>JBBPBS010000417.1:5463826-5540642 GCA_037974835.1 Cicer judaicum
TTTTTCTCGGTTTAATAAATAAAAATTAATAAAAATAATAATAATAAAATTTGAATTTAAGGTATTTTTTTTCAATTTGTGATATTTTTTTCTTTAATTTAATGTTTTTTTGTTTGTTCAATTTAATTTATTTTATTTTATTAATATAATTTACTCTATTATTATTATTGTTATTATTATAAAAAAAATCCACATGCTAATTGTGTTTTTTCATCCTTATTTCAAAATAAAAAATAAAAAAAATAAATAACATAGCGGATTGTTTGTATTTCTAGTTAAGTAGAATAACTACTGGATATTTCAAAAATTTGAAACTTTCGATAAGAAAAATGTAACTACCGGATTTTTTAATTTTCGATAAATATAACTATTGGAAATTTCATGGCACAAATTTCCGGTATTATAAATATATTAGATATTTAGTCCCAAAATTTCCGGTAATATACTTGTGTACCGAATTTTAATGAAAAAATTTTACATAACAAAAATTTGGTCGAGGGAGTGAGATTGTAAAGTAATTTTTTTTAAGATATTTGATTATAATTTGTTTTATATTATATTTGAGATATTTGATTTACAGGAAGTTGTTTTGAATTCGGCTAGGGAAATTGGTATAAAAATCAAAGTGACTTTTATCATTACTAAATCAGATAAAGAGACATGGAAGAAAGGGATGAGGAATAAATTAAAATTAGGTTGTAACAAAGAAGAAGAATACAAACATGTTGATAGTTTAACCTAAAGTTCAACAAAAAAGTGTAGTTTTCCTTTCCAGTCTAGATCAAAACCATTAAAATATGGTTTTACATTGACAATTAAAGTAATTTGTGGAGTTCACAACCATGAATTACATGATATTTTGGAGGGACATGCACTTGTTGGACGTTTAGATGAAGAGGACAAAAAACATGTTCATGACTTAAATATAATGTTGTATCGAGGCACATATTACTCTCATTGCATGACCGGTATACGAATAATGTTACCCAAATCTCACAAATATATAAATAGAAGAGTATGATACAATTGCACGTGAGAGATAATAGGACAAAGATGCATCATTTATTCAAGTTAATTGAAGATATAAAATATATGTGTTAGAATAGAAAGCGAGAAAGCTTAGATGTTACGAGAGATATTTTTTAGGCCCATCTAGATTCAGTGAAATTGTTAAACTTGTGTCCTATCGTATTGATTATGGACAACATCTACAAAACCAATAAATACAAAATGTCATTACTTGAAATTGTTGGTATGACGTCAACAAAGAAGACATTTGTAGTTGGATTTGCTTATTTGGAATGTGAGCATGAATAAAACTTGTGTTGAGCATTAGAGAAGTTAAGAGAACTATTTGTTATACAAAACAAATTTCCTCATGTAATGTGACAGACAGAGATATTGCTTTAATGAAAGCATAAGGTATTTTATTTTCCCATGTTGTTAATTTACTTTGTCAATTTCATATTGACAAAAATGTTGGAGCAAAATGCAAGCAATATGTCTTAAAGAATAAACAATAGTTAGTATTGAATATGTGGAAATATATTATGTATTGCAGGGATGAAAAAAAGTATATGATGCGCTTGCACATGGTTGAACAATCATGTGTCGATAATAAAGTGTTTGTTGATTATGTAAAAGAAACTTGGTTGACTCCTTACAAGCAAAGGGTTGTTGATGCATGGATAAATCGAGTGACGCATTTGGAGAACACAACGACTAACAAGTATGTCATGTCACTACAAAACTTAGAATTTGTA
Source organism: Cicer judaicum (assembly GCA_037974835.1). Classification (NCBI taxonomy): domain Eukaryota; kingdom Viridiplantae; phylum Streptophyta; class Magnoliopsida; order Fabales; family Fabaceae; genus Cicer; species Cicer judaicum. The sequence continues at coordinate 5,465,590 of JBBPBS010000417.1, forward strand.
ATTTTACAATATATTATTGGATTGCTCCATGGTGACAATTTACATGTAATGATATGGTTGAGTCAACTCATTGAAAACTGAAGTTAATGTTGGAACACAATATAGCTGACATGTGTAAATGTTGGAAGGCTTTGAACAACATGATAAGGTTGCAACTTACAAAATCAAGGGCTCATTTCATAAATATTTATATGATAAAGCGCATAAATACAACAATTCATGTTATTAGAGTTTGAATACATTTGTATAAAGAGAATCTCCGAGAAGCATTGCTGTAGAATACGAGAAAGTAAAGTAAGTGAGTACCGACAAATCTGTATGTAGATGTTCTCTTAGAAGAACATACAAGTTACCTTGTGCTTGTAAATTTGCACAGTATAAATTGATGGGTGAAAATTCCTCTAGATGTTGTGCATATTCAATGAAGGAAATTAAGGATGAAATGTGAATTCACCAGAGACATGGAAGATGGATTAGAGTTGAATATGTCTAATGAGATTAATGTCTTATAGAAACGCTTTAGATCACTTGATGTTATAGGAAAAAGAGTGTTGAAGAGTAAGATGCATGAACTTGCTTTTCCAACTACAAGTTCAATGTTACATAACTTAAAAAAGTTAAATCCAAAGGAAGAGTGAAGAAGAGTAAGGATAAGAAGTTGAATGGATATGATGTATGTCAAGATCCTTCTTACTTTGAACATGTTAATACACCATATCGTGAAGATATTGATTCTCAATCATCAAAGAAACAAACCTCTCAATCATCTCAATCCTCGATACATTTGTTTTTGAGACAAATTCATGATGTTATTCAACCATACATTGATGACATATTTAATGTGATAACATATGGAAATGGTTGCTATCGTGCTATTGCATTATTGCTTGGACATGATGAAGAGTCATGGTTCGTCATAGTTTAGATTAGGAGATTGCTTCTCATATAAGTCCATAGGATAGATTGTTCCAAGGAAGCATTAAAGATATCAGAGATTCTTTGAAGATAACAAATCTTGATATTCAACTACTGGATAAATGGATGTCCATATCTGATATGATATACGTGATAGAGACAACATATAATATTATTCTAATCATATTTGGTTAAATATTTTCCATGATTCTCTTTCCTATGAGGCGTTCACATTTAAGATCGACAACAAATGATCGTATTAAATGTATTGGTTTTGTTGAAGTAAGTAATTGGGTTTTGGTAAAATGATATTATTTTCTTAAATAATACTTCTATATTTTAAATAGTAAAATTAAATATGGAAGTTGGATTTCCAATAAATAATAGCTTCAATTTGTTTTGCTATTAAAGATGAAAGATAGATTTCCAATGCCAGACATTGCACCAGGTTGCAAGCAATATCACACCGATAAGACAACTTCTTGGACAATAGCATACACAAGACGTCTACGTGAGGGTATTTATTAGGACATATGACACATATTACACAAAATGCACAATCCGTAGATGTCATGTCATTAAATTAAGATTGATTTTTTATGGACTATAATACTTTAAAACTTATATAAAATCCATTGTTTTTAGTTTATTTTAGCTACTACTTGCATTATATTTCACAACTAAAAGTAACGTTAATGATATAACAATAATGTAAAATAATAAAATAAAAATAAAATAATATTAAAAACTACAAAAACGATGTTCATCACAAATAAAAGTAAATAAATACTAACTAGTGTTATGATTCGTTAAATATAAAGCTCTAAAAAAGTTACTATACGTGTCATCATTTGGATCAGCATGATGTGCATCCAACCTCTGTTGTATAAGATCACACATCTGTTGGAGAATAGATGGTTGTTCACCAGAAGCTTCTGTAGTGGTGGGAATATTAAAATCTGGAACGTGAGATACACCATTTGGTCGCACTAAAAGTGGACGAGATACCTTGTAGAATCACTCCAAATATCCATTATGACACTTAAATGGATATGTAGCTAGATGTATCCTATGACACAGTTCGGTGGCAGAGCTCAAATATCTCATCCATTCAACATATACATTGGATAATCTAGAAAGTACTAGAGGTGAGGGTGATGGAATATGTTGAATGTATCCACATTATCTCAAACACCTTTTAGGCAAGTATATGACTACAATGATGCATAATCAAAGGTGACCAATGTATAACATTGTATCATCAAAGGGAATGACATCCCTGTGATTCTCCCATAGTCTCCATATAAAGTTAGTAGGTGTTAGTGCATTAATCATCTGTCTGTACTTAGGGATTTTGTGCTTGCCTTGTTTATGACTCCATCTATTCATTCTGGCAATTCAGGCAACATCAACACCCTAATAACCTCTTTTACAAATATGTGGAAAGTATTTGTATATCCTAAACTATTGAAAATTAAAAATAAATAAATTAATGATAAACATACAAATCAATATATAAAAATCATAACAATTACTAATAATCATCAATTAATGTATGACTTTTATTTGCAAAAATAGTATTCCTTACCAGATTCAACAAATACGTCGTAACAGCTCAATCAATCAAATCACTCTGCTACACATTGTCTTTTGAAGATATCTTTTAACCAATCTAATATGTAATGCGCTCCCCTTGTTTATTGGTTTTCTTCCATATCTCTTCAGGAGATACCCCTAACAAAGTTATAACAAGATTACATGTTATTACTTTATCTAGGTGGGGTGGTGGATTGTAGAACTCATCCGTAATATGAACACCTAACGTATTGGCAACATCATCCAAAGTTATTGTTATTTGACCAAATGACATATGAAATGACGAGGTCTTTGAGTGTTATCTTTCCCAAGATGCAGAAATCAGGTTGTTGTCAATCGACTTCAGACTACTCCGTTGTAGTGGGGCTAATCAAGAAAAATTCACCCACATCTCTATAATTCGCGAGAGAACTTGTGGAGTAAATTATTGGAATTTCTTTTCATGAGCAACTATTTTTCAGCATTGATCGTTCCTACATACAAATAAAATATATGAGATTAAAATTAAATATAGAATAAACATAATAATTAATTTAAATATTTTTAATGCACAATAAATAATAATTAATTTAACTTACTTGTCCAAACCATAATCTTCCAGAAACATGATGCTGGTATCGTGTAAGAAATCATATGGTCTTCCAGGATACCGTGTCAGCTCACCCTCTTGTTGTACAAGTTTCTTCTATTGTACATGTCCCTCTTGCATATGCTCCTCATGTACTACATTATTCTCCTCCTCCTTGTGTACTACAGTCTTCTTCTACCCCTCATGTATAGCAATATCAGCCTCCAAGATAGATATATGACCCTTTTATCCCATGTCATCATCTTCCACTATAATTGGTCGTCTCCTTTGGGATATTGTCGATCGAATCTTTTCTGGAGCATCCATAGATGATAAAATTTCAATGTTACGTGTTGTTCATACTATCTTGCCGTCTCTACATTTGGCACCAACACCCACTGGAAAAAAGGTTAAAATAAAATGAATAAAATAAAATTATCATGGAATAAAAAATTCAAAAAAATACAAAAAATTATAATTAAAATAACCTCCAGAAAACTTGTGGGTTGATGTTTTTCGTTAACTTCCGGAAATCTCAACAACAAAAAAAGTATTCCAGTATCGTGTTTGTTTTGGAAAGGGTGAAATAAATTTTTCCGTAGTTCCGAATATGTTTTTCGGTACTGGAAATGTTGCAATTAAAATTTCCAAAAATTAGGTTCTGCATTGGAAAACATGAAAAAGGTTTTTTAGAGTGCAACTTGTGTACCAAATTTTCTGAAAAAAATAAAAAATTTGATACTCGCTTATGTACCGGCAAACTGAAATAATGGAATAGTAAAATATGGTGAGTTTTAATATTTATACGAAGGCATATATATCTTTTCATTCAATTTGTGGAGGTACTAGGTTAATTTGAGGGTACAAGGTATAATTTTCCATTGGCAAACCTGTATTCGTACTCCAATATTTGCAAATAAAACAGGAATGTGCATCATCTCCTTCATCAAATGCATCGTGGAACATAAAACTTTCACTATCTCCTCGAGTTATCCGTCATCAAATTACGACGAAACACCACACTTTGGTTCCTACATTTGGCTGAGCCTTGCGACGCCTTTAGACCCATTAGTGAATAATGAAATACGTTATAAGTTGTGATATTATAGAACTTAGAACACATTTAGATACAATAATAGGATGATGTAAATGTTAGAGTTGGATTGTTAAAATATTGATCATTGGAGTTGAATTATAGAACTATATGATATATATAAGTTTTTCATCACCGTAAAATTATGAATTTTTTGTTTATTTATTTTTCTTCTTTTATTTATATAAATATTATATTTAAGTTATTTTTTTTTATTAAGTTATCAATACTACTCACAATATTATCTTATGGTAAAACTCATAAGTATATATTTTTTAATAGTTCATCAATAATTAATGACACTCAAGTTAAAGTCAAGAGGTACAACCATCATGCACCCACAATTACAATCTCACGTATCATAAATTTTTACAAAATTTTATTTTTGTTGGGTTTATCACATATGAGCATGTAATTTTTGAAAATTTAATGTCAATTGGTTGTGCCTTAATCTCAATTGTCTTTTTGAGCTCTCTTGATAGATGTAGATATTTTCTGCACTTTGTTTAAGTATGTTTAAGGATTTTTCAAACAGTTCGTAGAAGTTGGGGGAATGAATTGTGGGAATTTTGTTATTGATGAACTATGAAAAAATATATATTTATGAGCTTTTACAATCACATATATACTACTTTGTGAGTTGTATTGACAATTAAAATAAAGAAATTAATTTAAATATAACAAATATAAAGATAAAAAAAGAAGAAAAAGATAAGATAGGCTAAAAACCAATTATTTTATTGTGATAAAAAACTTGCTTTTGCATTTGTTTAAGTTTTTCGCACTCTAAAATTTCTAGTGTTTCTCAAATTTAATGGAGCCTCCGTCAAAATTTATTTTAAAATAGGGAAAATATTGAAAAAATCTTAAAAAAAAAACTAAAAAAATAGTCTTTGAAACAAAATTTTGGTTTTGAGGGTCAATTATGTGTAGGGAACGTATTATGAACTTACAATATCTGTAAAAATACGATTACATATTATTGATTGTGCAAAATTAATGTTAACTTATATAAATTTATTTCTCCTTTTTAAAATGAAAATATAATAATTTTTTATGAAAAACATCTAGAGATAAAAGTGTATTTAAAATATAGAGGGAATTTTTATTATTATTATTATTATTATTATTATTATTATTATTATTATTATTATTATTATTATTATTATTATGCTTAACAAGAGTGTAATCTTGCTCCTACGTATCTCTCGGTGTAATGAAGAAATCAAAACAACTTAATTCTTGGGTTGAAAATGCAGATGTGTTGGTTACTTTTAAAGAAATAAGTTTTGTTGTGATAAAATAGTTTGAAAAAAATGTTGTTGGTCTAATGAAGGAAGAAAAAATATAGAGTACAAAAGTGTTTACGATGAGTGAGTTCGTTAATAATTTAAATTTGGTTAAAAAAGTTTAATATCACAAAATTATCACAACTCAGGCGCCTTAAACTACACTGACTAGATGTTGCATTTCAGTTTATCCTATTTTATTAAAAAATTATGATTATTTAGAGCTTAAGATCATAAAATTGTCGCAACTCAGACGTATTAAAACTAAAATTGAAAATGATGATGATATTAATAGAAGATTGTTGAAAATAATGATGCTATTAATGAGAGTTAATGTTAATGTGAATTGAAAAATAAGGAAGTCGCACATAGGAGGAATAACACACACTGGTACTGTTTATTAGGTGGAGGTATGAAATTTGGGATGTGCCTCAAGGGAGTACCCGAAATTTGTGAAGGAGGAAGAATGCATGCAAAATTGACAACCACACATGTGCCACCGCCCGTCGAGCTCGGTCGTGGTTGAGAAAACTGGTGTATTATTTTTAAGTATATGAAAAATTAATAAAATTATTTATTTATTTAATATTAAACGCATGTTTGCATTTTTATCTCTCATTGATACGTTAATCACGTAAATTCCCTCCCTGATTTCGCACATCAGTGTATCTGACCTAATGGATCACACTTTTTTCTCTAATCTAGTTGTAGATTTCCGCTAGAAATAAAGTATTCTCTCCTCAATTAGAAAAACACACCAAAAGCTCTCTGAATATGAGGTTTTTTGTTTTCTTTTGCTTTTCCCTTTTCTTTCTCACTTATTCTCTTTATTTCGAGTAGTTGTAGTACCATATTATGAGTGACAGTCATTTAACTGCCATATTAATAGTGTAATTCTAGAACGGTTTTCTACGGTGCAGTGGAACTCCGATGTAGTGTATCTGAGATGTTTTATCATGAGGACTTTGTGGTTGATAGTTTGTCTTGCACAATATGGGCAGTGTCGCAAATGCCATCCCCGATTTCGCACATCAGTGTATCTGATCTAATGGATCACACTTTTTTCTCTAATCTAGTTGTAGATTTCCGCTAGAAATAAAGTGTTCTCTCCTCAATTAGAAAAACACACCAAAAGCTCTCTGAATATGAGGTTTTTTGTTTTTTTGCTTTTCCCTTTTCTTTCTCACTTATTCTCTTTATTTCAAGTCGTCGTAGTACCATATTACGAGTGACAATCATCTAACAGCCATATTGATGGTGTAATTCTAGAACGGTTTTCTACGGTGCAGTGGAACTCCGATGAAGTGTATTTGAGATGTTTTATCTTGAGGACTTTGTGGTTGATAGTTTGTCTTGAACAATATTGGCAGTGTCACAAAATGTTTTAAAGAGAACAATCTAGTCCACGACTCAACCTAGTAATATTTTCGGTGGCATAAGTTGATTTTAAAGTTTTTCTAAGACTCAAAAATAACAATTTTAAGACATTTCCTTCTGCAATGTATACATATGAAATTACTAGGATAGGTTCCTCTGCTTCTAATTTCAACAAACCGTTTCGGTTTGAGGGATGTCACTTCAAACGAGGACAAAAAAAGATTTTATTTTAACCATGAAAAACGTTGCCAACATTCTTGTTGTTCTAGAAACATTTGTACAAACAAAAAAGGATAAGAAAACTGTTGAATTAACTCAATAGGAACATAATGATTACTTATGTAAAAATTATTTTTTGAATGGACTTAGTGATGATCTGTATGGTTACTACAGTTTCAACAACAATAATGCTAAACAAGTATGAGAAGCTTTAAAGAAGAAATTTGATACTGAGGAAGTTGGAGCAAAAAATTATGTTGTTAACCGCTACCTCAAATACCAGATGATAGATCAATGGAAGCTTAGTCTCATGAAATCCATTCTCTAAAGGTATGTCCCTAAATGAACAATTTTAAATTGTTGTTATTACTGACAAACTGTCCCCTGCTTGGAAAGATTTTAAAAACTCTCTCATATATAAAACAAAAGAATTCTCTTTGGAAAGTTTGAAGTTCTTCTCATTGCAAATGACAAGAAGAAGAAATTCATTGGAGTAGTTATGAAGCCAAACGACAAACAACTTAAGAATTAGAATCACACCTTAAAGAACAACAATAAGAATGGAAACCCTCCTTAGGTCCCAATTATAAGGCAACAACCACCTCCTAGAAATGACCCTCTCCCACCTTTTCTCTACTTTAATTGTAGGAAAAAGGGTCATATGGTACGCAAGTGTAGAAACAAGCCAAACCATGCTCCGTAGGGTAGCTTGCCAGAAGATCAATTCATCGCTATGATAATTGAGATTAACCTTGTTGGTGGATCAGATGGATGGTGGATAGACATTGGTGCCTCATGCCATGTATGGTTATAATCGTGTTATGTTTAAAACATACATTATTGTTGAAGATAACAAAGTGTTGTTGGGAGATTCCCACACCACTAATGTTGTTGGTATTGGAGATATGGAACTAATATTCACCTTTGGAAAGATCTTAATTCTAAAGGATGTCATGCACACTCCGGAAATAAGGAAAAATATGGTTTCTAGATTTCTTCTCAATAAGGCAAGATTTACTTAGTCTATAGGGGCAAATTTGTACATTTTTTCAAAAAATGGTATTTTTGCTGGGAAAGGGTACGCCACTGATGGCATGTTTAAATTGAATGTTGAAATCAACAAAATGTTCCCTTATGCTTACATATTGTGCGATTTTAATATTTGGCATACTAAACTCTATCATATGAACAAACGAGTGATTTCAAACTTAAGTAACTTAGGCTTAATTCCAAAGTTATCTTTAAAGGATTTTGAAAAATGTGATTTTTGCAGTCAAGAAAAAATAACTAAGAGTTCACATAAATCAGTAGTTAGAGAATCTGAACCTTTATAGACTTAATACACTCTGATATGTGAACTTGATGAGACATTAACCAGAAATGAAAAGTGTTATTTCATCACTGTTATTGACAATTGCTATGACTATACTTTTGCATATCTAATGAAAAATAAAAGTGAAGCACTCGACATGTTTAAGATCTTTGTAACTGAAATTAAAAATCAATTTAGTAAAAAGATTAAGAGGTTTCGTAGTGATAGAGGAACAAAGTCTTATTCTAGTTTATTTAATGAGTTTTATAAAACACAAGGAATTATAGTTGAAACTACTGCACCATATTCACCTGAAATGAATGGTAAAGCTGAAAGAAAGAATAAAACTCTTACTGAACTAGTTATTACTATTATGCTTAACACTAGTGTTGAATCTCACTGGTAGGGGAAACTATTTTGACTGTTTCCTATGTTTTGAATAGAGTTCCTAAATTTAAAAACAAAATATCTCCTTATGAGATAATGAAGAAAAGACAATCCAACTTGTCTTATCTTCAAATATGGGGTTGTCTGGTTTATGCGAGAGTCCCTGATCCCAAGTGAGTTAAACATGCTAGTATAGGCTATGAATAAGTATTCATTGGGTATGCAATAAACAATAAAACGTATAGGTTTTATGACCTAATGTTAAAGTGATCATAGAGTCAAATGATGTTGACTTCTATGAAAGTAAATTCTCTTTCAAATCAAAAATAGTGGGGGCAGCGAATCTAGTCACCTTCCTATAACAAGAAGCACTGAAAGCAACCAACAAGGAAAAACATAAACTTGAATAAGTAATAGAGTAAAAGTTGCTAAATATTATGGACCCGAATATACGACCTATAACTTAGAAGAGAATCCTACAAATGTTAAATAAGCTTTGTCATCATTGAATGCAGATTTATGGCAAAAAGCTATAAACGATGAAATGGATTCTCTAGAGTCTAACAAGACCTGCCATTTAGTATGCTTGCCTCCTGGTTGCAAATCAATAGGTTGTAAAAGAATCTTCAAAAAGAAACTAAAACCCGATGGAACTGTCGATAAATACTGTTGAGACAAACTTGATATTTAAAGTTTTGATGAAAATAAACAAAGGTTAATTAAGAGAATTAATTATGATTCTAAAATGTTTTGTTAATTTAACTTGTGTTTTTGGGTGAATTTAACTAAGAACAAAATCAAGCAAAGCTAGAAAAGACAACAACAAGAACATTCTGCATTAAAACAGAGAATGATATCTAGTTTCAAGAATGTTCATCACAGCATATTGATCAATCATTTCCACCTCTTTAACAAAGATTCTACCTCGGAAATTTATTCAAATAGAATCAGTACATGTTAAGGAACAATTAGGGTTCATCCCAACTCAAAAAGGTTATCAGATCACTAAAATAAAAGGACTCGAAACACTCAAAATAAAACAGTTTGAAACTCTAAAATCAAACTGTCAAGAAAGTTTGATCAACCTTGATATATGATACGACTTTACAAAGGACAACCAAAATGATCAAAATAGGAACTCCAGATTGATCATCAAATTTCCAGAAAAGATCAAAGTGACAGATCAAATTTGATACTCAATCTCCATTTTATGCATAACTTCATTATATTGAATGATTTTAAAGTTTATTAACGGGACAAATCTATTTATTACAAATCTGAAAATGACATTTGCACTATCATATGTCTCGATGTAGATGACTTATTTTTGATTCAAACATTCATGATGTAAAAAATGTGAAATCATTGTTGAGTAACGACTTTGATATGAAAGTCCTCGGAGAAGTGAGCGTAATTCTAGGAATCAAAATTATTAGGTCAGAAAAAGGAATTTCTTTGGATCAATCTCACTAAAAAGGACCATGAGTCTTAGATTATATTATCAAAGATTTCCTGTCGTCCTTGAAGGATACATTGATGTTGATTGGAACACCTTATTAGATGACTCAAAAGCAACCAGTGGTTCTATTTTTAGTATAGCCGATGGTGTTGTATCTTGGAAATTGAAGAAACAGATGATACTGGTTCAGTCCACTATGGAGTCTGAAATGCTAGTAAAGAAGCGAGTTAGTTGAGATGCTTGCTAGGTGAGATCCCTTTATGGAAAAAACCTATGTCAGCTATGTTAATCCATTGCGATAGTGCCACAACTATTGCAAAGATTGAGAGTCGTTATTACAACGGTAAAAGTTGACAAATACATCGTAAACACAACATAGTTAGAGAATTACTTTCTAAATGAGTTGTTATAGTGGATCATGTACGCACTAATGAAAATTTAGCAGATCCTTTGACGAAAGGATTAACTAGAGAGAAAATCCTAAATACATCCAAAATGATGAGACTATTTCCTATAGATCAATGAATCACTCATGATGGAAATCCAACGTAAAAGACTAGAGATCCCAAGAATTAGGTTCAATGGGTAATAATAAGTCATAGTGATATGAAATGAACATGGTATATTATATATGAGAGAAGCATGATTCTTGAAGTGAAGAAATTATGAGATAATAGAAACTCTTAATAAGATATATAATCTATGTGGAGTGGAGTATCTACCTATAGAAGTACTCTTGATAGGCTCACCTATGTGAATGTGGAAGGGGGCCGCTTCCAATGGAATTTCGAGGAAGAATTTCTAGAGCATTTACTATACTAGGATACACGAGCAGGGACACAAATGCGCGAACTTTTGAGAATAGACCCTATGAAAAGGTTGTGTGTGGATTTGATGTCAGAGATAAAGTTCAAGACTATGAGTCACTCTTGTTTACTTTGAATCTTACTTGCTATGCAAATTTTCAAGTTAGGAGACACCTTTGTGTATGCACGGTCGTATAGAAATGTTTGACGCTATTTCAAAAACCTCCTTTTTAAATTCAAGTGGGGACTGTTGGAAATGACGATGATATTAATAGAAGATTGATTGAAATAATGATGCTATTAATGAGAGCTACTATTGGTGTGAATTGAAAAATAAGGAAGTCCAACATAGGAGGGATAACACAAACTAGTAGTGTTTATAAGGTGGAGGTACGGAACATGGGGTATGCTCCAAGGGGCACCCTAATTTTGTGAAGGAGGAAGAACACATGTAAAATTGACCACCACACACACGTTCGCGTCGCCGCTGTCGTCATTTGGGTCGTCTCAGCTTGGCGGGACATGGGATTCGGCTTGGGTTAAGTGGTGTATTATTTTTTAGTATATGAAAAAATTAATAAATTATTTATTTAATATTAAATGAACGCTTATATTTTTATCTATTATGTATACATAAATTACGTAATTGTTCTTCCAAATTTTGCACATTAGTTCTCTGGTCAAACCATAGCTATTTCCTTGTTTCGTTGTGGACTCGCTCATTAGATTGGAACGCACGTTTCTGTGATGAAAAACCTAAGAAAAATTGGAGCACATGTTTCAGTGTATCTGGCCTAATGGATCACACTTTTTACTCTGATCTAGTTGTAGATTTTCTCTATAAATAGAGGGTTCTCCTTAGTTGAAAAATCACACCAAAAACTCTCTGAATCTGAGGCTTTTTTTTTCTACTTATCCTCCTTTCTTTCTCAGTTCTTCTCTTTCAATCTAGTAGTCGTAATACTATATTACGAGTGGCAGCCATCTAACTGCTATATTAAAGCTGTAATTCTAGAAATATTTTATACGATGCAGTAGAACTCCGATACAGTGTATTTGAATTATTTTATCCAATTTTATACGAATAAAGAAAAAAAAATTTGTACAATTTAAAATGAACGAGTGTGGGTGTAAATTCTCAGTTCAAATGTATCCACACAAATTAATTCTAAACACCTAATAACAACTAAGCACTAGACTATTACTCTAAATTAGTCTAGCCATTTCAGTGATGGGTAATCAATCCATCACGTCTTTCTTTTATTAGACTAGATGCATATAGGTGGAATTTTTTTTTTTTTAAATTATATATATATATATATATAACTTTTAATTAATAATAGCTGTTAGATATGAATTCTAGCAATTTGAATTAAATTAACATATGGTACGTTTTCATATTTAGTTTTTCATCTTATTTTAGAAATTTTTTGTTTTTCTTTGTAACTCTACAACTTCATTTTATGTTCTCCCTTCAACATTTTTCGCGAATATGGGTTTATGAACATCACCCATGGTTTTGGGCCAAATTGGCATTTTGGACTCAAATTCGTCGACTGTCCGGCCTTAATTCAAACAGGAAAAAAAACATTAGAAACAAAATACTGATAGTTTATAAAATTGCAAGGACCAAAAACAAAACATTTACAATGACTAAAAATGACAATATTATATATTTGTAGAAATGAAAAACATATTTAAGCCACAATGGTAATTTTAATTTTAGTTTCATTGACTAGATAATTATCATATTGGCAATTCATATGAAATTGTCAATATGTTTCTACGATAAACAACCATCTACAAATTCGTCAAAAATATGAAATTCCGAAATATACGAAATAATAAGGTAAAAAAGGTAGTTCAATTTAGAGAAATTGAATTTGATAAAACATCAAATGAATTATACCTTAGTTGCACTTGTTCTTGCCCACTTTAACACTACTATTTCTTGTTGTTTCACATCGAAGAATGAAATAGAATTTGAACTTCGGTGCTGCAAAATCCAATTCTTTCTACTTTTATATCATTTAAAAACAATCTACTGATTAATAACATACATAACAATCAACATAAGTTAAAATGGATACCAATTAAGTGAATAAATTTGTTACCTTATAATAAACAAAACATGTTTAAAACAATCCCAGTTAAACACTCCATCTTCAACATACTCTATTTCTAAAATCTTGAATATTGTCCACAAAAGATAGTGGCTGGCTGTGTTCATGAGTTTTACAAGACTTAAAAAAATTTAATTAGTGGCAGCTACATAAATAAAATCATTAATAAAAAATTGAACAAAATGAATACTGAAATTGAAGTTATAATACTATAAATAGAAACTAAACCTTTAATACATTAAAATTGATTAGTGAGAAAGAACAAACCGAAACTGAAGCTATAATACTTTAAACACAACCTAAAGGTTGTGCCTGAGTATGAGAGGAGAGAGGTGGGTCACTTTCAACCGAGCTTTCATTTAATTCTATGATACATTAAAAAAAAAAGTGACTTTTGTGAGTAACAATGACAACAATTGACCAAACATTACTTCCTCTAAAATCTCATGCTTCTCATCAATTATAAAACTTTTAAATTTGTAAAGGACGACTTCAACTAATTTTGGATACAAATTCTAGCATTGGCCATTCCTTGGTTTATAGAGCATCTATATACCTCTTAAATCCTCCCGTGTGCTAAAAGTCACGGTAGAAGTTGGTGTAGGCATCATCTCTCTTACCACTTTAGACAAAATTGGATAACGACAAATATTATGTTTCTACCATATTAGAATCTCAGACTTTTCTTTAAACTCAATACACTTTTCATTATTATACTTTTTAAGTTCATTTTTGACATCAATTGAATCTTTTGCCTTTAAATGATGTTGAAAAACATTTTCCATTTCTAAGTGTGTTTATGTCATCAACTGCAGTTGTTTCACTTGGAAAACAACCGTTGCTCTACTAGATGAAGCCCTATGTAACACCCCGTTTTTCAAAGCGAGGGTGTATTTTTTTTTTTAAAAGAAATTAAAATACAACACGGAATCAAACAAGGTAAAACCCTTGGATAAATAATTGAGTCGTTATAATTTACAAACAGCGGAAAAGTTTTTTTTTTTCAAAATATAAATCCAAAGCATGTCCTGATGCCAACATTAGTACATGTACATCCTTCCAATTTAAAATAAAAGTAGCCCAAAAGAAAGACATATGTGTCCTGAGTGACAACCTAGTATGATCATTCTATACATAACAAAAAACTATACGCCTCGAGTAATCTCTACGTGCCCCGTGAGATCCTCCTAACGTAGCTCCAATCAAGCATTCCCATCCACATTCCCCTCCGTAGGGTACGAACCAGTAGGACCGCCCTAACTCTCATCTGAGGGCAAAGCCCAGATTTCCACAATAGTTGTAAAGGGTCACCAACCGAAATTAACAGTTAACAAATAACATATAAGTTTTCAAATGCACAAAATACCCCTCTCAACTTAGCATGCATCTTAAAAGGTTTTCCATATGCTAAAAGTTCATACAATGCTTACCAAATGATAATGAAATCAAAATAAAGTTCTCAATCCATCAAGTAATACATAACTGACCAATACATTGATAATCAATTGAGAAATCCATCATCTAACACAAAATAAGATTTCCTACTATGCCAATCGATTTCGAGAAGGACTGAGCCCCTGTATTGTCCAATCGATTGGGTGAATCGATTTTGGGAAAGACAGAGCCCCTGTATTGAATCCAATCGATTGGGTGAATCGACTTCGTGAAAGACAGAGCCCTTGTATTGAATCCAATCGATTGAGCAAATCGATTTTGGGAAAGACAAGGCCCCTGTATTGAATCCAATTGAATCCAATCGATTTACCAAATCGATTTCTCAAATCTTTTTGAAAAAACATATTGGGTAAATCGATTTCAAGAAGGACAGGGCCCCTGTAACTCATCAAATCGATTGGGTAAATCAATTTCCCTGTGTATTCTTTCAAAAATTCATAAACCAACTCAATCACAATGTGAATCAAAACACACCTACACATAATTTCAAACCATAACACTTAGCAAAATCGACATAATCATAATTTGAATCAAAACACACTTACACATGATTTCAAACCATAACACTTAGCAAAATCAACACAATCATAATTTGAATCAACCACGACTCATGTGTCAAGCATCCTAATGCAATGCGTATATGCCAAAATGCATGGACTCGGAATTCCAAACCAAAACCCTCCTCGAAGGGCCGTAAATCATAATTGTACCTCCTATCGCAGGCCAAAGTACCAATTACCGAGGTGCCACCTATCACAGGTCTGCATGATTTACTAAAAAGCGTAAACCATAAACGTACTGCCTATCACGGGCCCGTATCGTTTACCAAGGTGCCACCTATCACGGGTCTGCACGGTTTACTAAAAAGAACGTAAATTGTAAATGTACCGCCTATCACAGGCCAAAGTACTCTTTACCAAGGTGCCACCTATCACGGGTCTACACAATTTACAAAAAACCGTAAATCCTAAAAGTACCGCCTATCACGGGCCAAAGCACTATTTACCAAGGTGCCACCTATCACGGGTCTGCACAATTTACAAAAACATAAATCATAAATGTACCGCCTATCATAGGCCAAAGTACTATTTATCAAGGTGCCACCTATCACGGGTCTGCACGATTTACAAAAAGCATGAAAATGCATGAGTATATATTGACTCCATCCACAACAATCGTTAAGTAAATGCAGATATTAAAAGATTCCCCATTTTCAATACTCATTTAACTTAAACGATTTTCACGCCAAACATTAAGCAAACAGACATATTAAGAGATTCCCCATTCTTAATATTCTTTTAACTTCAAACTATTTTCAAAACAACATTAAGTAACCAAGACATTAAGAGATTCCCCATTCTTAACGCCTAGTTAACTTAAACGATTTTCGCAAACACACATTAAGTAAACAAGACATTAAGAGATTCCCCATTCTTAATACTCGTTTAACTTAATGGTTTTCAAATTCCACACAAAACAGCTCAAACATATTATCAAATTCAATCCACGATTCACACCAAAACACAACCATTCATTTCTCCACAAAATCGTTTTCACGACAACATTAAGTGAACGCAGACATTAAGAGATTACCCATTCTTAATACTCGTTTTAACTCTAATGGTTTTCAAATTCCACGCAGAACAACTCAAATATTTTATCAACTCTAATCATTAACATATCAAATTTCATCAGTATTAATTAAGAACGCGTCAAATACGATGAACACAGATCAACACAACATACCACTCAAACACATCAAATTTCATTTACTCAAAACGTACACAAATGAGTTAAATTCATTTTCCCCAAATCAAAACTTTAACCCTAACAAAATTCTTTTGCACACAACCACAGATAAGTCCCTAAATGCAAACTAAAAGTTTGGAAGGAGCCCTTACCTTAACGTTAGCTTTAACGTCGATTTACGGCACCACGATCAATTCCGGTAAAACTTTGCTCTCGACGTCGCTTCCAAAGTTAGCTCACTAGCACCGTAGTGTAGTGGTGAGCAACTTTCCCTTCTATCCCTTCACGAAACGAAGCTTGGATCCAGAAGAAACGGCGAGATTTATGTTTGACGGTTTTGAAATCCCTAAACCGTTTTCCTTCGTTTTCGGATCAAAGAGGAAGAGTGGAGTTGAGAAATCCTTGTCCTATCACTCACTATCAATTTTCGAATCCAAAGGAAAGAAAAGGAAGCAAAAACGAGCAATAATGGAGGAAGGGAGAAGAATGGGTCACGCGAGGAAGAAGAAGAAGTTTTCTGTTTTCTTTCTTTTCTTTTTCTTCCCTCTCCTTTTCTTTTCTTTCTTTTTCCTTCTTTTCCTTTCTATTTTATCCTCTTTTCCCTCCACACAAACATATATATTAATATAATTAACAAATATCTCAAAATCTTTAGATATTTATTAAATTACCCTTTCACCCATAACGCATTAAACTCTTCGTAAAAGATTCACCGCAGTTAATTTAATTTATTTATCGATGAGTAATTCTAATCGGCATCAAAATATCTTTTTGATCATATAAACTCCAAAATATTAATAACTTGGCTAAAAAGCCCCTGAGTTCAATACCAAAATCAAATAAAATACATAAGGTATAATTTAAAATTACGGGCCTTACACCCTAGATGTTGAGCTGTTTCAAAAGCATGTTTGTACTAGTTGTACACTTTGGTAAGATCAAAATTAATGAATTTGAATTTTTTTCCCATAAAAAGTGGTTTATCACGATACATATTATTGTAGCACTACTCCACATATCTTAACTTGTACAGGGGAGCGGAAATAACACCAAAGTAAAGAAGATGATTTATGTTAGTTTCATTGCCCCAATATTTCATGTACTTCTTCATCATTTCCTTAGCCATTGAGGTTAAATAAGTGTTGAGGTCTATGGATGCTTAAGTTCAATATAAATGGAATCCAAGTGAGAAAAAGTGGTATGCGAACTAGTTTTTTGTAAGGTTGAAAACACTTTTATTGTGTCATAAAAATACTTCAAAAACATAACAAAGCACTTGTCTTTTTCTCAATCGTCATTAGTGGATGTAGAACAATCTCCAAAGTATTGCATATAGTTTGAATCCTCATCTTCAAGTTTTTCATAGCATGAATGAAATCTTACAGCGCCTTCAACATTACGTCGTTGAATTGCACCTATTTTGGATATCTAGACACCATAATTTCTTGCTTGCAATTCCAGAAAATTCTATATATTCAAACTTTGCAGTCCTATTTGGTGAAGATCTTACAAACCTCACAATATTTAAAATGCCAGAAATTGTACAGTCAAAGTATTTCAAACCACTAAATTGAGTATATATGCACAACATCTCATACTAAGAAATCCTTGTTCAACATTAGTCCATTCAGGTTTTATTTTATTTTATTTATCTGTCTTCAATAATCCTACTGCAACATCATTTGATGATGCATTATTAATTGTGATGGTAGATGCATTTCTAAGTCCTTATTCCTTCCACGCCTCCTCAAATTGTTTAGCTACTATCTCACCTCTATGATTTTGAACTACGTAAAAGCTTATAATTCATTTTTGGTAATTGGTTGTGAGGGTCACATATTTGAGATTTTGGACTTCAGACTCATTATGGTGTGTCAGATAAGGAAATTCTCTCAACTCCTCTATATGGTTTTGTTGCTCTTGTTCAAAAAGGAAAATCTCAAGGGAGGGTTGGACTTGGTAATGATGAATGCACATTTTGCAAAGAAAAAGGTCATTGGAAAACAAATTGTCCGAAATTAGGGAGAGCACATAAGAAGAATTTTAGGGGGCCATCGTCTAATTATGTTGCTTCTACTCCTCCTACCATTGGTTCTAGTTCTGGTTTTGTATACTAATCCGAGACTGCTTCCTAATTATCTGATATTGCAGAACAACATCAAAAACTTATTTCCAATCAATCACATGCCATGTCTGCCACCTCTTCTAAAGGTTTGAACTCCTCTGGTAAGTCAAGTATATCTCCTTTCATATGGATTCTTGATTCTGGAGCATCTCATCATATGACATACAATGATAAACCTTTTGTGTTTGTGAAACCTGCCTCGATTGTGTTAGTTATGACTGCTGATGGTACTCCTATGCCACTAGCAGGCAGTGGTTTTGTCTCCACACCTAACCTTTCTCTTTCTGATGTTCATTATATTCCTAATCTTACTTTGAGTCTTGCTTATGTTATTCAAATATGTGATCTCGATTATTCGGTTATATTTTCTTCTACTTCTTGTTGTGTGCAGGATCCACATTCCGGGAGGCTGATTGGGATAAGCCATAGACAGGGGGGATTTATGTTTTGAATGACCTGCGACTCCTAGATATTGCAGCCTCAACAACTAATGATGACTTATTATCTAGTCTTCGCCTTGGACATGTTTATGCTTTTAGATTAAAATATTTGGCTTCTACTGGAGCCTTAGGAAAGTTACAAACCTGTGATATCTCAGATTGTTGTGGTTGTAAACTTGCAAAATTTTTAGTTTTACTGTTTAGTAAAAGTGTTTCCATTTCATATGCGCCTTTTGATTTAGTTCACTCTAATGTTTGGGGTCCATCACCTATTTTTGCAAAAGGTGGATCTGGATATTATGTTTCATTTATTGATGATTACACTCGTTATTGTTGGGTTTATCTTATGAAAAATCAGTTTGAATTTTTTGACATTTATCATATGTTTCGTACATTGGTTAAAACTCAACATAATTTTGTTATAAAGTGCTTTCGTTGTGATTTAGGTGGTGAATATACCTCTAATAAATTTTCTGAATTACTTGCTTATGATGGCACTCTCCACCAAACATCTTATGCTAATACTCCTCAACAAAATGGAGTTGTTGAAAGGAAACATTGTCATATTATAGAGACTGCTCGTTCTCTTTTGTTGTCTGCTTCAGTTCCTAGTGAGTTTTGGGGAGAAGCAGTTCTTATTGTTTTTCATGCTATTAATAGAATTCCATCCTCTATCATATCAGGTTTGTCTCCCTTTGAAAAATTGTATGCTTCTACCCCTGATTATTATTCTTTGAAAGTTTTTGGTTCTATTTGTTTTGTTCTTCGCCCTCAAGTAGAGCGCATTAAGTTGTCTTCTTGCTCAGCCATGTGTGTTTATCTTGGTTATGGGGATGGTCAAAATGGTTATTGTTGTTATGATCCTAATGCAAGAAAACTTTATGTATCTCGTAATGTTGTTTTTCTTGAGCACATCCCTTTTTACTCTGTTTCCTCTGATTCTCATATTACTAAGAGTTCCGAACTAACCCATATTGATCTGTTTGGTCCTATTGATAATGCTTCTAGCAATTGTAATATTGAGAATTGCAGGACAAATACGACTACTTCACATGATGACATCCCTCTTGTCCCCCCAATGTCTAACCACCTCCTGCGATTGTTGATCCTCCTCGTTTCCCCTCTCGTCAACATAAGTTTACTCAATTACCTGATTTTGTCTATTCCACTTACTCAGCTTCGTTTGCTTCTTTCTTAACCTCTATTCATAGTTTGTCTGAGCACTCTTCCTATAAAGAGGATGTTCTTTATCCTCTTTGGGAGCAGGCTATGGTAGAATAACTATTTGCATTGCACAAAACCAACACTTGGGAATTATAACCTCTTCCTCCTTGAAAACGTGTTGTTGGGTCTCGTTGGGTATACAAGATCAAAACTAAGTCTAATGGATCAATTGGGCGCTACAAAGCACGTCTTGTTGCTAAGGGTTTCTCTCAACAATATGGTTTGGATTATGAAGAAACTTTTGCTCCTACAGCCAAGATGATCACTATTCGTACTCTTATAGCAGTTGCATCTATTTGTAAATGGCATATTTCCCAAATGGATGTCAAAAATGATTTTTTAAATGGTGATCTTCATGAAGAAGTCTATATGTTCCCTCCACACGGAGTTTCTCATAATCATGGGGAAGTATGTAAGTTAAAAAAGGCTTTATATGGTCTTAAACAAGCTCCTCGAGCTTGGTTTGAGACATTCTCTACTGTGATCACTTCTCTTGGTTTTCGCTCTAGTGAACATGATTCTGCATTATTTATAAGGTCCACCACATATGGTCTCATTATACTTTCTCTATATGATGATGATATGATTATTACAAGTGATGATGTTAGTGGAATCAATGAGTTAAAATTGCAGTTAGCCAAATAGTTTGAGATGAAGAACTTGGGAACTCTTCACTATTTCTTGGAGATTGAAGTTGCTTACTCTCCTAGAGGCTACCTTCTTTCTAAATCCAAGTACATTGCTAACATTCTTGACCAGACTCGTCTTTCTGATACTAGAGCAGCAAATACTCCTCTTGAGTTAAATGTGAAATATGCCCTCGGATGGTGTTCCTTTACCAGATTCCACTTTGTATCATACTTTGGTTGGCAGCTTAGTGTATCTCACGATTACTAGACCTGACATTGCTTATGTTGTTCATGTTGTTAGTCAGTTTGTTTTCTCTCCTACTATAGTACATTGGGCAGCAATTCTTCGGATTCTTTGTTTTCTTCGACGAACTCAATTTCAAAGCATTCTCTTTCCATCGTCATCCTCATTGGATTTACGAGCTTATTCTGATGCTGATTGGGCTGGTGACACCACAGATAGTAAATCCACCATATGATTTTGTATCTTTCTTGAAGACTCTCTTATTTCTTGGAAGAGTAAGAAACATGACATTGTCTCTCGCTCCTCGACTTAAGCTAAGTATCGTGCTATGACATCCACTACCGCTGAATTAATTTGGTTGCGTTGGCTTTTTTTCTGATATGGGCATCTCTATTTCTAAGCCAACTCCGATGCACTACAATAACAAGAGTGCTATTCAAATTGCTCACAACTCGGTCTATCGTGAACACACCAAACACATTGAGATTGATTGTCATTTTACTCGTCATCATCTTCAACATGGAACCATTACTCTACTGTTTGTCTCCTCATCTTTACATATTGTTGATTTGTTCATAAAGATGCATTCCATTAAACATTTTTGTTTTTTAGTTGATAAATTATCGATGCTCCATGTTAAGGCATCATGAGTTTGAGGGGAGATGTTAGATAATGTTATTATATATTAGTAGTAGAGGTATTTTAGACATTTCTATTCTCCTATATATATACTCATTGTAACCCTATTAACTCAAGTTTGATTCATTCTATGTTATGAAACCCTATAGTGGTTGTCTCTCTTCTTCCTTTTTTCATTGTTAACATAACTGACACAATGCATGAATAGTTTAAGGTTGAGTGGAAGAGAACCGGTTGTTCCATCATGTCTGATGGGTGAACAAATAGGAAAAAATGGTCGCTATGAGACTCTATGCTGAAAAGTCCTAAAGGAATGTTGTTTCTCTATTCATCGAATATATCTAAAACACGTAGATGACATTGTCGAATTTGTAAGAGAGCAAAATGTAATTCAAGTGGTTAGCAATAATGCTGCAAATTTCAAAGCTGGTGGAGAATTGTTGATGCTGAAATGAAATAATCTGTATTGGACTCCATGTGGTGGTCACTACATTAATTTGATATTTGAGGATTTTTAGAGTGAATTTATGATTCATCAGGTTAATATAAAGAATGCAAGAAAATTCACGACCTAAGTTTACTCTAGAACAATGTTAATTACTATGGTCGGGAAGTTCACAAATGAGATATATTTAATTAGGCTTTCTTTGACAAGATTTGCCACTGCTTATTTGACTTTTTATTGGCTCAATGAACTCAAACCATCATCGTTGTCTATATATAGCTCAAAACAATGGAAATATAACAGGTTTGAACTATAGAAGAAGGAGAAAAAATGCTATAAGATGGTTATGGATAGTCGCTTCTAGAAGAATATAATTGTATGCCTCAAAATTGCCACTCATTTCATGGATGTGCTTCGATTAGTGGATTATGATGCAAAATCCACCATGAATTACATATACGAGAGGATGGACCAATGCAAAAAAAAAAAAAAACAAAAAAAAAGATTCAAAGCAACTTTAACGATGATTTGAAATAGTAAGTTCACATCTTTGAGATTAGATGTTTTGATATAGGATATTGTTGGAAGGGGTCACTCTCTAAGTGGAATTAATTATTATTATTATTATTATTATTATTATTACTGAAAAAAAAGAAAAAAAAGTTTTAATGGGCTTGACCCATGTGAGAAAGAAAAGAAACTTAAATTTCTAATATATAATAATAAAAGGAATAGTGATGAAGGAAGAAGAAGAAAAAAGGCTACTGTAACAAGCCACTAAAAGAAGAAGAGAAAGAAAAGTTGGGCTTCGGAGGTGGTAGCATGTGTGTAACAAACTTGCTGTGTTTGATCTACAATTTTGATAGGTTATTTCTATCTCTGAGTTTGTTATTTTAATATACAGTCTGAGTAGTTTTACCTTTTCTGAGAATTACTTTGGTATACTCACTTTAAGGTTGTTATTGTTGATTGATGTTTCCTATTGTCATTAGAAAGACTCTGTTGTAGCCATTAGTTATTATAGTGGAAGTGTTTACTGATCCGTTGTTTTTATCCTCTCAATTTGAAGGGTGTTTTCCATGTTAAAAATTGTTTTTGTCTCATATTTAATTTTATGCCAATTATTTTTTCTCTATGGAATTGGATTTTCTGTTTGGTCATCTATCTGCACAGGTGGAAAAAAAATATTCCGCAATATTGAGATAGTTATCTCTAATTATCTTTGGTTTTTCCCATTAAAGTGGTATTTAGAGCTCGGTTGATTTGATTTGTGCATTTAAATAGAGGAGGAAAATAAAGTTCCGAATATGATTAAACTCAATTGTTCTAATTACACACTTTGGAAGACTCTTATGGAATACATGTTATACAGTGAAGATTTGTATGATCCTATTGAGGGTAACACTGCTAAACTCATAGATAAATTTGACGCTGACTGGAAGAATATGAATAGAAAGGCAGTGGCGTTGATTAGACAATGATTGGATTTGAGTGTATATCCATATGTTGAAAATGAAATAGATGCTAACAAGATGTGGGAAAAATTCAAAGTTGTATGCACGAAAAAATATGCAAAATAAAGCATTCTTGATTCGGAAGCTGGTGAATATGAAATAAAAAGATGGGGATTCAATGGCCGAGCATATGAGTATTTTTTTCAGAATATAGGGAATCAGTTGATAACCACATAAATTAAATTGGATGATGAGTTTCAAGCGTTGTTATTATTGAGTCCCTTGCCTGATAATTGAGAAGTCCTCGTTGCGATGTTGCTCAATTTTGCTCCAAGTGGAAAGTTGAAAATGACAACAGTTAAAAAGAGCATGTTGAATGAAGAAGCTCGAAGAAAGGAATGTGGTTTGATTGGTTCTTCCTCAAAGTCAGAAGCACTAGTTATAGAGCCACGGGAGATAAGTCAATCTAGAAACTTTCATAGACATGACAACTCTGAAAGTCATAGCAAGTCAAGAAGTAAGTTGAGGACTAGAAAAGAAATGATATGTTATCATTGTGGAAAAGCGGATCACATAAAAGGAAATTGTAGGTTCCTTAAGAGAGGTCAATCAAGGGGAAGAAATGAAGCTAAAGAGAAGAAAAATGATAAAGATACAATAACAGTTGCATCTATTAATAATGTCTACATTGTTTGTGATGATCATGTACCTCACCATGATGAGCAGGTTCTAGACGAGCCACCAATAGAGTTTGAGTTGAGAAGATCTACTAGAGAACATCAGCCTTCTCAAAGATATCCTCCACACGAGTATGTGATGATCACTGATAGTGGAGAGCTAGAGTACTATCAAGAAGCTATTACAAATATTGATAAAAAAAATGGTTGAAAGCCATGCGAGAAGAGATGAATTCCTTGGATGAGAATCACACATTTGATTTGGTAAAGTTGCCTAATGGCAAAAAAGCACTGAAGAACAAATGGATATACAAGATAAAGATAGAAAAGAAAAGTTCTTAACCAAGATACAAAACAAGATTAATTGTGAAACGTTTTAATCAGAGAAAAGGTGATGACTCTTCATCACATGCACAATTTTTATTTATTTTAGTCTTATTTATCTTTAATCATTAGTTAATTTAGTGAGTTATTTGATATATTTTGTTGATTTTAGTTATTTGATTTAATGAAATGTTTTTGTTCTTATTTTCTTAATTAAGTAGATATTTTTCGTAGTTTTGCGTTGTTACTTTGTTTTAGTGCAGTGCTGAATTTTGGGGAGAAATTAACATGACCTATGTAGAGTATTTCAACCATATCTGGAGTTCTAGATGTCCAATTAGTGTCACTCCAAGTGCTAATGAAAGCTACGATCCATATCTAAGACATTAGGGCAAGAATAATAAAGAGAATTCGGTAATAATTCAATAAAGGAATTCAGTAATTAGGATCAAATTATACACCAAGGTTGGATTCGAAGTGAAACTCATCCCTGACATTTTTCTCATTATAAAAGATCACGTTTATTATTGTTGTTAATTTCAAATATTATTTCAATCAACTTGGGAACCTTTTGTTCAATTTTAGTAATTAAATATAATTCAATAGTAAAACGCAATCCTTGAGTTCGACACTCGGTACTACCGTTTTATTATTACTTGCAACGATTCAATACACTTGCTGAGATGCTATCAAGTTTTTGGCGCCGTTGCCGGGGAATTCCATATAACTATTGAATTTAATTTATTTACTTAATTGAAATTTTTTGCTCTGCAATAAATTTTTTTTTTAAAAAAATCTTTTATTTTCTATTTTTATTTGTTGAACTTGCTAATGTCATGTCTAGTGGTTTTTCTCTTCTTTGTTTGAGATAACTATGCGCTGTAGAGCATGGAAGATTATGATGATGATATTCTACTACAATTATATGAAGAGTGTGATACTTGTCTTATATCGGGTATATGTCGCATGATTGAGGGGCAAATCTTGAGCTATACATTTTCAAAATATCACCCTCAAATCCCACCATGGAAGCCTCTTAGGTGTGACTTTTGCTGAGAAGCACATAAGAATGGACATTGTTTAGATGACCTTGATGAACTAATAGAATATGAAGATTTTTTTCTCAAAGTTACAGAAAACATTGAGTATTACATTCAAAAGATAAATTGGGAACAAATTCTACCTCCTAAAACTCTATCCAAAGAATCAAATGACAAAGACTTTCACATTACGGACGTTTTGGTTGAATTCATGAAGAATAACATGGTTTCAATTGAAAGATTTGAAAATCAATGTGAGAGGTTATATAAGCAAGTGGCTAAGTTTGAGAAGTTGAAAATTGAAGATAATTTCATTGTTGTGGTAGAAGAAGATAAGCAAGAAGAAAAGACGAACAACGAAAAGAAAAAAGAAGAGATTGATAAAGTTCGAGATTCAATTTATGCCTTGTTCAACAATGTCCAAGTGAGAAGGACATGGAAGCAACACCTTTTATTTCTTAAGTTCATGGAATTTCTACCAAACAAAAAGAAAAAGAAGGATGATGTGTTCTTCCTGTCATATATGCCACCTTGACAATAGTTGAGACGTCAAGCTAATGACTTTAAAGAAGCGCTTCGTGGGAGGCAACCCACAGGTAGAGGTAACTTTTAATTTTTGCAATCTTATTTTTGTTATTTGAATTTGTTTTTTTTTCTAATTGTGTGTAAATGTGCACTATGATGAAGAATTATTAACAACTTGCATTTGGTCTTAAGTTTTATGTTTGATATTTTGAAATTTAAACTATATTTCTTTGCTCATATCATTGCTCAATTCGATAAGTTTCACTAATTCATGCATTGTTGATTACTGCTTGGTTGTTGAAGTCTATCTCGCATTTAAAAAAAATACACTAAATAAATTTTGTAGTGGCATGTTTGGCATCATTTAGATAATTCATACTCTTTCTTATTATCTTAGCTGTTAGGTTTTGAGCCTAAACACTTAAATTCTTTGTTGTGTGATTATCCAGACGTGTATTATCCCTTCAGAACTTGCACTAATTCTGACTTGCATCACTTGTAATTTATGCATACATTGAGGCAATTTTATTTGGTCGTTTGAGCCTTTCTAACTACCCAATGAAAATGTTATCCTTTGCTAGCCCCTTTGAGCCTTACCCTTTTATTTCGGTTACTAACCACATTACAAAACAAAAACCCTACTTCAATTACATCACCTTACTTGGAGTTAGGTAGAAAATTTTTGTCTTGTCTTGATCAAATTCTAAGTTTGGGGTTGCTCATGGGATAGCAACCTTTTAAGTTTGGGGTGGTGATTCTCACAAAAAAAATAATAATAATAATAAAGAAAAAAAAAGGAAAAAGAAAAAAAGATGAAGAAAGAAGAAAAAGAAAAATAATAATAATAATAATATATTGATAAATAATATCTTCTTGGTTCTTTTGTCAATGTTTGAGAATCTCCATAATGAAAAGGTGAAGAAAAAAAAAATGGTAGAATAATTTGGAAATATATGCCTAACTCCAAGTAGTAAAGCCTACTATCCCAAAATGTCCTACCCTTACCTAAGCCCCATTACAACCCGAAAGTCCTCCAAAAAAGTATGTGTTTGCTGCATTGTGATTGCTAACTAGAATTTTTTCAAGCCTATGGTAGCGTGATGCATGCTCTAGGATTTGAGTGATAAATTCATAACCCTTCTAAACACTTGAGAGAAATTTTGGTGAGATTGTGTGAAGAGAGAGTTGAATTTGATAAATGAATGCCAAGGTGTACAAACCTCGTTATTTTTGTAAGCAACCATAGAGTATGATTGATGTTTTGTAGTAGCTGAAACTTTGAGAATTGAGTTTGATTTGAAATGAGAAATTGAGTTTAAGTTTGCTTTTAACTACACCAAATCTAAAATTAATTGTTGCTTGGGGACAAGCAATAGATTAAGTTTGGGGTTGTGATGACTCTTTATCATATGCATAATTTTTATTGATTTTAGTCTTATTTATCTTTAATCATTAGTTAATTAGTGAGTTATTTGATATATTTTGTTGATTTTAGTTATTTGATTTAATGAAATGTTTTTGTTCTTATTTGCTTAATTAAGTAGATATTTTTCGTAGTTTTGCGTTGTTACTTTGTTTTAGTGCAGTGCTGAATTTTGGGGAGAAATCAACATGACCTATGTGGAGTATTTCAACCATATCTGGAGTTCTAGATGTCCAATTAGTGTCACTCCAAGTGCTAATGAAATCTAAGATCCATATCTACAACTTTAAAGAAGACATCGGGACCAAATTCAGACGCGAAAGATTATCCAAATGCAAAATACGTCAGACAGCAGATGCTGCACGCCTAGAGCGCGCCTGGGGCGCATTTCTCATGTTTCAGTTCTATCAATGCGCGCCTGGAGCGCGTGACGCGCATCAGCAATCATAAAAACGCTATTTTTTTTTACTGTTGAGGGATCTTTTTGACTCTTGGGAAGTTGGGAGACTTGTGCCCTAGCATATAAACTCAAAGACGGCCGTTTCTAACGCCATTGAAGCAGTTTTATCAAGAATCATCCATGAATCATTCTTGTAATTCTTCTTTAATCCTTATCTTTTGTATCTCTGCCATGAGTAACTAAACGCTATTTGTTAGGGATGAGTGTAACCAAATGAAACCCTTATTTTTTGATTTGATTTCTAGTTATATGAATGAGTTTATTGAATTGTTTTTCTCATCTATGTGCTTAATGCTTTTTATTGCTTGATCAACATTAAAATGTTCTACGATTTGTATTTTGAAATGGAAGTGGACTTTACGAATTCTTGAGATGAGAAATTCATGAATTTGTAGTCTAGGGATAGATGCAGGTCATGAAACCAATTAAATTAATTGCAAAGCAATAATCTACAAGAGAATTTCTATACGGTAATGCTTAATTCTATTCTTAAATCTACTAAGGAATTAGGGGTTACTTTGGAATTAAAGGTTCTGTCACTAAGACATTAGGGCAAGAATAATAAAGAGAATTCGGTAATAATTCAATAAAGGAATTCAGTAATTAGGATCAAATTATACACCAAGGTTGGATTCGAAGTGAAACTCATCCCTGACATTTTTCTCATTATAAAAGATTAGTTTTATTATTGTTGTTAATTTCAAATATTATTTCAATCAACTTGGGAACCTTTTGTTCAATTTTAGTAATTAAATATAATTCAATAGTAAAACGCAATCCTTGAGTTCGACACTCGGTACTACTGTTTTATTATTACTTGCAATGATTCAGTACACTTGCTGAAACGCTATCAAAAGTTATTGACATTGATGAAATTGTTTCATCTGTGGTGAAGATGTTCTCTATTTGAGTTGTGATTGAGTTAATAGCTAGTTTGAACCTAGAGGTTGAACAACTTTATGTGAAAACTGCATTCCTTAATGGTGATTTGGAGGAAGAGATCTATATGGAGCAACTAGAGGGTTTCAAAGTCAAAGGTAAATGGCAGCTTGTGTTTAAATTGAAGAAAAAGCTTGTATGAACTCAAGCAAGCACCTCGACAATGGTACACGAAGTTCAATTCTTTCATGGAGAACCATGGGTACGGTAAAATGACTTCTAATCATTGTGTGTTTGTCAAGAAATTCTCTGTTGGAGATTATATTATTCTCTTGCTATATGTGAATGACATGTTGATTGTTGGTTATGACACTAAGAAGATTCAATCTCTAAAGAAAGATTTGAACAAGTCTTTTGCAATGAAAGACTGGGGTCTTGTAAAGTAAATTATGGGTATGATAATTACACATGACAGGAAGAATAATAAATTGTGTTTGTCTCAACACAATTACACTAAGAAGGTTTTAGACAAGTTTAACATGAACAATTGTAAACACGTTAGTACTCCACTTGCTACTCAATTTAAATTGAATTATGATCAATGTCCTTGAAGTGTGAAAAACAAAGAAGAGATGAAGAAGGTTCCTTATACATCCGTAGTTGGTAGTTTGATGTATGTTATGGTATGCACAAGGCCAGATATTGCTCATGCAGTTGGAGTTGTTAGTCGATTTTTCTCTAATCCTAGTAAAGATCATTGGCAAGCAGTGAAGTGGATTCTCATATACCTTAGAGGCACTTCCAAAGTGTGTTTATGCTATGGAGGTGGTGAATCTGTGTTGGATGGCTACATAGATGCAAATATGACATATGATCTTAAATCTAGAAAATCTATTGCTGGTTATATGATGATGTTTGTAGCAGGAGCTGTGTCTTGGCAATCAAGACTACAAAAGTGTGTTGCTTTATCTACTATTGAAGCTGAGTGCATCGCAGTAACTGAATCTTCCAAAGAACTCTTGTGGATGAAGAAATTCCTACATGAGTTAGGCCTCAAGCAAGACAAGTTTATGTTATTCTATGACAATCAGAGTGTGATCCATCTCTGCAAAAATTCAACTTTTTATGCAAAGTCGAGGCATATTGAAGTGTGGTATCATTGGATATGAGATGCACTAGAAATGATGTCATCTTTAATTGAGAAGATTCATACTGATGAGAATGGTTCAAATATGATGACGAAGATCTTGCCTGTGTCGAAAATGGTACGCTGTAGAAAGAAAGTCGACATAGTTGAGCGGTATCTTTCCACTTGAGTCGTGAGGGGGAGATTTGTTGGGTGGGTCCAAATGGAACCCACTAGTTTTATTATTATTATTATTATTATTATTATTATTATTATTATAATTATTATTAGTATTAATATTGTTATTATTATTATTGAAAAAAAAGAAAAAAAAAATGTTTTAATGGGTTTGACCCATGTGAGAAAGAAAAGGGACTTAAATCTCTAATATAATAATTAAAGGAATAGTGTAGAAGTAAGAAGAAGAAAGAAGGCAAGGCTGCGGTAACAAGCCAATAAAAGTAGAAGAGAAAGAAAAGTTTGATTTCGGTGATGGTAACATGTGTGTAGTAAATTTGCTCCCTTTGATCTACAGTTTTGATAGATTATTTCTTTTAGTGAGTTTGTTATTTTAATATACAGCCTGAGTAGTTTTACAAAGTTACTTTAGCATACCCAATTTAAGGTTGTTATAAGATTGTTATTGTTGATTGATATTTCTATTATTATTAAAAAGACTCTAGTGTACCCATTAATTATTATAGTGGAGTTATTACTAGGTCCTGTGGTTTTTATTCTCACAATTTCAGAGAAATTTTCCATGTTATACATTGTTTCTCTCATATTTGATTTTCTACCAATTATTTTTACTATGTAGAATTGAATTTTCTGTTTGGTTGTTTATAGATAGAAAAAAAATATTTTTCATTATTGAGATAATTATCTTCGATTTTTCCGACGGATGTTTGTTATTTATTTTGGTTGGAGCTATGAATGGGTATGAAAAGTGATTGATGAACGTTAGAATAATCAGCTTCGTAGGCCTTTGCATGCTGCTGCATATTACCTTAGACCTCAATATCACTTTGAACATGATTAATTTTAAGCTTGATAATATTGAGATTAAAAATAGTTTATACAACTGTGTGTCAATGTTGGTAAGTGATGCTACAGTTAGGGAAATCATTAACATGCAGCTTGCCGACTTTCATTTTTGTAATGTGCCCTTTTTTGATAATGAGTATGCAAAAAAGTCAAGGAAGACTTTGCATCCAACACAATGGTGGGAGATGTACGGTGATTATGATCCAGAGTAAAAGAGATTTGCAATTTGTGTTTTAAGTTTAATTTATAGCTTTTCTAGATGTGAGCATAATTGGAGTGCATTCGTAATGGTAATTGAACATGTATGATTTCGTTAATGTTAATTGCGACATATCCGTCAATAATTATCTACGACATTATCCACAAAACATCTATGATTACGTTTACCTACGGAGTCTCAGTAAGTTATATTACCCACAGACAATCCTTAAGTAAGTGTAATCAATTGCTTTTCCGCGAGTAAATATATTTCTACGAGCGATTTAGTTACGAACTCGTGTCTGTGGGTAATCCGTGCATAATTTTTAGTTACATACGGACATGTCGTGGATAAAGATAAAATAAGTCGTAGGTATATACAATTTTTCTTGTAGTGTTATGACTTTGTTTATAATTTTTAATTTCCTTTGTTAGTGTTAATTTCTTGTTTAAATTTATTTATGTTTTATTTGCTAGGTCCATACTAAGAAAATTAAGAATTTCGTTGCATCAAAAAAGAATGAATGATTTAGTTTATGTGATGGCAAACATAGGGTTAACAAAGAAAGAAACAAGAAATAAGGAACTAATTTCATAAGTTGATATTTAATTTCTAACTACTGTAGATGGACATGTTAATCATTATGAGAATGTGATGCAACATATCAATATTGAAATGAATGCAAGTTGTACAATTATTCGTTCAAGCAATCCTACACCTCTACCTTCAGATGATGTTGATAATTATAATTGAATCTTCAATTCTAATATTGAAGAACCGTTGTTATATGGGAAAAGATTTGATGAGTTTGAAGATGGAAATAGTGATGAAGATGATGCTATCGAAGAATTGAACTTTTGAAGAAATTTGATCTTATTTTTTGAATTGTTTTAACCTTTAACTTTGTGATATGTATTTAATGTTTTTATGTTTTGGTGAGATAATTAACTTATTTTGATATATGTTTACACAGTAATTAAGTATGACATTTATTATAGTAATTTAATATTATTTTTTCTATTAAAATTTTATATTTTTTTTTTATGAATTTATGATCACATATAAGTGTATATATATAATATAAAATTATTTACTTAAACTTTCTAATTTGACACCTTTGACATCAATTCAAGACACATATTGTCCCCAAAAATTTATGTCACCCACTCAAAATCTTAATAGGCCACACCTCCCGACAAAAAGTGTTCAAGTAGACCAACAGCGCCAATAATTTTAATAGATTTTTTTACTTAAAAAATATTTATTAACTTAATTTTTTTTAAAATTATATCGATCGATAATTATATAAATTTAAAGTATAAAAATTAAAAGTATGAATTTATGAACAAAATTCCAACATCTATGTTTATAGCTTAAAATAATAAAATATCTATAAAAAGAAAAAAAAAATGCATATAAAGGTGATAAAGAAATGTGTCCCAATTATTTATGTTTTTGAATGTGTAACTTTGAAAATATAAAAGCTATTGATTGAATATGTTATGGAGCATGGACACTAAACAAAGTAAATATATCAATTTGAAACGAATGAACATTGCAACAAGATAAGAAATACCCTTCACCAAGATGACGGACAAAACAATGATATTGTACTCAAATCTTAATCACAGTCAAAATACAAAAGAAAAGTCAAATCTATGTAAAAACCACTTATTTTAATCAAATGCTAGAGGGGGAGCGAAAACGTCTTATCAACGAGATTATAGACTTCGTGGAAAATAAATTGGAAGACCCGGGAGAAGAAAACAAATATTTAGAGCGGTGATTTTAATAGATGATAAAGAAATTTGTTTTAACCACAAATGTTAATTATGTTTAGTTTCTAGAAGAAAAAGACCACAATAATCTAGTGTTTGACCGAAATATAAGTAAAGTATAATTAAAAATTATTATAGTCAATATTCAAAAATCATATTTCTCTCAAACAATTAGTCATTAAATAAAACTTCTTAACCACTCGAGTCAATCACTTAATTAATGAGTTATGTTAGTGAATATGTACAAACAAATCACTTAATATTATAAGAGAAAAAAACTGAATTTCTAGAATCAATTAGTTAGTTAATGATGTACTCTTATATCTTTTTTGATGTTTAAATAGAAAAACATTATTTGGTCTCATATATACATCTCATTTAATAGCTATAGATCTAGAAATATTTAATATGTTGGGGGGTTACTTTAAATTTGAAATCTCACAATTCCCAACAATTAATATACATAAATTTCACAATCTCACAATTCCCAACAATTAAATATATGAGTGTTTGCAGTTACATTTTTATTAGATAAAAAAAAAAAACATCAACAACAAAGTAGAATAACTAGCCCCACCCATATAATTGATATGTCAAACATTATCTTCAAGCGCACCATGGAGTAGATACTTTTCTAAGCGCTCAAGATAGAATAAAGTGGACTGTGATGTCTTTGTTGGTTTGACTTTTTCTTCTATCTCGGATTCATGATCATATGAAATCTTCACATTGACCAGAGTCTTATCCTCTTCTATTTGAGATAATTGAAAATTTGTTTGGTAGAATGACAAGCCTTGACTCAAATAGCCTCCTTCAATCACTTCCAGCCCAATTTCATGGGTTAACTCATCAAACTCAGCAATCCTCTCCCTCTGATAATTTAATGGAGATACACCTGAGATTCATTCCCATAAGAATTTTATCCACAACATTGTAATTGAACAAAACATGAAATTTGTATTATAAATATAGCATCAAAAATTATTTTGTAATCACATCCAAGGCTTTCGACTGCAGTCGCATTAAATATCATTGCAGTTACATCGTGATCCTTACTATTTCTTCCTATCCTAAATATGAGGTAAAATTTGATCAATAAAAATTAATATATTTGATCCAAAAATGTTGCATCAACTTTTTTTAACTCAACTTTTTTATATTTAGAATTACAGAGGCTATTACCAAAATTGAAATAAGAGACAACTGATGAGATCACAATTCCGACAAGGATCACAACCTTAAATCTGTTGGAATAAACTTATTTGAAATTATTTAAGGACATAAATACTTACTAGACTTTTTAACAGACTTTATTGAAATAGTTTGAGAAGCCACACTACTTACCAGGAAAAAAATTAAAGATGAAGGTTGTACCAACTCTTCCATCCCCATCAATTAGTTGCACATCTTTCACAATATTTGGTATAACCTTTGGACCAATTATCATGAAATCCTTGGCCAGAGCTGCCCATAAGGTCTCCAGCCCTACATTCAGTGTTGCTTGGGTTTTGAATTCCTTTATCATGATTCTCTAATGTTTGTTTCAAGTAGCATGATATTTACATATATATATATAGTATAAGAAATTTTAGAATTGTTCGTCTTCTAACATTAAAGATTAAATTAAAATAAATGTTATTAAGTGTTTCGAGTGTATTTGTTAAATCACCAATTATAAAAAAGTCATTTAAAAATTTAAAAATCTAAAAGTATTTTCTTTTTAACGTAACATTTTTATTTTTATTTTTTTAACTAGTATCGTAAGGCACTTGTTAGCCAAACCCTTAAATTAAAATGAAAACAGCATCTTCAACTATGTTATTGATTTACAAGAAATATGCTTCTTTTGTTTTTTAATGAAGGAGAGAGATTTCTGTGACATTGATTCTCTACTAAAATATTTGTCAAGATTTGATCCGTGAAACAAGATATTATTCGTGGAAATAAAACTATTTCTAACCATTCTGGTCAAGTTAAATATACTATGATATTATTTGGATGGACTTTTAAATTATAGGCATATTGCAGAACGAAGTAGCATCCAAAGAGTGCCAACACCATTATGTTATCTACTTTATATAATATTTATGGTGGATTTTACTTTTAGGCAATTTCTTAATTGATTCAGAAGCATGTGATTCTTCAAAAATTTGTACGATGAAACATCATTGAGTTATTGTTAAGAAGTAGCGTATTATTCCCTATTCTCTATATCATAATAATTTACAATTAGAGGTAACACCAGTAGTAAGTGCAAAAAAAAAAATTAAATTAGTTCAACTACAATCTACTATTGATGTTTTCAAGATAAAAAACAAATAAATACTACGCCAAAAATGATATTTTATAGCGCGCCTTTTACAACGCTTTATTAAATACAGGCACTGTTGTAAATATATTTTAAGAATAACGGAGGATATAACAACGCTTTTTTGACAAGTGTCATGGAAAAAGCGCTGTTGTAGGGTCATATAGTGTTTGCACATAATATTTACGAGGCTTTTACAGCGCTTGTGCATAAGCGCTGTAAAATGAAGCGCCCTCACATATTGTTTTACAACGCTTTTCGGACAAGCGCTGTAAAAGACTTGCGCTTTCAAATAATTAAATGACCTATTAAAGCGCTTTTTTTACAAGCGTTGTTAAAGAAACGCGCTTTCAAATAATTAAATGACCTATTAGAGCGCTTTTGTTACAAGCGCTGTAAAAGCCTTGCGCTTTCACATAATTAAAGGACCTATTTGAGCGCTTATTACACAAGCGCTGTAAAATCATTCAATTTAAATAAAAATCATTTACTTTAAATAAATACAAACAAATTTACGAACCCTCATCACCTCTACTCTGGGAACCCTCCTCTCCTCTACGTATTGTGCGGCCATCTACTGCTCCTCCTTTAAAAAAAATTGGATACGTTGTCTTAGGTATTATATTTATTAATTTGTTGTTGTCACGAAAACTAATAAATTGTTACATGATAAATCATATAAAATCTTTTCTTTTTTGAAATTTGTTGATCTGTTCTGTTTTGAAATTGTTACATAATAATGGACCTTGGTTTCCATTTTCTAATATTAGATATGTGTACTATATATTGGTATAATGTTATCAGTAGCTTATTATTTTTGTAACTGCATTTATATAGGTCATATAATATGGACCAAAAATGGATGTCTATCAATCGATTGTCAAAAGAGTATGAAATGGAGTGAAGGAGTCTGTTGAGTTTGTAGTGAAGAATGCAAAAGATCCAAATAGAGTCGTCTGTCCTTGTTTAAAATGTTGTTTTGAAAAATGCGTTAGAGAAGATGAATTGGAAGGACATTTAGTATGGAATGGAATTGATAAAAGCTATACATGTTGGATAAGACATGGTGAGAAAAAAAAAGGAAACATTAATTTTGAGAATGGTTAGACATATGCTTCAATTGACTTCGATACAGATACATTTGAGCCGGACCGAGTTGAGGAGATTGCAGAAGCAGTTGAAGAAGATCTTCAGGATTGTCCTAAAATGTTTGAGAGTTTGTTGAGTGATGCAGAGAAACCATTATATAATGGTTGTACTAAATTCACAAGACTATCGGCGATATTAAAGTTGTACAACTTAAACGCAAGTAATGGATGGTCTGATAAAAGTTTCACATAATTATTAACACTCTTAAAAGATATGTTGACAAACGATAATGAACTTCCCAGTCGAACCTACGAGGCTAAACGAATTTTTTGTGCTCTATTGGAATGAGTTACGAAAGGATTCATGCATGTCCTAACAATTGTATTTTATTTCGAAACAAATATGAATTACTAAAGGCGTGCCTGAAATGCAATGTCTCTCGATATAAGAAGAAAAAATCTACTCTAGCAAAAGTCGTGTGGTATTTTCCTATAATACCAAGATTTAGGCACATGTATCGCAATGAAGAAGATTCAAAACACTTGACATGGCATGCAGATGAAAGAATTAGAGATGAAAGTTTCGGCACCCTGCAAATTCTCCACAATGGGCAATAATTGATTATGAGTATCCTAAATTCTAGATAGAGTCAAGAAATCTACGACTTGCACTTTCTACTAATGGAATGAATCCACATGCTCTTCAAAGCATCTCACACAACATGTGGCCTTTGATTTTGTTGATTTATAACCTACCTCCATGCTTATGTATGAAGCGTAAGTTTATGATGTTGTCTATGTTAATTTATGGAGTCAAACAACCGGGGAATGGTATCGATGTATACTTGACTCCTTTAATTGAAAATTTAAAAATTATGTGAGAGACAGGTGTGGAAGTTTATGATGGGTATAAGAAAGAATGTTTCAATTTGAGGGCTATGTTGTTCGGCACAATTAATGATTTTCCAGCATATGGTAATTTATCAGGATATAGCATTAAAGGTCAATGTGCATGTCCTATATGTGAATAGAGTACAAATTGGATGCGGTTGAAACATCGTAAGAAGAATGTATTTCTTGGACATCGTAGATTTTTACCTTATAGCCATCAGTATCGTGGGTGGAGAAATGCATTCAATGGAAAATCAGAGGGAGGTAAAGTTCCTTTAGCACCGACTGGAAATGAAATACTTGAAAAAGTACAAGGTTTGACAAATAAATCTGGCAAACCTTTTGCGGGAGAGCTGGTCAAAACTGGGTGGAAGAAAAAGTCAAATTTCTTTGAATTGCCATATTGGAAGTCATTGTATATAAGACATTTCCTCGATGTGATGCATATAGAAAAAAAACTGTATTTGATAGTATTATTGATACGTTACTCAATGTTCCAAGAAAGTCTAAATATGGCATCAATGCAATATTGGACTTGGTCGATATGGGAATAAGAAATGATTTCGGTCCCGTAAAGAAAGAAAATCGCACATATCTACCTCCAGCCGCTCATACTCTATCTAGAAATGAAAAAAAATTGTTTTATGTAAATTTCTACATGAAATTAAAGTTGTAGAAGGATACTCTTCAAACATTAAAAATTTGGTTTGTATGAAAGACCTCAAGTTAAAAGGTTTCAAGACCCATGATTGCCATATCCTAATAGAGTATTTGCTACCAATAGGTATATGTTCCATTTTACCTAAAATAGTTCGACGAGCCTTAACTAGATTATATTTGTTTTTCAAAGAAATTTGTAGTAAAGTGACCGATCCTCATAAATTACCAACATTCCAGAGGGAAATTGTTGTTACTTTGTGTGAGCTTAAAATGTATTTCCCACCCTCGTTTTTTGATATAATGGTTCACCTTACTGTTCATCTGGTTAAGGAGACACAACTTTGTGGGACAACTTATATGAGATGGATGTATTCAATATAACGATATATGAAAATATTAAAAGGGTACGTAAAAAGTAGAAGTTGACCAGAAGGTTGTATTGCTGCTGAATTTTGTACTGAATATTTGTCAGAAGCTGCTGAATTTTGTACTGAATATATGTCCAATGTTGAATTCATAGGACTTCCCATGTCTCGTCATTCGGGAAGAATATCAGGAGAATGGATAATTGGAAGGAGACTAATGACTATATCAAGGACATAATGCGAGCAGGCACAATTGTATGTTCTGCACAATGATGATGAGGTTCAACTGTATGTTACAATACACATGGATCAGTTATCTCGTTTGAACATGAATAGGAATCAAAATTGGATAACTCAAGAGCACACTCAAAGTTTTATAACATGGTTAAATAATCACATAAAGTCAAAGTTTGATAGACCCCAGATAAATTTCACAAAGATTGAGGTGGCTAGCAAATAGTCAGAGTTTACATGTCTTTTCTTACACTGGTTATGTAATTCATAATTATTATTTAATTCATAATTATTATTTAATTCATAATTATTCCATGTGTTAATAAATTAAATTAACTTTTATTACACTCAATTTTATTTGAATAATTATAGCCTTTATTTTTATTTAATTGTTTGACGTGACAATTACATGGGGACGATTAATGACGTGATTATTTCTTGAATGGATTATTGTGTCTTTTGTTTATTGGATTTGTTTTGATAATCATGAAATTGATGTGTTAGATATGTTTATTTGATTTTGTTATGTGTGACCTGTAGTGATATTCCATGTGTTTGTTAGTTTTATTTTTGACCAAATAAGTATTGATTTTAGGAGATAGTAGAGTTAGTGAAACCTAACCCTCATGTATAAGTGTTTCGAATTTTTGATTCATCCATCTTTAGTATAAAAAAAATAGTGACATGACTCATTCTTTTACTCTCCTTCATGACAAGATTTTATGATAATTCATTGTGTTCTCTTGGCATATTATAACTTTATGTCCTTGTTTCAATCAATTAAGAGAGGAGATAATGTACATTCCTTCATTCTTGACACCGTGCACCCACTTCTCTCTCCTCCTTAACACCTTTAATTTAAAGATTATAAATTTAATTATTTGTTTTTTTTTGCAATTAAGAGAGGACAATAAAAAGACTATTCTCCTTTTTTATATCTTATGCATTTCTCTCTTTTAAACCAAAATTAGAATTTTATTTTAATTCTCAATAAAAATAATTCTATGCAATTTTTGATTTCATAACTATTAGATAAAAAAT
This sequence comes from Cicer judaicum, assembly GCA_037974835.1. Taxonomy (NCBI): domain Eukaryota; kingdom Viridiplantae; phylum Streptophyta; class Magnoliopsida; order Fabales; family Fabaceae; genus Cicer; species Cicer judaicum. The sequence goes on from JBBPBS010000417.1 coordinate 5,505,200, forward strand.
TAAAAGGGTGACGTGACTCCCTCTAATTTATTTATTTAATTAAAATGGGTGGTGTGACACCTTGCAATATATGATTAATTCTACTAGTTAATCTTAATTAACTCATACATATAAATATACATGATTTCAATTGGCTTTGTAACAACCTAATAAAATTAAAGAAATAGTAATCATTGATAGCATAATTTTGGAATTAAGTGCACTTCAATTTTAGACAAGAAACCAATGGTAATATTGCAACGTAAATAGCTATTGAAACCCCCTTATTTTAACAATTGCACGACTGCTTCTTCTGTTCATATCTTTCCATTAGGCCCTCTTGCTGTCACACCTATTTATCATTCGTACACTCCCAAAATAATTTTTTAAGTCGTAAATCCCAATATCTATTTGTGTTGAATTAATCCTTGCCTCATGAGCTATTTCTCGTGTAAATTTAGAGGTATTAAGAACGAATACGCCAAAGGTAAGGGCTTTTCCTCATGAAGAGTTAGGCTAGATATTAAATTAGCAGTTCGTAAGATATTGATATGATGTATGGATATCTTAAAAGAAAAATATGATTTTATTTTTATCGTAAAGAATTTAACTATAATGTTTTGATTGTTTCTTTTGAGAAATACATCTACCTTGATGAACTTAATTATAGAGTTCTATTTTTATTATTATACCTTGATAAATATTCTTGTAGTAAAAATGTTTATTGCATTACGTGTTTTAGAGTACTTAATTATAAAATTATAATTTTTATGATGATATGATTAGTAATATGTTTGCTATGATGTATTTTATTTTAAATCTTGACTTTTGAGTACTTCAAATTTAAAATTTGACTTTAATGAACAATATATGTGTCTTGAGGAAATTGATGAAAATTTTATATTTTTCATTTTGGCAATATGAGAAAATGGATTATTGAAATGTATTAGTGTATAGTTCATTCTTATGCTTAAAAGGACAATAATAGGGAAAATTTAAAGTGAAAGGAATAAAATTTCTATTTTTATTGTATTATTGGTGATATGAGTTTTAATTTTTTTCAATAACATGTAGCCAAATGGAATCATATGGATTATTAAAATGAAAGTGGTGATTTTGAGATATTTTTTCACGTGCATGTTTGAGGTGTTGAAGTTATTGAGTTCTGATAGCGTTTCCGCAAGTGTAATGAAGCGTTGCAAGTAATAAATAAAATGGTAGTACCTAGTGTCGAACTCAAGGATTGGGTTTTACTAATGAATTATATATAATTACCAAAATTGAACAAAAAGTTCCCAAATGGATTGAAATAATATTTAAAATTAACAACAGTAATAAAAATGATCCTTTATAATAAGAAAAATTCAGAGATGAGTTTCACTTTGAATCCAACAATGGTTTCTAATTTGATCATAGTTACTAAATTCATTTATCAAATTATTTCTGAATTCTCTATATTAGTCTTGCCCTAATGTCTTAATGAAAGAACCTTTAATTCCAAAGTAACCCCTAATTCCTTAGTGGATTTAAGATTAAAATTAAGCTCTACGGTATAAGAATTTTCTTATTAAACTATTGCCTCTACAAATAATTCAATTGGTTTCATGACCTCCATCTATCTCTAGACTACAATATCATGAATTTCTCATCTCAAGCATTCGTAAAATCCACTTCCGTTTCAAAATACGAATTGTAGAACATTTTAAAGTTGATCAAGCAATAAAAAGCATTAAGCACATAAATGATAAAAATAATTCAATAAACTCATTCTTATAACTAGAAATCAAATTAGAAAAGTAAGGGTTTCATCTTGGTACACTCTTCCCTAACAAATAGGGTTTAGTTACTCATGATAGAGGTACAAAAAGATACCGATTAAAGAAGAATTAAAAGAAAGATTCATGAATGATTGTTATGTCTTTTGATACATCTTTGGGAACTAATAAGGAATCGATTTCTTTAAATCTTGTATTACGAAAAGATTTTATATTCATATTTTATGGTTGTTAACTTGTTATTTGATTTAATTTTGGTTGTGGGATGAACTAACCCCTTACACAAACATTTAGGTACTAATGATCTCAATGAGTTTCATTAATCATGTTTGCTTGGTGCACATGAGTGGGAAAATAAGACTTTTACTTCAAAACAATATTTTGTATTAATAAAACATTTATGGTACATTGTAAAGTTATTTACTCTTCATCATTAACTTGTAATAGAAATGTGAAAGTGAGTTTTCATTAGCAAGTAAATAATTCAATCATCATTAATTTCAGTCAACCTTGTTCCTTTTGAATTTTACCTATAGAGAGCTTATTTTATTTTGGAGCATAAATGAATATCGATCTAAAAACTGAAAGATTAATTTTGCAAATAAATAAATAATATTTTAGTAAATTGCATTATGTTCTTATATATATATATATATATATATATATATATAAAGTCATTTTCTAACGCACCTTCAATTTGTTACATGATGAACTACTCCTAGGAAAAAAAAAATTATAATTGTTTCTAAAAGAAAACAAATATTTTTATGTATTGCTTCGGATTAAAAATATAGGGCGTTACAATGTTGTGGAGTATTTGACATGAGTCCCACACAATCCCACTACCAATTGATAGGTGGATAGGGGGCGAGAAGACTGTGAGGTATTTCTACCGGTAACGGTAATGACGAGGGTGTTACAAAGAACATAGCAGAGCTTCAAGTGCAAAGCAATACATCACTTATAGAATCATATTTGAATGAACATGAGCTTCTCAATTATTTCAAAGGTTCAGTTATGTTCTTAACTTGATATAAGAATCAATTTTACTGAGTTCTAAATCTTAGAACCTATTCTCAAACACGAGTTGAGCATACTCAGATTCTACCAATCTCTTTAACACATCATTTTGTAACTCAAGACTATATTATTGAAATATATAGAGTAACTTGTAAATATTCTTTTTTGTTTAAAAAGTAATGTGTAAAAATCTTTTTTGAAGATTGAAAGGTGACATGTGGAATTCCTTTCTAGGTAGAAAGGTAGTACTTTGTAACAGATCAAGATTGATTTGTAAAAGTGGTGTGAAAATCAAGAACAATCTTGCTTTGAGCATTTAATGGAAATTCTCACAATTGTGAGGACTGAACGAAACCCGTGCTGGGTAAACTAGGATATATCTATGTTCCATATCTCTTCCCTTATCTCTATTTACTTTTTATCTTCTAATCATATTTTATATAGATATGTTAAAATTGTGTGTTTTTACTAACCAATAATGTTCTTCATTTATAACCAAGAACAAATCTTGAGTTATATACTTTGAGTTATAACAAGAATTTTATAAAAAAGAACAATTACAATTCAAACCCCCTTTCTTGTAATTGATATTGTTACTTCAATTGGCATCACAACTAGTATTTAAAGATCAACACTTAAAAATTGCTAGAGTAAAAGATTCAGGAAGAAAATGTCAAAGCCAAGTACATTACTGAAGAAGGGTCATCAAATAGACCACCTTACTTTGATAGCTCAAATTACTATTTCTGGAAAACCAAATGGAGTTGTTTCTAAAATCACAAGACACTAGTATGTGGCACATCATTACAAATTGAGATTTCATACCAAGAGTTGAGCAAATTGATTCAACATATGCTGAAAAGAAAGAAGCAGATTGGACAACATAAGAAAAATCTAAGGTACTCCTAAACTCAAAAGCTCAATTATTTTTATCATGTGCTTTAAGTAGAGAAGAAAGTGAAAGAATAGATGAATGCAGTACGGAAAAAAAGGTATGGGACACATTACAAACTCATCATAAAGGAACAACTCATGTCTAGGAGACAAGAAATTACATTGGCATATGAAAGTTTGAATTATTTGAAATGAATGAAGGAGAGACTATCGATGAAATATACTCAAGATTCACAACTATAATGAATGTACTCATGAGATGTCTTCCAATAATATGGAGACCAATTGTAACAGCTATAAGTCAAGCCAAGAATCTTGAGGTACTACGTTTGGAAGAGCTTATTGGAACTCTACAAGCACATGAAGTGCTGGTACAAGAGGATAAACCAGTAAAGAAAGACAAGATAATAGCTTTGAAAGCATCTTAGAATTCATAAAGTATGTCACCACAATCAAATGAGAAAAGTTAATTAGAAGATAGCCAAGAAGATGTTGACGAAGAGATTGTTCTCCTTACAAGAAAGATACAAAGAATGATGAGGAGAAGGGATCAGATCAAAAAAGGATTTCCAAATAAAAAGGAAACTTCCAAAATTGAGTTAGACAAGAGTCAAATAATAAACTAGGACATTACAAGATTTAATGTCCCATAAAAAAAAGAGCACCAAAGAAACTCCCTTTCAAGAAAAAAAATCAATGATGGTGACTTGGGATGATTATGGTGATTTAGAAACAGAGGAATTTGAAGAAGCCAACTTAGGTTTGACGGCAAACTCTGAAGATAAGGATGTATAAATTCTGAACCATGTCTCATATGTGAACAATTTGAAAAATATTTTGACAGCTTACTTAATAATTCAAATCTGCTTGTTCAAAAATGTAGCTCCTTAAAAGATCAAGATTTAAAACAAAAAAGAGAAAAATAGAAAGCTCGGGTTATGATTGATGAACTAAAAAACTTCATTCAAAACGTGCAGGAATCTCATTTTAAGGAAAATGATGAAACTAAAAACCAAGAATGTTCATAATTCAATAGGAGAACATTCTTATTAAAACGAAAAATGGAAAATGAAACTCTCAAAAATGACTTAGCAAACTTTATCAAATCCACTAAAACATTTCAAAAAATCATGGGATCTTAAGTAGGGATATTTGACAAAACTCAAACAAAAAACGTATCAAAACTTTTTTCTTCTTGAAAGAAATGATGACAAGTGCAAGACAATATGTTCATACTGTAAAAAATTGGACATCTAGAATATGTCTGCTATTTCAAAAAAAGGTATGAAAAACTTAAAGCAAAAGTGTCACTTAAATCCCAAGAAGGTTGTGCAAACAAACCAAACATGACAATAGCTGTTCAAGACACATAACAAGAGATAAATAATATTTTATGTCTTTCATTAAAAGAATGGTGGGTCAGTAACATTTGGAAACAATGATCAAGCAAAAATCAGATGTAAAGGAACCGTATGTAAGAAAAATTCAGCAAAAATTAACGATGTTGATTATGTTTATGGGTTGAAACATAATCTTCTAAGCATTAGTCAACTATGTGATAATGGATTTGAAGTTATATTTAAACCAAACATATGTGAAGTCACAATGCCAAAATCTGGTGAGATTTTATTTTCTACATCTAAAAAGAAAATTCTCTCTGTGTTATATATTGAAGAATTATCGGTGGAATCATGCTTCATGTCTATTAACAAAGACAAATGGATTGGTTTTTCGAATTTCACATCAAGAAGTTTTTTCACACCATCGCCCAACATCGACTCATCCCAGTCTTTAAGGAAGAGATCGACGCTCCCAAGTTCTTTTACTCCATTCATAAGTATTTTATATCGGACGACTCATAGGAGGTTAGAAGGGCCATAAACGAACTGAACATGGGAATATGAAAACAATTTCAAACTTATCAAAATTAGATCTTGTTAGAGGACTTCCCAAAATAAATTTTGATAAGGATAAAGTATGTGAAGCTTGTGAAAAGGGAAAACAAGTTAAGAGTATTTTTCATTCAAGATATTTTATATCAACTAAAAAACCTCTAGAACTACTTCACATTGATATTTTTGGTTCTGTCAAAACCATAAGCCAAAGAGGTATGAAATATAGGTTTGTTAGTGTTGATGATTTTTCTCGATATACATGGGTACTATTTCTAAAACAAAAGGATGGTGCATTTGATGCTTTTAAAACATTTTGTAAAAAAGTTCAAAATGAAAAAGAGTCTAATATAATCTCTGTGATAAGTGATCATGAAGGAGAATTCATAAATACGTCTTTTAAAATATTTTTTGATGAACTTAACATCTTTCATAATCTATTTTGTGCAAGAAATCCTCAACAAAATGGAGTTGTTGAACGAAAAATAGAACATTACAAGAGATGGCAAAACCAATCTTGAAAGAATCAAATGTTGAAAAGTATTTTTAGACTAAAGCTATGAATACTTCATGCTACATTTTGAACCGTGTATCCATAAGGAAAATCATAAACAAAACACACTATGAAATCTGGAAAATAGAAAAGATAAAATTGGAAAATTTGATGCAAAATCACACAAAAGTATCTTTTTAGGATATTCAACCAAATCCAAGGGATATCACATTTTTAATTTGAAAGCTAAAACTATTGAAATAAGTATTTATGTATTATTTGATGAGTTTGATGACCTTGATTTAAGAAAAAGAGATGTAAGGAGGAAGAATAATCTGGTTTGTCACAACATATTGTTCCCTAGGAAAACAAGATTGATACACCATATTCGATTCAAACTCCTCCTAGAAGTTGGAAACTAATAAGTGATCATCCTTAAAATCAAATTATTGGAGATAAAGCTAATGGGATTAGAGCACTAATGTCATTTAAAGATGATGTCAACAACAACATGGCAATGATATCCCAAATATAACCAAAATCCATCAAAGAAGCCATAACTGATCAATCTTTGGATTAAAATAATGCAGGAAAAACTTCTTCAATTCGGAAAAAATGAAGTCTAGACTCTTGTTCCGGATCCACAAGATCAAACAATCATCGGAACAAGATGGGTATTTAGAAACAATCTAGATAAAGAAGCAAATGTTCTCATTTTGATTTTGTTGCTTACTGTGATGCTTATTATTCCAAAGATAATATGGAAAGCAAAAGTACAAGTGGTGCATGTCAGTTCCTAGGAGAAGTATTAATAAGTTGGTCATTCCGAATGCAAAACACAATTAATCTATCAACCACTGAAGTTGCATATGTCTTAGCAGCAAATTGTTTCTCCCAAGTTTTATGGAACAAAAATCAACTTGAAGACTTTTCAGTACGTTATTCTCATTTTGATTTTGCAGGTTACTGTGATGCTACTTATGCCAAAGATAAGATCAAAAGAAAAAGCATAAGTGGTGCATGTCAATTCCTAGGAGAAACATTAATAAGTTTGTCATGCCAAATGCAAAACACAATTGTTCTATCAACCACTGAAGTTGAATATGTTTCAACAGCAAATTGTTGCTCCCAAGTTTTATGGATAAAAAATAAACTTGAAGACTTTTCAGTACGTTTTTCTCATTTTGATTTAGTAGCTTATTGTGATGTTGATTATGCAAAAGATAAGATCGAAAGAAAAAGCACAAGTGGTGCATGTCAGTTCCTAGGAGAATCATTAATAAGTTGGTCATGCTGAATGCAAAACACAATTGTTCTATCAACCACTGAAAAAGTAACGACTACATATCCCTATTACTGCCACATCATCTCGACTATCCTCCTTCCCAATAACGTTTGCCCAATCAATCAAATCCCACGTGCGACATTCTCTCCTCTCACAAACCAATTGCAAAAGTTCAAAATCGTTCATCTTTCTTCACTAAACAACAACTTCGTACTTTTTTCTTAAAAAAGTTCATCTCTTTGTCTCCTTCATTATCACCTCTCATTTTCTCAAAAATGACTCGTACCAAGGCAACTACACGCAAGAAACCTCAATCAAGAACACCATCACTAGTTCCTTCACCATTATGAACTCGTTCACCGTCACCTCCACCCAGACCAATACCTCCACATTCTTCTTTAGGGATAACATTCACTAACTACCTGTCATCATCCCCGGAGTTAAGCCCCCCCACCGATTATACTTGATCCACTCTCCACCATTCTTCCACCCTTATTTCAATGTGCAACTCCCTTCATCAGTCAAGCTTCACCCCATCTTCAAAAAACACTCAACACTCATTCAAGCACTTCATCTTCTAAACGAAGATCAATGCGAATCTTCGAAGGTTTTGGCACCTTAGAAACCAAAAACACAGACTCAACAATCTATACAATTTCTGACGATGAGTCTAACCTTACGCCATCACCACAAATTCCTTAACCAAAATTAACATCTTTATCACAACCCTCCATACCCTAAAAACCCTCCACAGTACCCTAAAAACCCCAAACATCCCAAAAATCCCTTTCCAAAGTAATTCCACCCAAAACCATCCCCTCACAAACTAAACCAAAGATTCCCCACCCCAAATCACCCACCACACTCTCATAATTTATGGCTTCTCAAAAACTAAAAAACCCTAAAAAACCTACTAAAAAAACTTCAAACCCAAAATGTTCTCCGTCTAAACCATCAACCCAAGAACGTTCTCTACACTAAACTTACAACCCATAACCCACAAAATCTTCCAGATCCTCAACCAAACTTCCAAAATGCTCATTCCTCCCCTGATTCCTTCAAAACTTCCTAAATTTACAATGAAAATTGGACCCAAAGACCAATTGGCATTAGTCAGGTTTTCATTTTTGAAAACCTCCAATATGAAGGTACCTCCATTAAACATCACTCTGATGCCCTTGGATGGACTAACTACCTTCAAATATCTGATTGTCTTTTTCCTGATGTCATCTTATCCTTTTACTAAAAAAGTTGAAGCCTTTGCAGATAAATCATTAATTGTCTCAAAAATAAAAGGCATTGAAATGTGTTTGAATTGTCTTATCCTTGCTGATATCCTTCAACTGTCATATGAAGGACCAACAGATTATGGAAAAAATAGGTATTCGGCCTTATACATTACCAAATAGGAAGTGTTTTAAGAGTTGTTCATTACTGGGTCCACACAATTCTTCTTAGGAGATCTAAAACTCCTACCAAAAAAATTAAATAGCATCAGTCATTACTCCATATACTACCCCATTCTGGAAGTCCTGAATACGTTTCTGATAATGACGCTTTAGTCATCTATCATCTTCTTCTTTGCAAGAAGTGGAATCTACCCCACTTGATAATTCGCCACATGATTGTTGCCATCAACAAAGACTACAAGAGAAAACTTGTCCCATATGGTATGGCTTTCTAAAAAATCTTTAGATATTTTAATATCATATCTCGTTAAAATATCAAAATTTTCCTCCAAGAACATTTCTTTCGTGAAACAAATTCCATGCATCCCTCCATCACCCATAGCTACATTCACTCCACCTACCACTAAGAGAAAAAGATTTGCTCGCACCTCTGCAGTCAAAACCAATGTTGAACAACCAACAAGTCTAGAACGTCCTTCGTCTCCATAGAACATTCCCCTTTCTCCAGTTCCACAAAATCTTAATCCATCACTTTGATATGTGTCCTCCACTTCAAATTCAACACAACTCTTTGATGTCATCAACTTTTGTGTCACCCCAAAAAACCAGTTCCTCCATTTTTGGAATCAATCAATATATGGTCTTTCGAGATTCAGACATTCCAAGTCCATCAATGCCTCACCACTTTATTTGCCACTTTATCATCTCTTTGCACCACTGCAACACCCTCTTAGGATACCCTTTTATCCACTCCCATTGAAGATGATCAATGCCCATTAAAAAAGAAGATAGGGAAGAAAACGTCTAAGATTTATAAGGAAATCCCCAAAATATTTGTTGTTCTTCAAATTGTCATTACTAGACAATCATTTTGAGGGACTGGATGTAACCAACTTGCTCCAAGGCTAGGTCTTTAGCCTCCTTTGTCTAATCCTTTTCTAACTTTTCCAAAAATGCCACACTCGTCTATGTCTTCATCATTTGAGGGATCTTCCCCAATGTTGTCTTTCTGAATTAGTTTCTTTTATTCTCCTATTCCGTTATGCAATGACAAAGGGGGAGAAGTAATTCTTAGATTTTAAGAATATCAGAAGTCTTTTTACTACTTCTCTTTTTTTTTTTTTTGAACCATATGTATGACTAAAATATTATGGTTATATTAATGAAAATTATATTTTTGTTCAAAAGATTAGCACATATTAGAGGGGGAGTTTTTAACTAACTACTCTCTATGATTAGTATTTGAATCAAAATTAAAATTAAAATTAACATGTTTGTCATCATAAAAAATGGGGAGATGGTTGAGACAAAATCTCAAATTAATATTTTGATGATAACTAAACAAAAAGTTAATTAAAACCTATAATTTTGATTCTAAGTGTTTTGGTATTTAACTTGTGTGTTTGAGTGTGTTAAATAAAGATAGGTACCAAACATTTCAAAACATATCATATTAAAATGAAGCAAGAACATTCAGAAAAACAAAGAGTATTTTTTACAGAATATTGGAAAACGAAGAACGTTCTCCACAATTCCAAAACAACAAGACTGATCATATTCTTAAAGAAATGATTAGTTCCATTAATTACAATATGTTACAAAATGTCTCGAGAAATATACGAGGAATATTTCAGTATAAGAATCACACCAAAGGAAAAAGTTATGTTTCACAATTCATAAAGCAAGATCACTCACCAAGTTGAGCAAGTTTCAAGTACAAAGTTAACATATTGTACAAGACACCTCAGTTATACTTTTAAGCAGCTTGAACACATGATACAAAAAATGGATCACTTTAGAAAGTTGACAAGCGAAGATTAAAACTCAACATGCTCAAAGTAGAAACGAATATCATTTTTGGGTTTCAAGAACATTCTTTCTTTAAGAAATAATATTCTTGCTTTATGGCTAATCTTATCTACTTACTAACACATGACAAATGAATCATTCCACTACAAGAAAAGAAGGAATCTGTGAAGGCCAAAAGCCCTCACAAAGGGCAAATAGCAGCCACAAAGAGGCTATTTGTGGCGGCCTTAGGCAGCCACAATGTCACAAACTTTTGTGAGGGCTTTTGCAGCCACAAAGTTTGTAAAAGACGTTGGCATTTGTGAGGGCCTTTGCAGCCACAAAATGCTGCCTTTGTGAGGGCCAGACCGCCACAAACTATCTCCTTTGTGAGGGTTTAGGCGGCCACAAAGTACCATGCTGATTAAAAAATAAATATTTTGTGAGTGCTTAGGCTGCCACAAAATATTACGTGTATTAAAAAATTAATTTTTTAAATTGAAAATTAATACTGTATTATAATATTATATATAATAAATTAATATAAATTTAAATTTAAATTATAATTAAATTAAAATTTAAATTAAATTTAAAATATAATATCATTATAAATTAAATTTAATATATAATAAACTAATCTGAATATAATTAAAAATTTAAATTAAATTTAAAATAAAATATTTAAATTATAATTATCATTAAACATTAATTTAAATTACAAATAAATTACAAATAAATTGAAATTAAAATTAAATTAAAATTTAAATAAAATTAAATATTAAAATTTAAATAAATATTATATATAAAAATATAATATTAATAATAATTAAAGTAATTACCACAAAATCAAATAAAACATGCATTCCAAAATTAACAAATAATGTCTTACAAACCCAAAATTTATAAATAATGTCTTACAAACCCAACATTAAACACACAATAATTAACTAGGACAACATAATTAAAAAGTGTTCATACAACCCAAAAATAAATTATGAAATTATTGAAATGACATCAATCCTCATAATAATTCCTCTGATCAGCTCCACTCTCACCATCATTATTTCCTGTAATGTTACTCGACGAAAGAAGTCTCTCAAAAGTATTATTAATTTGTGTTGGAGGAAACATCATGGTTTGAAATTGAATTTCATCTTCAATGGCACCACCACTAGTCGAAGGAGGAGCACTAGCTGGTTGAGGTTGATTTAAATCTGGTCTGATCAACCCAGCTGTTAGCATAGTTGGTCGGTATGCAGTTTGATGATCTAGTTGAGGTTGAGGAAGTTGATGTGAGGATGACGGAACATACTGATAATTATGAAAATATTGATGTTGCTGAAACATTGGCTGCTGTTGTTGCTGGAAGGCAGAGTTCGGAGGATCCTGGTGTTGCTGTTGGAAATTTGGAGGAGGTTGCTGCTGCTGGGAGTATTGAGAGTAATTTTGTTGCTGTTGGAAAAGTGGTTGTTGATGCAAGTATTGAGGCTGAGGCGGGAACTGCTGATGAAACACAAGAGAAAATGAAAATTGTTGTTGTTGAAATTGATGTTGCTGCTCTTGAAACGTTTGTTTCCATTCCTCATCCAATTTATCAATTGCGGCTTGTATCAGCTGATGTGTCCTTTCTTCTTGCTCACTTGCCCATTGCTCCTTTAACTAGTCAAGATTATATATCGACGGACGATGAGATCGATTCGTACTAGCATAAGAAGAAGACGTCTCAGTCTGAATATAGCCGGTTGGACCTTTCACAAAGGTTGATGATAAACTACCGGCACCCAGCACACAACCTTTGTACTTGCCACCACTGATGTTCATAAAACTTGCGGTCTCATATTGTTTCCGCTGCACTGGACCAGCTCACTAAGCAGGAGGAAGAGTAGCTTGATGATCATCCCATTCTTTCATGACTTGTTGAAGTTGTTCCAATATTAAAAATAAAAAAATTGTGCATTAAAATAGTTAATAATTAATATATAATAATTTAAAGGTGTAATTAATAAATAATAATTAATATATAATAATTACCTGAATCATTTTTGATAATTCATCAGTATACTCATTTGTTTCAGGATTAACATGAAGATAGCGATGTATCTCAGCCTGAGTGACCTCCCTTCCAAATTGGTTTTCCTAAAATATTAAATTAATGTCAAGTTTATAAGTTGGTGAAATGTGATGATTAATTGAATATAAATTAATAGATATATATTATAAATAATAATTAATTACCATATAATATTTAATTTATCCAGCAGACATGGAACCTCCCTTATGAGTATTGGTACCCCTCTCAGATACTCTATTAATCTTTGCTTTTTCTCTCTTCTATTTGTAAGCATCTGTGTTCCACTTCCTCCACAAAGCAGTCCAAACATTTTCACCAATCCAATTAGGCCATTTTTCCTCGCCCTTATTACGTGCGTAAGCCAACATAAATGAGAGACGCTTTGAAAAGCGATGGTCAAATGAAGGCAAAACTGCGGCATCATGCTCTCTTTTCCAAGTACATTTAGTCTGTTGTTTGTTTAAATTTAAAAAATATTAGAAATATAATTCAATTAAGCAATCAAATGTATATATAATTAATTAGTACTTAAATAAATTAATGTAATCACTTACTTTGAAACAATGTAAAAATTGATTAACTTCGCTAAATTGAGGTGTCTTATCCTCTTTTATCTCACCCCAAGACAACCATGGTTTTTTGTATTTCTCTTGTATGACTTCAGCAATTGCCTTTGCAGATGATTTAAAAGGAAGATATCTTCAAAGTTTACATGCAAATTAAATATAAAAGTGAATTAATAAAATAATGTAACATGCAACAATGAAATATTTAACAATCATAATTAATTTAATCAATCATAGTTTACATACCCATCTCCTTCTAAAATGATGACAATGCGGTTGTAGCAATCAACACATCCGGGTTCCATTATTTCGTCTATGGTATACGGCTCTACTGGGACCTCCGGATATAGAGGAATAGCTCCACCACTAGTACCAATGGTCGGCATGGCATGAGAGATGGGTCATTAACAACACATGGTTTAGCAACTTTTTTCTTACCACGTGATGTTTTGGATATTTCTCATATTGCCACCGTTCCTGTTACTCTTGATCCATCCGAACCTCCTGATCCTCCTACTTCCATAAATAAATTATAACACTCACATAAATAAAGAAATATATATAAAATATAAATATATATATAAGGTGTCATTATACACACACACACACACACACACATATATATATATACTGCGTAATTAATTAATTGTCTCTGTCTTCGTCATCGTCATCATTGTCGTCGTCATTTGATGAGTGAATTAAGTCATTCCTTCATCATTCTCTAATTCATCTATTTCTTGTTCATCAACTTCTTCTCCAATGTGTGACTCATGACAAAGTTGACTAATAGTCTCATCTCCAATCACATGATCCAAATTTGACATTTCATCCATTTGAAATGCAACTTCTTCATTTTGACATGCTTCAACTTCTTCTATTCCACTCGTTGGTCTTGTTTTGATTGCAACACACCAACCTTGTTTGCTTCTGACAGTTGCTGGATAAAGAACATAATACACTTGTGTTACATTATGGGTCAGGGCAAATGGATCAAACCGTGGATATTTTTTGCTCCTACGAATGTCTACAGTATTGGATATCAAATTTATCTTAGTCCCTCTGCTAGATGGATCAAAACACTTACAGTAAAACAACACCACTTTTTTCGCATAATCTAGGAACGTGTAGTCAATTTCGTAAATATGCTCAATTATGCCATAGAAATCTTCTACTACATCACTATCAGAGACACTTTTCATACAAACTCCACTATTAATTATTTCTATTCCTTCAGTCCAAGATTCAGTGTGAAATTCGTATCCATTGACGTAATAGGTGTGCCATTCTTTGAAACTTCTACTCGGGCCCATAGATAAGTGCCTTAAGTGGATGTTGATAGGAGTTTGATCTTCAAGATGCACTTGTTGTTGAAACCATAATGGGAAATATAAATGTATATCATCAGATGATTGTCCTGTAGTTAGAAATGCCCTGATCGATGACCATATATATGGTGAATATCAATTTAATCATATAGTTAAATATAATTAATAAGAAGAGGAATTTGAAACGTACTCAATGTATGGTTTAACTTCAGTGCAGTTAATCAAAACGTGAATATGTGCCACATTAAATACTTTGTCGTTTGGCCAGAAAATCAAAAAATCCGTACCGACATGATGACCAGACAAGCAAAAAAATGATAAAGCATGTGGATGACGTATAACACTATCAGTAGCGTTTCTTTCGTTAACTGGTGACAACGTTTCGTTGTTGAAATAATGAGAACAAAAGTGTGTTGTATCACGGTGTAGGTAAGATGAACAAATTGAGCCCTCAACTCTAGCTTTGTTTTTCACTGACCGTTTAGAATAACCCATGAACCTATAATATAGAAAGTGATGTACAATAAGCTCCATGTATATATAAGTTGAAGTATAATGAAAATCAAGTATATGTATATATATAAATATATCACCTTTCAAATGGATACATCCATCTATATTGAACTGGTCCACCAAGCCTAGCTTCACTTGCAAGATGCGCTGAGAGATACTCCATGGAATCAAAAAACCCAGGAGGAATATTGAATCACTTCAATAAGTGGGTTCAATATATGTGTCGGTAAAGCACTAAAGGCAATAGGAAGTAAACACTCTAAAAATATATGACAATCATGACTTTTCATCCCATGCATCCTCCCATTTTCTACATCAGTACATCTTGCCAAATTAGAATAATAACCGTCAGGCGTCTTCAGCTCTTTGATCCAACGATAAATAGATTTGGCTTCATTAATAGATAAAGTGTAATTCGCACGAGGTTTTAGGATCTTGCCGTTTTGTTCCACCAACAACAAATCTGGTCGTCTGCAATATATACCTATGTCTTTTCTAGCTTTGTCATTATCTTTTGTTTTCCCTTTCACATTCATCACAATATTAAATATGTTGTCAAAGAAATTTTTCTCAATATGCATAACATTGAGATTATGTCTCAAAAGATTATCTTTCCAATACGGTAGATCCTAAAAAATACATCTTTTTGTCCAATTGTGCCATTGTCCGTAACCTTGTGGTTTACAAGCCACACCATTAACAACATGTACCTTTGGCATATCTTTTACTTTATTCCAAACTTGTTCTGATGTCAATTTAAGCGGGGGTCCTAAACATTCTGCAAAATTAGGATGCATTTGATCAAAGTGTTTCCATGCCTGACCATCACACGGATGTCGCAACTCGCCTGAATTTCTTCTATTCTCATAATGCCATGTCATCTTTCCTGCAGTTTGTATTGATGCAAACAATCTCTGCAATCTTGATACAATAGGTAGGTAAAACATTGCTTTCCTTGGAATTGATTTTCCCCTACTTACCCTAGAGTTATTCCTTTGGTGATACCTTGGTTGTTGACAAAACTTGCATTCAACTAAGTTAGCATCATTCATACCAAATTCATTGTCATAATATAACATGAAACCTTTAACACAACAATCAATCCTCTTGACACCTAATCCTAACTTTGACACTAACCGTTTCGCATTGTAATTTTGCGGCAAACCATCTCTAACAGGTGTTGCATCTAGCATCATTTTAGTCATCAAATCTAAAGCTAAATCAAGAACATGAAATCTCTGAGTTTGGAGAACCTTCAAACAACGGTTTATTTGAGTTTGGAGAACCTTCAAACAACGGTTTATTTGTCTCTTTCAAAAGACCATAAAATCTCTGAGCTTCTTCATTGGGAAGTCCATCGGTATTGTCATATTGATCTTCATTGAATGACAAATTAACCCCAACAGCATCCAAGATCATATCATTCATCGCCTCAAAGTGTTGATAGTTATAATAATCTATACCTAACATATTAGTACTACTTGAAGGACCTATGTTATAGTTCTCCACAGATGTACTAGTATTAGGCGCCGCTGGAGACTCTTCTCCATGATTAGTCCAAATCCAGTAGTTAGGCATGAATCCATCTGCATACAAATGCACTCTCATTTCATCTTCACTTTTAAACCGTCTACATTGACATAATCAACATGGACATCTCATTCCCCCTTCATCTTCGATAATTTTTTGTGCTCTCGCAAAATTGAGAAAGCCTTCAACCTTGTTAGCAAAACGTTGTTTAAGACCCTTTCTTCCAAGAAAATTCCTATCGTACATCCAACTATGGTCTAAATCCATATATATATATATATATATATATCGATGTTTTATATATTAATTTTTTTATTTTTCAAAAACATTATATATAAATTTTGACATACAATTTATATGTCAATTAGGGAAGCATGCATTTGCAAACAATATAATAAATTATTATCTATACAATAATTATATAAACCGAAATAAAATTTTAAACTATATATATATATATATATAAATATGTATCAATACTTATAACAAAAAATAATAATTAATATCATAAATTTTAATAATGTTTTTTTTAAATAGTTATATTAAAATTAAAATCAATAACTTTGGCATATATGTCAATTAGGGGATTATTAATTAATTTTCAAATAATATAATAAATTATTATCAAAACTATATCATTATATAAACTGAAATAAAATTTTAAATGATATTTTTTTAATAATCAAGACTAACAAAAAATATCAACACTAACAATCAATAAACTATATTGATATGTATCAAGACTTATTTATAGCAAAAAATTAATAATATCATTAATTTTAATAATATTTTTTTAAAAAATAGTTATATTAAAATCAATATATTTTAACCGTGTTTGAAACTTTTATTTATCATATATTATGTAAACAACATCATTCCTATTTTTTTTAAATAAAATCTATAATAACACACACACACACACACATATATATATATATATATTACTAATCTATATTTTAAAAATAATATATATATTTACTAATCTAAATTTAAAATATATAAAATATTAACTTGATGTCGAGCAGCGTCTGACTTGAAGCTTTCACTCACGTACGGAGCTTACAAGTCTTCGAAGTAATTAACAACCATTGTAAAAAAAAAAATTCAATAATATTAATTACTTAAATCAAATCAAAAAATAAAATTAAAAAACTACATATATAATATAATATAAACTTACCAAAATTGAATCAAGCTTGATGAATATTTTTTGTAGAGAGAAGGTGGAGAGAATAGTTAGAAGGAGGTTTTAGAGAGAAGTTAGAAGTGAAAAAATGAAAGAGGAATGGAATAATATATATAGGCTATGCTTGATCCTTTGTGGCGGCCAAAGCGGCCACAATGACCAACGGATATTAGGCATTTGTGGCGGCCTGGGCGGCCAGAACGTGTCAATGGTACTATTATTGTTTGTGGCGGTCTTTGCCGCCACAAAAAGTAACGGTCTTATGCTTTGTGACGGCCTGGGCGGCCAGAAATGCCAACGTCTCTGAGCTTCCTTTGTGGTGGCCTTTGCAGCCAGAAATGCCAACGTTCACTTGCTTTTGTGGCGGCCTATGCAGCCACAAATGGACATGTCACCTCAGTCATTTGTGACGGCCTTGCCCCTCACAAAATTAATTTTTTGTGGCTGTAAAAGCCCTCACAAAATTCTTAAAAATTTAACTGGATTTTGTGGCTGCCTAAGCCCTCACAAAATCACAACGTTGTAATTTTGTGAGGGCTTAGACAGCCACAAAATCCAGTTAAATGGTTAAGAATTTGTGAGGGCTTTTTCAGCCACAAATAAAGACCAATTTCAATTTTTGTATTTGTGAGGGCTTTTTCGGTCACTAATTTGTGAGGGTTTTATTCGGCCACAAAATATTTATAAAGTTTGCCACAAAATAGTATTTTTCTTGTAGTGTTCTCAACAACCAAATGAGTTGTCATTAGCCTCAAGGTGAAAAACAAATCAAAACTTCAAGTGCAAAGTAATACATTACTCATACAATCATATTTGAACTCTCTTGAGCTTCTCGATCATTTCAAAGCATCAATTATGTTCTTAACTTTATATAAGAGTCAATTTTACTTAGTTCTAGATCTTATAATCTATTCTCAAACACGAGTTGAGCATACTCAAATTCTACCAATCTCTTTAAATCATTATTTTGTAACTTAAGACTATATTGTTGGAATAGTTTGAGTAATTTGTAAAAATCCTTTCTGAAGATTGAAAAATAACATGTGGAAATCTTTACTAGGTAGAAAGGCAATACTTTGTGAAAACCAAGAACGATCTTGCTTTGAGCACTTTGTGGAAATCTCACAATTGTGACTATTAGACATAACTCGTGTTGGGTGAACCAAGATATATCTATGTGCGATATCTCTTCCCTTATCTATATATACTTTTTATCTTCTAATCATATTATATATAGATAAGTTAAAATTGTGTATTTTCACTAACAAAAAAAATTCTTCATTTATAACCAAGATTAATCATGAGTTGAATACTTTGATTTATAACAAGTATTTTAAAAAAAAGGACAATTACAATTCAAACCCCTCTTCCTTGTAATTGACATTGTTACTTCAACTTTCATTTTACGCTACCACGAATATGGCCCATTTGGCATTCACAAGGGATGGAATAGGTATCGTTGTTTTCCAACAATATGTTGATGGGTTGGAATGGTTGCACGTCTACCAGATCAGTCCCAAATAGACATATTGCTTATAAAATAATGTTAAAGATCTTTGTAATTGTTGCTTTGAGAGATAAAATGACTTGTAGTTTGACAAATAAGAATCCTATATTGCAAACTTCCTTTAGGTTTTATTTGCAGGTTTGAAGAAGAGGGGAGGGGAGGGGAGGACTTCGATATAAAAATAAGAAAAAATAAAAATAAAAATAAAGGAAGAAAGAAAGAAATAGAAGAAATGAAATTTGAAGAGGATTTTGGAGGGTTTAGACAAATTCTTCAAATTATTTCAATGTTGTTATAATACTCTATAAATTAAAAATATATTAATCATAAACATTCTTTTACCATTCTCTACAAAATCACTATCTTTAATAATTTGAAAATTTTATTTTTATTTCTCTATCTTCTCCTCCCTCCAAAGTCATCTCTCTCCCTTCCAAACAAAGTCTTAACAACCCAATTTCTCTCTTAATTGTCTTCTCTCTCTTGTCCATAAAATAAATGGTAAATATCATCACAAACCACGTACAATTGCGAAATTTCAAGTTCTAACTCCAAAGAAGACACTCAACCTAACAATATCAATATATACTTATTTAACTAAATTTAATAACATTTTATTTTGTCTCTTTATCATCAAAGGATACAAGTCGTAGGATAATTGTTATTTAAATCCAATTTTAATAATTAAAAAAACTGAACTAAAGAGAATCCATTTCAAAATAGGAATGATTCTCCTTAGGCATTTGCAAAAATATAGTCTTTTGTTTTCCTCTCATACAATATTTTCCTTTACTTTTCAAAAGGAAAACAGAAATTCCATCATTCAAAATTATTATTTTTATTTAGGTACTCAAAAATAACGTTCTTAAAGACAACAATAACAGATAAAATAATATTATGCTCAAGCATCATTCAACAGATTTGTCTCTAGGCATCTAAGAAAGTGTAAAGCAGATTCTGATGTTCTCATTGGAAAGGCACTTTCCTCAATTTCCAACTCATAATCATAAGAAATCTTGACTTTAACCAAAGTCTTATCCTCTCCTATAGAAGATAGCTGAAAACTTGTTTTGTAATTATGAGAAACCTTGATTCAAATAGCCTCCTTCAACCACTTGCAGCCCAATTTCATGAGAAGAATCATCAAGCTCTGTGATCTTCTCCTTCTGGTAAATTACTGGCGATACGCCTAAGATTCAATTCCCAATGAGAAAATTGATTTAAAATATGGGATAAATTAATATATATTTTAGATATTAAAGCAAAATGTAAATTAAATGCATTGTGTTCTAGGATGATAAAATAGATTTTGAATAAATCAATTTTTGTAAAATTAATTGTCTAAAAGCAACTTTAAAAAAAAAAAATCAAAGAGAGCTCATTTCATTTCATCATTAATCAAGTCCACAATACAAAAAGGAGAAGAATAAAAACTATGTGGGCTAGCATGGAATATGGACACTATTGCAAGGTTATGAGCGAACATATTGACTTGTAATTTATAATTTCAATGGAAGGAAAAAAGTCAAAAAAACGAGTGATTTTAATGTATAAGTGAGTTGTAAAATAATTGTTGAGACAAAAATTAAATTTCAAACGAAACTTTTAAATTTTTAAATATAAATTAACTTTAAAATAAAAATTAATTTCACAAGAATATATCATCAATACATTAAAATCAATTTTATATTTTTAAAATTAACTTATCTATTTTAAAAGTGGAACTAATGGTACACAACTTCGAATTCCTAGTAGAAAAAAAATGAATCCCTTACCGGAAAAGAAAGTGAAAAGAAAAGATGGTACGAATTCCTCCACTTCCTTCAATCACTTTTATATCTTTCACAATGTTTGGTATAACCTTTGGAATTGTCACTCTCAAATCTTCGGACAGAGCTTGCCATAGGGTTTCTAACTCCACAAAGATCACTACTGGCTGGTTTAATTCCTTTATCATGATGACTGCTCAACATTTGACTTTAATTGAAAAAAATGATTATATATGCTAAGGGCCCTTTTAGCATACACCAATAGATATATTGCTATATGATGGAGGATTTTTTGGGGTCTATTTTTAGATTTTATGGTCCACCATATCTTATCATGGATTATCCACATTAAATCTATCCTATCAATCTTGACATAGTCACTCCACAAAATCAAACTTAATAAATTTACAAACTTTAAAACATTGATTAAAGATGGAAGTTTGCTACCACATATTTGAATAGATAGATTTGTTTTAACAATGTTATGACAAAGAGTTATATTGTATAACTAATTTTGTTATAATTTTACTGTAGTTTTAATTTATTAATTATTTATTTTTCAATGTTGACTTATTATATTTATAACTTACAAAATGAATAAATATAATGTTTATATAAAAAATAAAGCATCAAATTCAAATTTTGTAAGGGACATCCAAATTCACAAGGACAAGTAAAATCATTAATAATATTATATGTTTATTTCACTACAAAATCAAATTCAAGAATGAAATATATATATATATTAACAAAGAAGAGTATAAACACATAAACAAGGAAGATTAAAGAAATAAACTTTTAACATAATAAACACAACTTATATTTATTTGTATATTTAATTTAATTGATAAATATTAATATTATTATATTAGATACTATGTTATATATCTATTTGGGATTTTATAGTTATGTGCGAGTTTTTTTTTACCATTTTCTCAACACACAAAATAAAAAACCTCATATTTTCGTATTTTCAAAACTAAAACTAATAAATGTTTATCTAAAATTAATATTATTTTAATAAATATTAAATCAATTAAATTTATAATCAATTGAAAAAGAAATAGTATATAAAATTGATTATATTAATTTAATAAATCATTTTATATTCTATACATTTAAAAAAATCATTTTCAATAATAATAATTTATTAATTTTACTAAAATACTATTGTAGCTTTTAAAAGACTTCATATTAAAATTTGGGTTTAATTATATTTTTAGTCCCCCTATTTATATAGATTCGCCAAACTGATCTTCTATTTTAAAATCTGATAATTTTTGTCCCTTATTCTGATTTTTAACTAAAAAATGGTGATATGACATGTTTTAAAATAACGTGATATATAATACGATTATATCGAATGAATAACATCTATAAAATTTCAATAAAATGCTTTGACAACTTAACTTTGAACTTCAAAAAAACTTCATTTTTATAATTTAATTACTAACATATGAATTAATATATTTAGATGGTTTTATATCATAATATCGTATGTCATATCATTTAAAATATATCGAATCGTTATTTTTTAGTTCAAAACTCTGACAAAATAACCAAAATTAATCACTTTTTAAATAGGAAGACCAATTCCGTAAATTAATAAAAATAATGAGACGAAAACTGTAATTAAACATAAATTTGTCTTAGAACTTTATTGTGTTGAGCTAGTTTTGACCTATTGAGATGAGAAGGGACCAATAATTGTGGCTAGAAGAGATTTTTACAAAAAATAATTTGATTTTTCTTTTGTTCTTGTTCATGTTTTGAGGGATTAAAGAGTAACAAAAATAGAAGAATCGAGAAAGACAATCTTTTTGTTTTTAAGGATTCTAATTTTAGTATAAAAAAAACTCATATTTTTTTTACACATATTCACTCATTAGAGTCAACATTTTATAAATTTATAATTTTACACCTAAAGTTTAAGATGAGAAAACATCACTTTAACATTTATTTTACACTACACTTTTTTTTTTACTATTTAATTAATTATACTATATAAAAAAAAGTTTAATAAAAAAAAAGTTACTAAATATCTTTACGATCGACTTTCATTTACGGTGACAATGAAATTGTGTACGAGCCATATACTAATACCTTGTACATTTCAAAATATTTATATTCTAATATAAACATTATAAAATTTAAAATGGGGAAAACAAATAAATTATCAACAAATTTAATATTATTTAATAACTTCTTAAATTCATGTGATATAAAATAGATCCTACATAGAAACAAAGGTAGAATACAATATACTGTTAACTCTTGAAAAATATTCAGCGATTTCTAAATATTTTTAAAAACTTTTTAGAATTTTTATTTAGGATTAAAATGATATATTTCAAATCTCATAAGACGATGGTAAAACAGATCTGCTAATGTCACGATGATTTATAATATTTTTACTTTTTGAATTTTTTTAAAAAAAAACTATAGAGATATCTATCAAGTATCAACACAACCTTTTATATTATTATTATTATTATTATTATTATTATTATTATTATTGTTATTATTATTATTTAATAATATGGTTTTAAAATGAATAAGATTCTAGTAATTCAAAGTTCGACTCAAAAGTAAGTAAAGTTTTACTAAAAATTGTTGGAACATAGAATATGTTAGTGTGTAAATTTAAAATTTATTGAAGTCTCACATTGGATATTTAACATACGTGGTTTTGCTTCCATTATTATATAAAAAGTCTCAAAGTTGAATGCAATTTTTAACTTTCTCTTTTCTCCCACTTCTGCTCGATATGCATTTTTGAACCAATTATCCCCTTTCTTTTTGTCCCTTCGATTTTTTGAGTGGTTCTAATACCATGGTCATTTTAGAGCAGTTTGTGTTGTAAACCCTTCAATTTTTTGAGTTGTCTAATACTACGGTCATTTTAAAGTGGTTTGTGTTGTAAACCTTTCAATTTTTAGAGCGGTTTTTGTGTCGTAATCCGTTCTATTTTTAAGTGGTCATAGTACCACTTTTCTTTGATAATGGTTTTTGTGCCGTAATTATGTGTGGTCGTAGTACCATATTACTAGTGGTTTTAACCACCATATTGAGAGTGTATTTTTAGAATGGTTTTTTTCGGTGTAGTGGAACATGGATACAGTTTGCCTGAGCGGTTTCATCTTGGGGACTTCATGGTTGATAATCTGTCTTGCACAATTTGGGCAGTGCCGTAAAATGTCTTATAAAGAAAGTGACCTGGTCCACGACTCAACCCACTAATATCTTCAGTGGCATAAATTTATTTTGAAACAATTTTTCGAAATTCAAAAACAACAATTTTAAGATGTTTATTTCTACAATGTCAACCAAAGAGATTACTGGTTTAGTTCTGCTGCCTCTAATTTTAATAAATTGTTTTAGTTTGAGGCAAATAGAAAATGATAATAAAGATGAATAATTAACCCATGGAAGTATAATGATTACCTTTGTAAGAATTATATTCTTTATTGACTTGTTGATGATTTATATGACTACTACAGTTGTAGCAATATTGTGAGCTGCTACCTCAAGTATTAGAGTATCATATGAAAGATTTGTGGATGCTCATTCCCATAAAATTCAGAAAATAGCTCATGATATCATCTCTTAAGGTATGACTTTAGATGAAAAATTTCAAATTGTTGTTATTATTGACAATATACCCCTTCTTGGAAAGATTTCAAAAACTATCTTAGGCATAAAATAAAATAATTTTCCCTGTCACACACGGGTCCAATACAATTGATAAAATGTAAATAGAGGTAATAACTCAAATTGTTTCACAAGGACTTCTGATATAATAATAATAACCGAATTGAAAATTTAAATTAAAAAGGGGTTTTTTAGAATTTTTTATTTAACAGATGAGCAAAAACGATTAATCCACTTAATCGAGTTTCAAACCTATCACAGATTCTATCAATGAGTTTAATTTCTAATTTATAATTCTATTCTTATTTGACTATAGAATTGATCAAACAAGCGTAATCAATCCTATGTGAATTTGGTTTCTTTGATTAGATTAAGCATCACAATCATCAAAATATTACAATTAACGATCAAGCGTTGCAAAATTATAATTCAATTAAATTAGATACCGAAACCAAATTCTATCAAATAAATTTAATCAATCCGATTGAAATTCAATTTAAGCAATCAAAATATCAATATAATCAAATAAACAAGAATAGAATCATGAATAGAAATTGACAGTGTAACTTGAATTTTAAGGTGTTGATGAAACTATGAACTCGTGGATTAATCTTATAAAATTAGTCTTCCATGAAATTAAAATAACACTATTTATTACTTGATATTGGACTTTAGGGTTTAAAAACAAGTGACCCAATAATTAAAATTATTAAAAAAATTCATAGTACGAAATTTGCAATTTCGGCCCAATAAAGTTCGGAATTGGTCTTTCCTTCCAACATAGAAATTGTAGCTCAAATTTTTATCTTTCCAACACCTGCTCATATGTGTCAATCCGATATCCAGAGGTAAAGTTATGACCTACACAGCAAGAAAGAGTCAAAATGTAAATAGTAAAATTAAAAAACAAATAATAAAATTATAATATAAATTCGACCTAAAGTTTAGAAACAAACTAAAAATATTAATCTAAGTTATAAAGAGCTTTTAAAATACCAAACTAAAAACCTAAAAACATGTGCCCAAATGCTATGATCAAATTCCCCCACACTTAAACTTTTGCACTCCGAGCAAAACAATGCATGTGATTCCAAATATTTTTATGAATGCAAGTGGTGAGAAAGAAAAATATTTTTAGCTTAAGGCAATTATGAATAGTTTTGTTATCACAACCAAGGAAAACAAGAAGACAAGTTAACTAAAATATGGATCATAAGTGATAGAGTCCTCCCGGGAAATAAAATTGTCTCAAATTGTTTACACTCAAAGTGTTTGGGCTACTGTTTACACTCAAAACACATCATGAAAGCTAGCACTACCATAGACTTGACAAGCCTCTATAATCTATATTTGGAACACATGCAGATAATGATCAAAATGTTTTATTTAGGTTGTAATGTGGCCAAGGTAAGGGTGAGATAATCCTAAGGAGACTAGGGCTGAAAATCAAAGAGGATAAAGGAGTATTGATAAAGAGAGAAAAACAACATTAAGTAACTCAACAAAAAATCATTAACTTTTATTTTCATACTCTCTTTGTTCATAACACAACCATTTTTCCTCATATATATATAATTTTTTTTTTCTTTCGTTTTTTTTTCTTTTCTCTTTTCTTTTCATCACTCTCAAACAATTTGAGCACCCCTAAATTTATGTAAGGGAAGACTCCTTTATCCCCCAAGATTGAGGAAATTCATTGTTTTTCACTTTTAGGCTTGTAATGAGCTATATAACAAAAAAATGGGGTAATTAGGCTCAAAGGGGCTTAAACAAATGGATAATTGTAGGGTAGACTTATTTGGCTGGTAGCTTAATTAGAAACAAATGCCTAGATCATTTCAATATATGCATGCGGACAAGAGTCAAGTCAAACTCTGGCGTAACTAGCAATCATGAGTAAGATAACACACAAGAAAAAAAAAGGATGGCAAAATGTATTCCATTCATAATAAGGCTAAAAAAATCTCACAAAGGTTAATGACTTATCACAAATGATACATAATTTAGCATTTTTATCCAATTTATTTTACCAAGAATGCAAAAATACTATCTAATCATGTCAATCCAAACAAACTCTCAACATTTACAACCTTAAAATCTGATGAAAAGCATGCAATGCAATGTCTTTTATTTATTTATTATTATTATTTTTTTGAATTATAAGAATTAAAATCATAACAAATAGAATCCTAAATAATACCCCCACACTTAAATTACACATTGTCCTCAATGAAAGTAACAAGTATAAAATAAGAGTAAGAAAAGGGAGCTCCCTGTTTAAACTTCAGTGTAGGTGGGCTGTTCCAAGGAGAGTTCTTCTATGGTAGAATCTTTCAAGCATAGGGTTCTCATGGAATAGCTTAAGGCGTTGTCCATTTACTTTGAACCTTTTTTTTCCAGTGTTTTCACTTTTTATTTCCACTGCACCATGAGGAAAAATGTTAGTAACAACAAAAGGGCCAATCCACTTCGATCGAAGTATCCCAGCTATAATTTTCAAACGAGAGTTGAATAATAAAACTTTTTGGCCAATGGAAAATTTCTTCCTAGAAATCATCTTATCATGGAAGTACTTAGTTTTCTCCTTATACATGCGAGAGTTCTCGTAAGCTTCGAGTCTACGCTCTTCAAGTTATTGTAATTGAAGCTTTCTCTCCAAACCTGTTTTCTCCATCTCAAGGTTACAACTCTTGACCGCCTAATAAGCACAGTGCTCTATTTCTACTGGGAGGTGGAATGCCTTAACAAACACAAGTAGATAAGGGGACACTCCTATTGGTGTTTTGTAGGCTGTTCTATGATTCCAAAGAGCTTCTTCAAGTCGGTGGCTCCAATCTTTCTTGTTTGGCTGGACCATCTTTTCTAAGATCTGTTTGATTTCCCTATTTGAGACTTCAACTTGACCATTACTCATGGGATGATAAGGTGTAGAAACTCTATGCACAAACCCATACTTCCGAAGCAAAGCATCCATGGTGTGGTTGTAAAAATGAGTGCCTTGATCACTTATGATGGCTCGGGGTATTCTAAACCTGCAAAAAATATTTGATCTGATAAAACCTGCAACAACTTTAGAGTCATTAGTCCTAGTGGGTATTTCTTCTACCCACTTCGAAACATAATCAATAGCTAGTAAAATATAGACATAACCAAAGATACATGGAAAGGGCCCATAAAGTCAATGCCCCACACATCAAATACTTCATAGAAAAGCATAGGTTGTTGAGGCATCTCACTCCTACGAGTGATTGTTGTTCCTGCTATTTGGCACTGTTCACAAGTTTTGTAAGTCTCAAAAGCATCTTTAAACAAAGTGGGCCAAAAGTAACCCGAGTCTAAGACTTTTCTTGTTGTCCGTTGAGGACGAAAATGTCCTCCAATTGGAGAGGCATGACAAAAATAAAGAATGGATTGAGCCTCGTGGTGGGAAACACATCGCCTAATCACCTGGTCACTACAGAATTTCCATAGATATGGATCATCCCACACATAGTATTTGGAATCACTTTTAAGTTTGTGTATTTGTGTTCGGGATGCATCTACAGGAAAGACTCCAACAACTAGATAATGAACTAAATCAGCAAACCAAGGAGTTACCTCACGCAACTATAGCAGTTGCTCATCAAGGAAGTCATCTTGAATGGGGATGGGGTCCTCATCCATTTCTATTCTGCTCAAATGATCTGCCACCAAATTTTCAGCTCCACTCTTATCTTTAATCTCTAAATCAAATTCTTGGAGTAACAACATCCACCGGATCAATCTTGGTTTTGCTTCTGGTTTCTTCAACAAGAACCTTTGTGCAAGGACTGCTCCCACGGCATAGTTAGATGCATCACACATAATTTCAAAAGGGAGGGTCTAATTGGGTGGTTGAATTATGGGAGTAGAGGTTACTGTTGCCTTTAAGAAATCAAACCCCTTTTTGCATTTGTCATCAAAGGTGAAACTGACATCTTTTTGCAGCAAATTCGACAGTGGAAGAGATATCTTGCTGAAATCCTTGATAAATTTCCTGTAAAAACTTGCATGGCCTAGAAAAGAATGAATCTCGTGGATGCAAGATGGATAAGACAAATTAGAAATCACATTAATTTTGGCAGGATCCACTTCAATCCAATTTTTAGAGATCACATGTCCCAAAACTATGCCCTGTTCAACCATAAAATGGAATATTTCATAATTCAACACAAGGTTAGTTTCAATACATCTATGCAAAACTCTATCTAAATTGTTCAAGCATGCATCAAATGAGGAACCATACATAGTAAAATCATCCATGAAAACTTCAATACAATTTTCTATCAAGTCAGAGAAAATACTGATCATGCAGCGTTGGAAAGTGATAGGAGCATTACATAGGCCAAAGGGCATCCTCCTGTAGGCAAATGTGCCAAAAGGACAAGTGAATGTAGTATTTTCTTGGTCCTCTAGTGCAATATGGATCTGAAAATAATCAGAAAAACCATCAAGGAAACAATAATGTGACTTACCAGCCAAACGCTCAAGCATCTGAACAATGAATGGTAAAGGAAAATAATCTTTTCTAGTTGCCTGGTTTAGTCTCCTGTAATCGATGCATACTCTCTAGCTGTTCTGCACTCGTGTGGGGATAAGTTCATTATTTTCATTTTTAACCACTGTGAGTCCAGTTTTCTTTGGGACTACCTGCACCGGACTCACCCATTGACTATCAGAGATGGGGTATATAATGCTTGCTTGCAAGAGCTTGGTCACTTCTTTTTTTACAACATCCAAAATTAATGGGTTAAGTCACCTTTGGGGATGCCTGACTGATTTTACCCCGTCCTCCAGTAGTGTCTTATGCATACACGTGGATGGGCTAATACCAGGAATATCAGCCAAGGTCCATCTAATTGCCTTTCTGTGTTTTCTCAAAATCTGCAACAGCTTATGTTCCTGTTCATCTTCAAGTTTGGCTGAAATAATCATAGGTAACTTGTCATTTCCTTCTAAATAAGCATATTTAAAATGTTCAGGAAGTGGTTTAAGCTCTATAGTCGGTGGTTGTTCAATGGAAGGTACAACACCAGTGGCCGAAGCTAAGTCTGCAAAATCAATTATGTTAGTAGAAATATCAATATTAGTACAATGATCAACTTGCAAGGTAGCTTCGATCTCATCACATACATAGCACAATTGAGTAACTGTACAAAGTTCACAAGTATAAGTATCATCAAAACAAGGCAATGAAGGAAAATTAGTGGCAAACATATTTGAGTAAGTGTCATCAACCAAATCAGCAAGCAATTCAATTTGAAAAATAGAATGCTCTTCCACGGGGTGTTTCATAGCATCAAAGATATTAAATTTTACAATGCTATCACCAAATTCCATTGATAGAGTTCCACCATGCACATCAATTTTTGTTCTAGCAGTTTTCAAGAATGGTCTGCCTAAGATGGTAGACGCCCTGTTGGACTTATTCTCCCTCCGTGTCTAGAATGTAAAAATCTGCAGGAAATATCAATTCATTAACTCAAACAAGTACATCCTCCACAAGTCCAACGGGACGAGTATTGCTCCCTGTTCTCCAATTGAATGGTAACACATGTACTTTGTAAAGGTCCAAGAGCAAGAGAGTTAAAAATAGATGTACGCATAACATTAATGGAAGCTCCTAAATCTAACATAGCATTTTCAAATTGACTATTTCCTATGGTACATGGAATGGAAAAAGTTCTTGGATCTTTGCATTTCTGAGGCATGGGCTGAATGAGGGTTGAAACATTTCGCCCCATGTTTACTCTTTCATTACCTTTTAACCTTCTCTTGTGTGTGCACAAATCTTTTAGAAATTTTGCATATCTTGGAATCTGTTTAATTGCTTCAAGAAGGGGAATATTCACTTCCACCTTCCTAAATGTATCCAAGATCTTGTTGTCCCTATCTTCCTCGTCCATTTTCATAGTCTTCACTACCCTTTGAGGAAAAGGAAGTGGTATATTTTGCTCAACATCAACAGTTTCAGATCTCGAAGTATCCTCAAAAACCTTATTATTTTTTTCTACAATTTCAGGTACCTTTGGTATTTCAACACCTTTTCCAGACCTCAATGTAATTGAACTGACATTGGGAGCATTTGGATTTACTACTGATTGTGCAGACAATTGGTTTGACCCTTGAGTCTGTAATTAATTGATTGAAGTGGCTAGCTGACCATTCTTTGTTTCCAAATTTTGAATGGTGGAATATGTTCATTGCTGAAATTGGAGATTCTGGACAGCCATCTGTTTAACGAGATCCTCTAATGAAGGTGCAATGTTTTGCTGTTGAGGAATATTTTGTTGTTGCTGCCTAGGTTGCTGTTGTGCAGATGAATTCTCCCATCTCAAGTTGGGATGTACCTGTTAGATGATAGATCATAGTTGGCTTGAGGATTGTATATATTTGCTGCATATGCTTGAGGAGCATCAGCAATTTGGTCTTCTTGCAATGTAGGACATGAATCTGAAGAATGCTCTGGAGAAGTGCAAATACCACAGACAACTGCTTGGGTTTTACCTATTGCCATTTTATTTTACTAGAGATGTAAGCTCATCAAATTTTCCTTCTAAATTCTTGTGGGAAGAAGCTTGAATTTCATTCACACCCTTTGTCAACACTGTTGAATTGTTTCTAGTTGTAAACTGCAGAGAATTTATGGACATGTTCTCAATCAAAGCCCTTGCCTCTTCTAGAGTCTTATCGACAAGTGCTCCTCCACTAGCAGCATCCAAAATGCTTCTATCCATAGATAGCAAGCCTTCATAAAAATATTGGATGAGCAATTGTTCAGAAATTTGGTGATGAGGACAACTTGACACTAATTTCTTGAATCTCTCCCAATACTCATGTAATGATTCCCTATAAATCTGCCTGATACCACATATTTCTCTTCTGATTGAATCAGCTCTTGAGGCAGGGAAGAATTTTTCTAGCCAACTTGTAACAGAACCTGGTTGAAGGTAGTATAACCAGTCCTTGGCAGCATCTTGGAGTGAAAATGGGAAGGCTCTCAGCTTAATATGATCTTTTGTGACTCCTTGAGCCTTCATGGTAGAACACACATTATGAAATTCCTTCAAGTGTTTGTGGGGATCCTCACCTGCAAGACCATTAAACTTTGGAAGCAAGTGTATTAAACCAGATTTAAGTTCAAACGGTACAGTAACTTCAAGATATGTGATACATAATGCATTATAATTGACATTAGGTGCAGCAAGTTGTCTTAAGGTTCTATTATTCGCATAAGCCATATTTGGCAATAAGTTATCAATTTCAGTATCTGACTCTAACTCGTTAACACTAGCAGCTCTATTAAGTCTACGACGTAAATGAAATGTCCTATCTATTTCAGATTCAAGAGAATGAAGATTCGCAGAACTAGCCCAAGTCATGCATCATCATGACAATGCAATACAAAATAACATTTCTGAAAATTTCAACAATGTCCTGAATGCTAAAATTGAAGTGAAAAATAAAAAACTGTATCAAATAAAATCCAAAAAAATATAAAAATACCATCACAAATTTCCAAAAATCAAATAAAGGCAACGCAAATTTTTTTGGAATTCTTGTAGAATATGAAAAATAAAAAAAAAAGGGTCTAAATGAAGGAAATTGGGATTTTGAACGTCGTTTTTGTATAAGGAACTTATCACATAGTCCTGTTCCTTGAATTTTTTCTGATTTTCTGGCGAAATTTCGGAGCAATCCGCGTAAAAACAGGGTTAATATTATTATCAGAGAGTCCTCGACAACGGCGATAATTTGATCCGCTGTCGCACACCGGTCAAATACAATTGATAAAATCTAAATAGAGGTAATAACTCAAATCGTTTCATAAGGACTTCAAATATAATAATAATAAGCGAATTGAAAATTGAAATTAAAAAGGGGTTTTTTAGAATTTTTTATTTAACAGATGAGCAAAACGATTAATCCACTTATTCGAGTTTCAGACCTATCACATATTCTATCAATGAGTTTAATTTCTAATTTATAATTCTATTCTTATTTGACTATAGAATTGATCAAACAAGCGTAATCAATCCTATGTGAATTTGGTTTCCTTGATTGGATTAAGTATCACAATTATCAAAATATTACAATTAACGATCAAGCGTCGCAAAATTATAATTCAATTAAACTAGAAACCGAAACCAAATTCTATCAAATAAATTTAATCAATCCTATTTAAATTCAATTTAAGCAATCAAAATATCAATATAATCAAATAAACAAGAATAGAATCATGAATAGAAATTGACAGTGTAACCTGAATCTCAAGGTGTTGATGAAACTCTGAACTCGTGGATTAATCTTATAAAATAAGCCTTCCATGAAATTAAAATAACACTATTTATTTCTTGTAGCAATTTGAATCCTAATTTTTCCGTCCTTAGAAAAGAAACAAAACTGCCAATATATAGTACTTGATATTGGACTTTAGGGTTTAAAAACAAGTGGCCCACTAATTAAAATTATTACAAAAATTCATATTACAAAATTTGCAATTTCGGCCCAGTAAAGTTCAGAATTGATCTTTCCTTCCAATACAGAAGTTGTAGCTCAAATTTCTATCTTTCCAACGCCTGCTCTTATGTGTCAATCCGATATCCAGAGGTAAAGTTATGACCTACATAGCGAGAAAGAGTCAAAATGTAAATAATAAAATTAAAATACAAATAATAAAATTATAATTCAAATTCGACCTAAAGTTTAGAAACAAGCTAAAAATATTAATCTAAGCTATAAAGAGCTTTTAAAATACCAAACTAAAAACCTAAAAACATGTGCCCAAATGCTATGATCACGTGTCTGCAGAGATAAATAAAAAAAAATCTTGTTTATGGTTTCCTTTTGAATAAGGGAGGGTTTATTTACTCTATAGGGGCATATTTATGCATATTTATAAACCAATTATAAATATGATATTTTGTTGGAAAAGATACGTCAGTGATGGCATGTTTAAATTAAATGTTAAAATTAAGAAAATATATTTCGTCTACTTATATGTTGTGTGATTGTCATATTTGGCATGTCGCATGCTAGACTATGTCAAGTGAATAAACGTATGATTTCAAAGGTAAGTAACTTAGGTTTAGTTCCAAAATATATATAAATGATTTTGAAAAATATAATTTTTGTGGTCAAGCTAAACTAACAAAAAGTTCACATAAATCAACAATTAGATTTAATACAATATGATATATGTGAACTTGGCGAGACATTAAAAACGTTATTTTATCACTTTTATTGATGATTTTTTCCCTACACTTTTGTATATCTAATAAACAATAAAAGTGAAATACTTGACATGTTTAGGATATTTGTAACTCAAATTGAAAATCAATTTAGTAGAAAGATTAAAAGGAACTAAATATGATTCTAGTTTGTTTAAATAAATTTATAAATTGCATGGAGTTAAATATGAAACAATTGCACCATATTGTAAAATACATATGTATTTGATGAAGACAAATTATCAAGGAAAGTGATCAAGTTGCAAGCTCAAAAAGAAGTCAAACAATCAAAGTCAACTATGGTCAAATATGCTAGAAGTTTTATAATGTAAAGGTACATGATTCAAACTAATATTCTTATATTTCAAATGCACATGAGAAACTTTTTAGCATATGCATCAAAAGAATTTTCAAAGTGTCAAAATGCATGAACAATATTAGAAAATAAAGTTTTTGACAAAAATCAATGTTGTATTCGAATACAACATGTTATAGTCGAATACAAACTCAAGTCAGTAGCTAAAACTGAATATTTGTATTCAACTATGAGACCATGTATTTGAATACAATTGCTAAGTCAATAGCTAAAACTGGACTTTTGTATTTAACTATGAGATAGTATATTCGAATACGAGTGCTAAGTCAATAGCTAAAATTGAACATTTGTATTCGACTACAACATGGTATAGCCAAATACAAAGCCAAGTCAGTGGCAAAATTCAATCATTTGTATTCGAAGACAAGAATATGTATTTGAATACAAGCTTCAAAATTCAAATAAAACTGAACATTACAAAGAGGTGTATTTGAATACACTTCTGTTGTAGCCGAATACAACTGCGAAATAATGCAATTTTTCAATTCAGAATCAACCTGGATCATTGCATATGTTCATCAAACTTCTAGGAATGATTGCCACTGATCTG
Organism: Cicer judaicum; assembly: GCA_037974835.1. NCBI lineage: Eukaryota > Viridiplantae > Streptophyta > Magnoliopsida > Fabales > Fabaceae > Cicer > Cicer judaicum. The sequence continues at coordinate 5,540,027 of JBBPBS010000417.1, forward strand.
AAGTGATGTCTAAGGAGTATAAATACTTTATAGCTTCAAACTTAACACATTACACTTTTTCAATTTTTCAATATCTTAACATCAATCTTAGAACAACTTTGAACAAACTTTCTAAAATATTTTGATTCATTCAAAGTCTCACTTTCATATTTCAAGTACTAATTTTACATTGTCATATCATTGAAAAAGGTTCTATATTGTACTTGAAATTATGTTAGATTGTTATCATTATACTCAATTGTTATACACTCTTGATCTTAGTCAAAGTCATAATTGTAAATCATTCAAGTTATTGTGTAAATTGAGGAAAATAGTGTTCTTTCTTCAAGTATTGTAAAATAAGATAGTGATGTGCCATCTTAGGGTGATTGTTAGGAGTTTGTAACAAAGGTCCTAGGGTGGGACTTGTACTTATGCTAACAATAGTGGAAAATATCTTGTGGTGTGCAAGACTGGATGTACCCTTGGTTGTAAGAGTAATCAGGATAATATTGTTGTGTTCTTTATTTTTCTGCCATTTACTTTTTACCGTACACTATCCTAATCAGAAAAATTATCCACTAAGTCTCTAAAAAATAGAAAATTCTAAACACCTAATTCACCACCCCCCCCCCCC
>JBBPBS010000417.1:5540678-5581486 GCA_037974835.1 Cicer judaicum
CCCCCCCCCCCCCCCCCCCCCCTCTCTTAGGTTCGCCTCTGTTCTTACACATATTTGTCTGAAATGAATTGTAAAATTGAAAGAAAAAAATAAAACTCTTACGGAATTAGTTGTTGGTATTATGCTTAACTACTATGATATATCTCATTGGTGGGGGAAATTATATTCATTGTTTGCTATGTTTTGAATATAGTTCTTAAATCTAAAAACAAAACATCTCCTTATGAGTTTTTGAAGAAAATACAATCGAACTTGTCTTATTTTCGAACTTGCATGTGTTTGTGTTACTTATGTCGTAATCTTCAATTCCAAACGAGTTAAACTCGCCAATAGAACCTATAAATGTGTATTCACTGGGTATGCAATAAACAACAAATCATATAGGGTTTTTGACCCAAATGAGAAAGTGATCATAGAGTCAAATGATGTTGACTTCTACGAAAATAAATTACCCTTCAAATAAAAAAATAGTGGAGGCAGCGAACCAAGTCAAGTTCCTGTGATGAGGAGCACTTAAAGAAACAAACAAGGCAAAACGTAATTTCGAAGAAGCAAGAGAGCCATAGTTGCTAAAGATTACAAACTCGATTACAGCCTATACCTTAGAAGATGATCCTGCAAAACTTCAAGAAGCTCGATTGTTTTTTGATGCAAATTTATGGCAAGAAGCTATAAATGATTATTGTATTCTCTTGAGTCTAACATGACATAGCAATTAGTATAATTGTCTCCTGATTGCAAACCAGTAGGTTGTAAATGGATATTGAAAAAGAAACTAAAACTTGATGAAACTATTGATAAATACAAGACTCACTTTGTAGGCAAAGGTTTTAGACAAAGAGAATATAAATTTCTTCGATGCTTTTTCATCAATCACTAGAATTACATTCATTAGAGTACTCATTTGACTAGCTACTATTCCTAACTTGGTGGTACACCAAATGGATGTCAAAACAATTTTTTTAAATGGTGACTTGGAGGAAATCTATATGGAACAACCTTAAGGTTTTGTGATTAATGAACAAGAAAACAAGGCATGTAAGTTAGATAAATATGTGCATAGTCTTAAACAAGCTCATAAGAAATGACATGAAAAGTTTGATAACTTGATTATGTCAAAAGATTTTAAAGTGAATGAAAGTGACAAGTGTATTTATTACAAATCTAAAAATTGCATTTGCATTATTATGTCTCTATGTAAACATTCTTGTTATATTGTAAAATCATTATTGTGTCACAAATTTAATATGAAAGACCTCAGAGAAGCCATTGTAATCCTCAGAATAAAGATTACTAGGTTATAAAAGGGAATTTATTTGGATGAACCTCACTATGTCGAAATGATCCTAAAAAAATACAAATATTTTGACTAAAAACCTAGGTATAGCTGACATTTCCTACGTTGTGGGACTAATGTGCAGGTTTACCAATAGACCTAGTATGGATCATTGCTACACTATCAAAAGAGTCGTGAGATACATTACAAGGATCATGAGTCTTGGATTACATTATCAAATATTTTATGTTGTCCTTCAAGGATACCATGATGTTGATTGGAACACTTTATCAAATGACTCCAAAGCAACCATTAACTATATTTTTTTGTATAATTGGTGGTGTTGTATCTTGGAAATCAAAGAAATGGACTATATTAGCTCAATCCCCTGTGGAGTCTGAAATGATAACACTAGCTACTTTTAGTAAAGAAGCGAGTTGGTTAATATGCATGCTAGAGGAGATCCCTTTATGGGAAAAATATATGCCACCTGTGTGGATTCATTGAGATAGTACCGCGACTATTACAACGATTGCGAATCGTTATTAAAATGGTAATAAGCGACAAATACGATGCAAGCACAACAATGTTAGAAAGTGACTTTCTAAAAGAGCTGTTATAGTGGATCATGTACACACAAATGAGAATTTAGCATATCTTTTGGTGAAATGATTAGCTAGAGTTCCTAAATACATCTAAAAGGATGGGACTAATGCCTATAGAGTCACTCATGATGGTAACCCTACCTATAATACTAGAGATCCCCATAATTAGGTTCAATGAGTAATAACAAATCATGAAGTGATATGAGATGAACATGCTATTATAAATCAAAGAAGCATGATTCCTGAAGCGATGAAAGGATGAGGTAATAGAAGCTCTTAATGAGATCTATATTCTATTTTGAGTGGAGTACCTAGCTACAAGAGGACTCTTGATAGATTCACTTACGTGAATATGAAAGTGGGGCCACTTCCTATGGAATTTTGAGGCAAAATTCCTAAAGCGTTCATTATATTGGGATAGATGTGCAAGACATTTAATGCACAAGCTTTTGAGAATACATCATATGAAAAGATTGTGTGTGGGTTGGATGTTAGAGATAGAGTTTAAGACTACAAGTTATTCTTATTGAGTCTGAATCTTACGATGCAAAAGTCCAACTCAGAAGACACCGTTCTTTATGCACGATATTATAAAAGCATTTGAAGCTACATCAGAAACATTTTTTTTAATTCAAGTGGGGGATTGTTGGAACATAGAGTATGTTAGCGTGTGAATTTAAAATTTGTTGAAGGCCCACATTGGAAAGCTCTAATATATTGAGTAGTTTTTAACTCTATAAATACTAAAGTCCCAGATTGAATATTTAACATATGTGGCTTTGCTTCCATCACTATATAAAGAGGGTCAAACTCTTATTAAAAGCACACCAAAGTTGGATGCAATTCCCAACCTTATATTTTCTCCCTCTTCTCCTTGATGCATTTCCGACCCACTTCTCCTAGATGCATTTCTGACCTACTCCTCCCTTTTCATTTTGTCCCTTTGATTTTTTAGTGGTTCTAATACCATAGTCATTTTAGAGTCGTTTGTGTCATAGACCTTTCGATTTTAAAAGTTGTTTTTGTGTCGCACTCCCTTATATTTTTAAGTGGTCCTAATATCACTTTTCATTTAGAGCGATTTTGGTGTCGCAGTTAGGAGTGGTCATGGTACCATATTACGAGTGATTTTAACCATCATATTGAGGGAATATTTCTAGATTGGTTTTCTATAATGCAGTGGAACTCTGATACAGTTTGTCTAGGTTGTTTTATAATGAGGACTTTGTGGTTGATAATTCGTCTTATACAATTTAGACAGTGTCGCGAAACGTTTTAAAGAGAGTTAACTAGTCTGCGACTCAACCCAATAATATATTTGGTAGCATAAGTTTATTTTGAAATAAACTTTTTGAAACTAAAAAAATAACAAGAATTGTTTCAGTCAAAGTTCAAATTTTGATTTTCTCAAACAATTAGTTCTTAAGTGAAATTTATTGATTACTTGAGCTCAATAATTTGATTTATATTAAAAATATTATTAATTAAGTGATTTATATTAAATTATATATAGTAACAATAGATGTTGAAACATGAAAAATAATTTTTTTAAAAAATAATAAGATATCTAATATTTTTTACTTAAATACGTTTTTAATCATTCTAAATATAACAATTTTTATTTTTAGTCCCATTAAAAAATTTCTTCGAATTTTGATTCTTCTAAATTTTTTACTATCAATTTTAGTTCTTAAATATTATTTACAAAATCATGTCACATGTCTAATTGACTTTTTCTTAATAATATGTAATTGTTCAGATTTTAAAATATCATTAACTTCAAATAGATAAGGAATAGATAAGGACGTTACAAATGCATGTTACTCTCCTCCCATACAATGACAAAAGTTCAGAGGTAGCACCAAAAGTTTACATTCAAATGAAACACCTAAGCCTTCGCCTGTGGCAAATAAATAAACCATGTTGATCAGCTACTCTTGCTACCTTACGGATCCAAAAGTCGGTCTCTGCATTCCCTTGTCCCTATGAGTCCATGACTCCACCAACACAAAAGTTCTAACTATGTGCTATTTATGAAATTCATATATACACCACACGTTCCACCCCGCCACAACAATGCTAGTAACAAGTACTCCCAATGTCTTAAATTAGACTTAACTAGATTATGGCTCGCGCGTTGCGCAAATGTTAATTAATTAATTTTATAAATAATATTTTATGTATTATAAATATAGTTATCTTATAATATTATTTTATTGATTTGTAATAATTGAATATGATTAGGAAATTTAAAAACCGTATTGAGTAGTAATTATTGTAAATAATTATAAAATAATTTTCAAATATTAATGCAGAAAAAAAAACCGTATTGAGTAGTAATGTAGATTTAATGTGAAAGATTTAAGCAAATTTAATGAATAATAATATGACGTTATAAAATAATAATGTAGAATTAATTTAAAAATTTTGAGCAAAAGTTAAGAAATAATATTTAAATAGGAGATATAATATAAAATAGTGAATGATGTATATAATTTAGAGAAAAACAATTTAGAAACTGAGTATAAGCTCTAGGGAGACGTACACGTAAGCTTTTCAGCCTACGTGGAAAATGTTTGTATACGTGGAGAAAATAGTGTGAGGTGGCAATGAAGTCTTCTGTTTTAAATATATAATAGATTGCAATTTTGATTCTATTATTTTAGTTGAATTGTGAAAGTAGTCCTCCCATTTTGTTTGTCCGTAGTTTTGGTCCCCAAACAGAATTTTGGTCCCCAAACAAAAATTTGGTCCAAAATTTGATGAAATTTCACTTTTTAAAGCCGTACTAAATCATTTATGATCATAGATTTCAAGTACAATTGTTGCAAATGAGATCTTGAGACATGATGTGACTTAAATAAATGCAAAAAAGATGAAATTCATCAAGTTTTGGATCAAAATTATGTTTGAGGGACCAAAACTGAGGAGAAATAAAATGGAGAACTACTTTTACGATTCAGCTAAAATAGGGGAACCAAAACTGCAATTAAACTCTTAAATTATATGTCATTTGTGTCAAATGCAATTTAGCGGTTTTGTTTTTTAAATAACCTTATTTTCAAAAAACAATTACTCAAATAGTCCCTTTCCAAATTAATTAATCAAAATAGTCTTTTTTTTCAAAGTCACAAGTCGTCATTTGGAATAGAGACTTCCTTAAGAGTTTTTTTTTAAAAAAAAAAATCAAATTTTATTTAAATAAAATAATATATATATATATATATATAATTCATAAAAATACATAAATACAAATTTTAAATTATTTAGATTGACTAGAGGTGTCTATAATATTTGAACAATGTTTTCGAGTATGGTTAGTTAACCGACATAGTCCACATTTTCTTGATACTTTTTGGTTAACGTCCATTTCAGTTCTAATACAGGTACTATTTGGACGACCTTTTTTAATTCTCTGAATTTCATAATTGTGATACAATGTTTTACCTTTATATGTGGGTCAATATCCTTCATAGGTAGAAATTCTTCTTTGTAGATGTTAAATACATTAACAACCTTGTACACGTCAGGTAGAAGCAATAAATAGTTTCGACGAGCGTAAGGACATGCAGCCATGACATGTGAGCAACGAACATGTATAGCCTGAAATTTTTCCACAATCACACCATTTTCTTTGAAGGTTGACTTCAAAATGACCAATTGATCGCACCTCTCTTGGGTTTACTGTGTCATGCACCATGAAAGAATAACAATTTTGGTTGAATCACATGACTTGGTGAGTATTAGATTTACATAGTTTTATTATAATTCTTGTAAAGAAGAAGAAGAAGAAGAATGTATGTTTATGAATTATATTAATTATATATATATATATATATATATATATATTATTTTTATTTGAATAAAAATTGAAAAAAAAAATAAATTTTCTTAAAAAAAATCCTTTAGGAAGTCGTCATTCCAAACGGTGACTTATTGCTGAAAAAAAAAATATTTTGGTTAATAAACTTTCAAAGAGAATATTTGAGTAATTTTTTTTGGAAAAAGAGATATTGAAAATAAAAACCCAATTTAGCTTGGTAGTAATTCTTGTTCAAGAAAACGTTTGTTTTAAATTATACATGGTTTTATAATACCAATAAACCATTAGTATTTAACGTTTTTATAATCTTACTATTTATTATATTATATTTTTTTATCAATTCTTTTAATTTATGTTTTTCATCCCATTAATGAATCTTATATTTTTGTAAGGTAAATTATAATTTCTCGAATCCGTATAACATTAACTACATTATTTAATTTGTGTAAAATTATAAAAGTGATATATAATTTAGGAGGAAGGGAATAATCAGCATTCCAATAATACTCTTTAGACAAAAATAATTCAAACTGTAAATTAATTTGACGCCATAATCTCTATATCTTAAGTTTTTATATTGCATATAACTCATCTTACAAAGTCAATTTGTAAAGTGAAGAGTGTCATTCTTTATAAAATATGAGGTCAAAATATATCTATATTCTGTAAGTTTAACTCAATTCTCGTTTAGGTTCTTTAAGTTTATTTTATTTTAATCTTGCCTTTTAAATTACATTATGTTTGTCTTTTAAATTACATTATGTTTGCACTGTTAATTATTTATTTTTATTTCAATAATAATTAGTTCAATTAAAAACTTATGATAATTTAAAACTCTCAAATGCTGCAACAATATGTTTCTCATATTAATCATTCAAAAAGTATTCATCAAATATTTTAAATCCTGTATATTTCTTGATTTTTTCTACAATACAAACTCATGTATAGCATTAAAAACAAGGTAATTAATGCCTAACTTCTTTCATATGTAAAATAATTTGGACAGGTAAATTTTTGTAATATTTTGGTTAGATATTAATTTTTTATAACAATAATTTGAAATAATTTTTGAACTAAAAAGACTGTATGCATAAGTATTTAATATATTTTAAAAATAAATGATACAAACAAATGTAACCAAAAGAGTCAAATTAAAAAAAAATTAAATGACCTAAACCAAAATTAAACTATACTTACAAAAATTACATATGTATTTTTTTTTTGTTCAATCTTATTGTTAAGAAGTCAATCTATTATGCCATGTGATTCAGAAAAAATATTGCTTTGTTTGCCTATTACCTCCCCATTCTCCCATAGCTGAAGCATATATTACGATATGCCAATGTACATAAGCCACAAAGTTCAGCAGAGAAATACCTTGGTGGGCCAACAAAATGATCTAACGGATTCTCACCCATCCTAGCATCTTAATGAAAATACCTTGGTGGGCCAACAAAATGATCTAACGGATTGTCACCATCCTGCATACAAGGACCATTTTTCTTCCCAAACCAGCTCATTACCTAGCCCTTTCATGATTCAATCCTCCCCAATTACTTTTGCTAAAATAATTTCCTTTCATCTTAGAGTTTTGCTCTTTCTATCTGCTATCATTTTGGGCAAAACGTCAAAAGTAAGATTATCCTTTAGCTGAACGATGTGTTATTGTACTATGTGACTCCTATCTTTTACATATTAGAGATCATATCTCACAATAAAAGCTCTTTAAGTTAATTATTTTTTATAGAATCTGAACTTAAAAATTATCAACTACAACCAATATCAATAATAATAACAGTAAGATTAAAAAGCTATAAATTGAACGTTGTAAATTTTAATATGAAAAATTTCTCTAAACAAAAGTAAAATTCATAACTTGTTTAAACTAAATAAATAACTTCACTATATAAAATGATCACTACAACCACTGCAAAAATTTTGTTTTTCAACAACATTTGAAAAATATTGTCAAAAAATGAAAAAATATTGCCAACAAGAATAGGCAATATTTTCCGTGTGTCTCATAGGCGAGCGTTGTCTATTACTTTTAGCAACATTTTCTTGCACTTTTGAGTACACTATTTATAAATGTTTTCTAAACAATATAAATAGGGAACAATTTTTCAATTAATCTAAGGCAATATATTTTATTTATTGTTGTAGTTGACAACAATTAATAAATGTTGCCTTAAAATAATACAATGAGAACATCAATAAAATGTTGCTAGAGCTTATAAGCAACAATTTTAAACTGTATTCATATTATGTAGATAAAATATTTATTTTTCTATTATTTTAATATAAATCATAAACTAGACATTTGCTATTATTTTATAATAAATTATTTTGTAAACATAATAATTTAATTTCATACACAACTCATTAATTCCATTTTAAATCTTCTCTTTTATTTTACTTATAACAATTATACATAACTCAAAAGAATTGAATCAATGAAAATATAATAGAAATTTAACGCAAGTTGTTAACTAAGTTGTATTCAAAGATATTGTAGTAAATAAAATGTCATAACATAATTTATAAATATTAACACTTTAAAGTACAAGTCTAGCAAAATGACAAAATATAGTTTATTGAAGTTTTGACGCTTCAATTAAATCATCCATAAATTCGTCATCCAAATCATTTAAGTGAATCATCTTTTTTAGATTCATTATCTACATCGTACATTTCAAATTCATCATCTTAAAATTTATCACCAACATCGTTATCTTGAAATAATTCATTATCATTTTTATCATCTCATTTGATACCTTGCTTCATAAAAAAATAAAAAGTAAAACAACAAAATAGACAATGAAACAAAACTCGCAAGAAGAAACAGACGCGAAAAACACACAAACAGAACCAAAAATAGAAATATAAAAATGCACACAAAACTAAATCTGATTAAACACATAATGAAACAAAATCGAGAAAAATAGCAAGCAAAACACACAAATATTAAGGCTAAAAAAAACATAATCCAGCAGTGAATCAGTGGCCAACTCAACTGTGAACCAAAACTAAAACCAAAATTCAGGATATGTTTTCAAAATCACCACCAACATCGATAAGTTTATCATTAATATTTTATACTTATAATCATTCAAAACAGTAACATCACAATCACAATTTTTTTTTTTTTTTGAATAATATCACAATCACTATTAGACCAAAAGTAAGATGTGCTATTAGACTCTAAGATAAGGTTCCTTACAAATTAAGTTCAAATGCACATTTTTTTTTTAATTTCACTCTTATTACAATAAGAATTTAGATCAAACTCAATTACAACAACAATAATAAACAATAACTACCTTTTCAAGACATGGAACATGAGTTGATGTAGAGGAATGCATTTGTGTTGTAGTCTCTTTTTGGGCACCATAAGCATCAACATGAGAAAATCCTAACAAACCTTCTATTGATTCCATATTAATTTGAGAATTAAAATGTTGTATTAGGGTTTTGAAAGCATTTACCAATCTTATCTTCAAAATTTTCTACTAAGATTGAGGCCTTTTCATTGTGTGCTTTTTTCAAAGCATTTATCTCCTCCTTTCGCTTTAAGGAAGTTTTAGTTACGTTTCTTCCATAACAACATATCATGTCAAGACACTCCTTTCCAAAAATAGCTTCGAATACTTTTGTATGACTTTCCTCATTTTCAACCATTTCTTGAAGTTGGGACCAGCAAAAATTACAAGTAATTATTATCTACTATTATAAACAATATTTTATGAAAAGTATATGTAAATTATGTAACGATATCTTTTAAAATACAATTACTTTTTCAGTTTCTACATCCAATTGTTTTCCTTTATTTCCTTTCCGAGTTTCAACAAAAAAATTTGCTTGAGTAGGCTCTCTTCGTTCCTTTTCAAGCTGCACAAATAAATATAATTCTAAAACAAAACAACTCATGAATTAACACAACAAAACTTAAAAGTATATATACCATAAGTAAAGGATGAATTTGGTTTACAAATTTCTCACGAGTTAAAGAGAATTTCTTGGGACCCATTCGATGCACCCATTTTAGTTGTGCTCTATTTCTAGTGTTCCTTTGACTAGTTTCTTGCATTTATAGTTGAAGGAATCACTACAGTAAATTTTACTATACATAAGATAGGGCATAATACATAAGAACATTATTAATCTTACATGTATAGGTTTTGAATTCCAATATTCACAAAGCTTCCTAAAATGAGATTCTAGCACCTTTGGAGGACGATATTTAAGTTTCTCGATCATGTTGGAATACTTCAAAAAATTATCCTTCTAAATTTTGTGCTTATATATTCCCCATGCATCTTTAACAGCAGTCTCAACCCAATCTCATGCTTCAACTGGTAAGAAAAACTTTTGATACAAAAACTATAAGATAAAAAACATCATGAAATCAAATAATTATTTAATGATTAGACACTCAAATTTTCACATACATTAGTATATCTCTAGAAGCATCTTATATTTATATTGGTGCATTCTTGACCAATTTGTGTATATCAGAGGACAAAATGTTGAGTTCTTAGCCAATGTTCCTAAGAAAGAGTTCAAGTCAGATATTACTTTATCACTGAGCCCAATAAGTTGACCATCCTCATTAAAGGTCATTTATTCTCGCTCTTCCAAAGTTCTTCCATGAATCTTTTTGCATAAGATTTTTGTGAGTTTCTCTTTTCAATGTTCTTATATCACATATTTGTTACTAGTATATACATGACATGTGCGAGAATCATTATCATAAAATTTAAAATATAATTTATCTTTTTTTTCTTCTCTATTTTTGTTTGTCTCATCTTCATTGATATTTTCTACAACTTGTGCAACATCTTCCCTAACGTTTGGTTGTTTTAAGTCTTCTCCTCTAATTTTGCTTGTTAATGATTTATTTTGAGTTACTTTAAGAGGTTGACTTGAGCGCGAGTGAATGTCGTTGCATCTTTGACTTTTGAAGTTCTATAAAATCATCAATCAACATTGATGGACATGTTGACATCTTCTTTGCCTTTTTAGGGCATTGATTTTTTTACATCATAGTTTCCAAAGAAATATTTGGTTTCTTGGATTTGTTATTCTTAGTATGAATAAGGATTTTCTTTTCCATCTTTTGAATTTTCTCTTTATTGTTATCTGAAAGATTCTCACGAGTTCTTTTTTTAAGCATTCCTAGTTTCAATACAATGTCATAAAAAAAAATGTCTTCAAAAGAATAACCAAATTTAAAATTGATAAAAAAAAATAAAAAATGAAAAGATTACTTACCTTGTACAACTTCTTTGTCTCCATGTGCAAAGATTACTTACCTTGTTTCTCTATTATTTGCATGAACATGCAATGCATTGATTGTAGCTTTCTCACGAGTTCTTTTGTTTGGTCTTTTTAATTTTAATGAAAATTCATCAAAAGATATTAGGAATATTTCAATGTATATATAAAAATATAAAAGTAGTATGCATAATAAATTAAAATAATAATATTTATCTTGTACAACTTTTTTGTCATCATGTGCATAATCTTTCATAGCTTGGGGTTGCCCAATCTTGGGTCTCTCCATTTTCTTTGTTATAATATGTTTGTCCAGGTTACAATCAACCTTTCGAATTCTTTTTCTGAGTTCTTTTTTTTTTCTTTCTAATTTTATTGAAGATTTATCAAAAAAAAAATTATAAATATTATCTATACGACTTCCAAATCAAAAATAATACATATGTTATATTAGAAATTCTAATCATGAAACAATAATATGATTTACCTTATACAACTTTTACAATCTCTTGAATCATCAGTATCAATATAATATATATTAAAACAAACCCCAAAATAATATATTGACACATCACATATTTATATGTCATATAATACTAGTTTTGCGACATCATTCAATAGTATGATGATGTGACACCTCTAGAATTCATTAAAAAAAATATAACTCTCATCACAAACTTGATTTAATTGTTAATAAATTTTTTAACTCGTTGCGTATAAATAGATCACAATATTTTAATTACATTTTATTAATTAAAACGTAGCAACCATAAATTAGCATAAAATATATAAAAACATAATAATCACATGAAAAATCAATAATCAAACTTATACACAAACAATCCATTGAAATTTAAATCAAAAATATTAAAACACACACATTTAAATTAGCAAACCTTTGCAAAAAAAAACCAACAAAGAATATCTTTTGAAAATAAAAATGTTAAATTATACATTAAGTGTTTTCAAAACAATATACAATTTGTGTTCATTATTAGTGCTCGGATACATATTATATTCCTTTACAAAGAAAGTATGTATCTATATAAATTATTTGCCGAACCAATATCCAACATCAGTACCAACTCTTCTCTCTCGGTGTACGACTCTGTTACTACAGCATTCACATTTTTTATTTTCCTTGTGCATGTTTCTACTCTCATTCTTTTAATCTTGGCACACTATAGCTAAGGATAGTTTTAAGTTGTTTTTGTATGAAAAAGAAAGGTTAAAAGATTTTTTTAAAGTCTAATAGCAACACAGTGGCTCTTACTGATGGGAAAAATATAGAAATATGTTAACAAGTAATACACAATGGATATAAAACTCCCCCAACTTGCAAGAGCTCGTGTGGAGGAACAACAAATATATATGGCAGCAAATTAATCAAAATAAAAGAGCGTAATGAACACCGATATTTTAACATGGAAAATCTCTCAATGCAAGGGTAAAAACCACGGGTTGTCCAAATCAAAGAAATAGCTCCATTATAATCAAATAAAGGTATAAGAGTCTCAAAATGATGCAAAAAGTGTGTCTCCAACCAGCCAAAATACCAAAGCACAAAAGCTTACAAATGAAAACCAAGAAGAAGAAAAACACTAAAAAAACCTCACATCACATATCCAATGATACATCACATCAATGTGTCCAAAACATCACATATCCAATGATACCTCACATCAATGTGTTTGGACCTTTTATGAAACGTCGAATTCTTCTCAAGACAAATAGTACTTTGACAATCGACAAATAATACATATTTGTCCGGAATAAACCCAAGCTCTTGCAAGAATTTCTTCAACCAAATCAATTATTTGCATGCCTCGGTAATGGAAATGAATTCTACCTCAGTTGTAGATAATGCTACACATTTCTCTAATCTCGAGTGCCAAGTCACAACTCCCTATGCGTTTAATCATATAGTTTGAAGTGGACTTCCTTGAGTCAATATCTCCAGCCATATATGAGTCAAAGCACCCCTCCAAAATAGGTTTTGTCGTCTCCAAAACAAAGCCGCATATATGTAGTACCACGAAGATACCTCAAAATGCATTTTACAATTCCAATGCTCTCTACCTAGATTTGACAAAAATCTACTAATTGTACCAAAACATGCGCAATATCTGATCTTGTGCACACAATTGCATACATCAAACTACTCATATCAGAAGCATAAGGAACTCGTTCTATGTCTCTTTTCTCATCTTCAGGACTTCATGTATGGTCTGGATTATAAAACCATCATTAGAAAATTTTCTAACAAATACACAATGGTCCAAAGTAGTCTTCATGTATCCTTGGTCACACATGACAGACTCAAACTTTTTGTACCACTGTTTTCCAGCTTGCTTCAAACCATATAGACTCTTTCTTAGTCTACACACATAGTCTTCCTAGCCTTCAACAAGAAACCCATTAGGTTGCTTCATGTAAATATCTTCCTCCAAATCATCATGAAGGAAAACTGTTTTTACATCCATTTGCTCTACCTCTAAGTCAAGAGTAGATTCCAAACTCAACACATTTCTAATTGATGAAATTTTTACCACATGAGAGAAAATCTCATTAAAATCAATACCTTTTCTTTGACGGAAACTTTTCACCACTAATCTGACTTTATACCTCGGAGACTTTGAGTTACTCTTGAGTTTCACTCTATAGATCCAATTATTTTCCAAAGACCTTTTGCCTTTTGGAAATTTCACCAAATCATAAGTTTGATTTTCATGCAAGGATTTCATCTCATCGTGCATTGCATCCAACGACTTTTGACTTCCTTCACTATCCACATCCTCTCGAAAATACTCAGGTTCCTCTTCATCAGTCAAATTCACATACTCGTCAAAATCATACCTTGTATATGGTTTTCTTTGCCTCTTAGACCTCTTGAGTTGGATTTGAGATGATTCAAAAGTAGCACTAAGATTTTCATAATGTGATAACTCATGACCTTCACTTGTTGGAATATTTACCTCATCTCCAAACTGATGATCATCAACACAATGATGTGGCTCATCATTTTGAACACTAACATTAGCAGTATCCAAATCAGGAACAAGTGAACGAACTAGATTACCATTAGCCACTATGTTATCTCTCTCAAGTGTAGTCTTCTCCACTTTATCAATGTCTTCAATAGTTTGGTCTTCCATGAACACTACATCACGACTTTTGATAACATTTTTGTCTATAGGATCATACAACTTGTAGCCAAATTCGTCCTCCCCATAACCAATGAAGATACAATGCTTTGACTTTGCATCCAACTTGGATCTTTCATCATTTGGAACATGCACAAAAGCCTTGCAACCAATGACTCTCAAATGATCATACTTGACATTCCTGCCAAACCATACCTTGTCTGGTACCTCACTATTCAAAGCGATAGTAGGAGTAAGATTAATAACATACACCGTCATGTATAATGCTTCTCCCCAATAATGTTTAGGCAACTTAGCTTGAGAGAGCATACACCTTACTCACTCAACAAGTGTTCGATCCATCCTCTCTTCTAAACCATTCAATTTAGGAGTTTTAGGAGGAGTCTTTTCATGTGTTATACCCTACTGTTTGTAATACACATCAAAGGATCCACAATACTCATCATGGTTGTTAGTACGAACACGTTTCAACTTCTTGCCGGTCTGCCTCTCAACCAAAGCATGAAATTGTTTAAATTTCTCCAACACTTGGTATTTTGTCTTCATAACATAAACTCATAGTTTCTTGGAACAATCATCAATAAAAGTAACAAAATAAAGTTCAACGGTAAAAGATTTTACCATTAAAAGGCCACATACATCATAATGAACCAACTGAAGCAACTCTTACTTTCTAGAGGGAGGATGCCTTTTGAATGATACTCTAGTTTGTTTTACCAATTATGCAGTGAGAATGTTTCTCCAAATCTACATTCTTCAATCATGGAAGTACATCCTTTTTTGCTAAATAATTTAACCCTTTTTCACTTATATGTCTAAGCTTTTGGTGCCACAAAGATGATTCCATTTCCACGACATTCACACTGTCTTTAGCAACCAAAACTTTTGTCCAATACAATTTATTAATTTTCTCTCATCTAGCCACAACCAAGTTACCTTTATAGAGAATAACAAGATCATCAGTAGTAACATGGTCGTCATCACTATTAACATCATGACTCATTGTTTTATGCTTACCTTTCTTGCCTTTGTTCTCCTTTTTCCGCAGAAAATAATTCTTCTATATGTGCCTTGTTCTATGAAAATAATGACACTCCACATTTTTATATCTAAACTTGGACTTACTTCTGCTTTTTTCTCTACCACCCTTCGATTATTTTTTTCTTACTTCTCCCCCTATTTTCAGTTACAAGAACTTCATATTAAGATGAAGAACCTATGCCTTCCTTCTCATCTCCTTATTCAAAACATCACCTTTAGTCGTTTCCAAAGAAACAACACCATTAGGAGTTGAACTCGTTATATAAACCCGAAATGTCTCCCAAGACCCTGGTAAATATAATAGTAAAAATAGTCCCAATAGCTCATCATCAAACTTGATACCCATTTCAGGCATTTGAGCAATAAGCCTCTAAAATTCATTCAAGTAGTCTAAAATAGACGTTCCCTCCTTATACTCCAAAACTTATGAAACTATTCAGTAAGAATAATTTATTATTCCCTAATTTAGAAGCAAATTAAGTATGTATCTTATTCCATATAGTTTTTGCATTTGTCTCATTAACAATATGATTATAAACATTATATTCTACATATTGCCTAACAAAACCATATACATGTTGATGTTCAAAATCTCATTCTTCTGTAGATTTATCATCTGACTTCTTAGAACTAAAAATAAGAAGATGCATCTTCTTCACAAATAACAAATATTTCATTTTTCCCTTCTACAAATGATAATTAGTACCATGAAAGTATATCATCTTTATATTCACATTTACCTCCATCCTTCAAGCAAACCAAATAACTCTTTAACCAATAGCTTTGATGTCACTCTAGTGGGAATAAATATAGAAATATGATAACAAGTAATATGCAGGATATAAAATTCCCCCAACTTGCAAGAACCCATCAAGAACAACAAATATATGGCAACAAATTAATCAAAATAAAATAGTCCAATCTAACCGTTGAAAACGAAGACCTGAATGTTGAGAACCTTTTGTCCAAAAATTAGCCCGATCCAACGGTTAACAAAATGGATGTTATTACCCTGAATGTCAATGTTATTCTAAGACTAATTTAACAAAATCGAGAATAGTGTTTACTCTACTCTTTTCTCTTTTAGTGGTTGCCTTTTCTTTTAAAATAATCTCTCTCTTACAACCCTAATTAGACCACTCTCTACTTAAATAAGTGATACACACGGGCTACAATGGTTAGACCTTTATCTACTTAGGAAGGGAGCCCAATACCCAACACTTACAATAAATTGTTGGACTTCAATTCAAAACCTTAACTACTTGACCTTTACAACTCACTTTGTTGATAA
This sequence comes from Cicer judaicum, assembly GCA_037974835.1. Lineage (NCBI taxonomy): Eukaryota > Viridiplantae > Streptophyta > Magnoliopsida > Fabales > Fabaceae > Cicer > Cicer judaicum. Next base: position 5,557,153 of record JBBPBS010000417.1, read on the forward strand.
CGACTGAAATCATCAAAAAAGAATAAATAGCTTCATAGTAATCTCAAATCTAGAGTTGTCAATTTGACAAACCCCTAATTATTGGGCCCAGCCTACATTTTGGAGTCACCAAAAAAAATTAATAATTTAAAAGGCCCCCTAAACTAAAAACCCCCTAAAATTTTGTGGGCTTAGTGGGCCTATATGCCCACTTTTTTTAAAACAAAATCGATTTTCATTTTGAGAAACAAAGTTTTTTAATTTTTTCACCGATAAATTTTTTTTGATTTTTTTCTATAAACTTTTTCGATTTTTTACCATAAAAAAATTTCGATTTTTTTTTGATAAAACGTGTCCGAATTTTTTTCTGATAAAAAATGTTCAATTTTTTTCGATAAAAATTTCCATTTTTTTTTCTATTAAAAAAATTCTAATTTTTTTTAAATAAAAAATTTCTGATTTTTTTTTCGATAAAAAATGTTTGATTTATTTTGATAAAAAAGTTCCGAGTTTTTTTCAATGAAAAATTTCCGATTTTTTTGGATAAAAAATTTCTGATTTTTTTGGATAAAAAATGTCCAATTTGTTTTTTTTTTTATAAAAAATTTTCATTTATTCATTTGGATAAAAAAAATTTCAAGAAAAAAATCTCAAAATTAACAAATATTGGGGTGGGGGCCTTAAAGGCCCCCAGAGCCCCCTCCCTAAAGGCCCATAAAATAATCGGCCAAAATTTTTTAAAAAGTTATTTTGTTAGGGGCCTAATAATAGAGGTTTAATTAAAAAAATATTATGGGGTCTTGTAGTTGGAGGCTTTTTTGAAGGATCTACTCAAATCATAAGGGTGACACAATAAGGAAGAAGATCGAATAGATTTTAAGGGATTGTGGATTTAGAATGTATCAACAATAACCATTGATAATATATCATCTAATGATGTAGCTATTGCTTTTATAAAAATAAAAAATTAAAAGAGAAAAAAATAAAGTAAAGTTTGATAAAGGATGGGGAACACTTCCCCATGAAGAGGATTGCTCATATTCTGAATTTAGTTGTAACTGATGGCATGTAAGAATTTTTTTTTTTTTGGCAATGTCTAACATTAGAAATGTTGTTAAGTTTGTAAAATATTTACCTCATAGGGCTACCAAGTTTAAGGAATGTATTGTATTTTCTAGAATATCTTGTAAAAAATTGATATTTTTTATGTTTCAACTCGTTGAGGATGCGAAGAAGTTTCAAATACTTGATATTTGAGGTTGCAGAGAAGTTTCAAGTAGCATTTGAGAAGTTTGAGATTGAAGATTCAAATTATAAGGATTTCTTTGGAGCTATTGATCCCTCAACTAGTTCAAACTGGGATACAACTAGGACATGTGCAACATTTTTAAAGTTATTTTATGAGACAACTAAGGTGGTTTCCTCCTCACAACATGAGAGTACACATGTAGCTTTTCAACAATTGTCTACAATCTGTTATGAGCTACAAAATGCTTCTTTTAATTTGAAGCCACACAAACTTAACTAATTTTGTTAAACATGTAACTAATTTTGTTAAACTTTTATGATCTATACTTTTTTAGATTTTTTGAAGCCACACAAACTTAACTCAAATGCTGACATTTGACTTTATGACAATATCAACACAAATTTTTTTGGAATGGTATAACTTATTATTATGTGTGGCAAGTTATTATTGTTATATCTACATGTTTGATTTTATCAATTTAATTTAGATTACTATAATTGTGTGCATTACAAGAAAACTAAGCTTTTGTGGCGGCCAAAACGGGCCACAATACCAGTTTTTTGGTTATCATTTGTGAGGGCTTAAGCTCATAAAATTGTGACCGAAAAGTCCGTCACAAATTTGTGAAGACTTAGGCCGCCACAAATATTAAAGTTATTTAAAAAAAACAATAAGTGTTTGTGGGGACCAAGGCCGCCACAAATGATGAATCAGATAAAAAATACAGTTTGTGAGGGCTTAGGCCGCTACAAATGTGTGACTTTATTAAAAAAATTATAAAATTAAAAATTAATATTAAAAAATGATATTATATTTAAAAATAAATATTAATATAATTTAAAAATTAAAAATTAAAAATTAAAAATAAATATTATGTATAAAAAAAAAATAATAATTTTAATACTAATTAAATTTTTACTATCAAACAAATCAAAACATTTCAAAATCAATAAATTATGTCATACAAACCGAAAATTCAATATAAACCAAAAATAAAAATAGCAAATATTATTCGAATACATCAATCATCATAATATTTCCTCTAATCACTAGTTCTGCTCCCTCCATCATTACCTGGCGGCAAAGGTCCCTCAAAAGTATTATTAATTGGTGTTAAAGACAACATGGTTTGAAATTGTATTTCATCTTCAAGTACACCAGCACTAGTTTTCAACATAAACAACATGGACATCTCATCCCCTTTCATCTTCAACAGTTTTCTGCAGTCTCACAAAATTGAGAAACTCTTCAACCTTGTTAGCAAAATGTTATTTTAAGACACTACCTTCCAAGAAAATTCCTATCATACATCCAACTACAATCTATAACCATATAGGTGTGTGTGTGTGTGTGTGTGTGTGTGTATATATATACAGACATATATGGATATAGACTATAGTTGAATGTATGATAGGAATTTTTCTGGAATGTTAAATCAATTATACACGATCATTAATAAGATCGATGTTTTATATATAAATAGCTTTATTTTTCAAAAGCATTATTTTGTTATTAACATCTACAAATTACTAAATAATAAATTATGACATACTTTATAATAAATCATAATAGAGTATATATATATATATATAAATTAAAATAAAATTTTAAATGATATTTTATGAACTTTTTCATAAAATAAGTCCTTATAAACAAAAATAGATACGGTAAAAGTATATACAGTTTTGTATAAACTCAACTACAACTCTTTATACTGACTAACAACAAATATTAATATCATTAATTTTAATAATGTTTTTAGAAAAATAGTTACATTAAAATCAATAAATTTTATATTTGTTTTAAATTTTTATTTATCATATATTATCTAAACAATATAATTTCTATTTTGTTTTGACACATCTACTAACATTTCAAATGATTACTTTTTATGTATTATAAAAATTATATAAAAATATTTTATATTTATAATATTACATACTTTATGATCAGATCATTAGTATAAATCTTTTTTTTTCATAAGTATTATTTTCTTGCTATTAAAATTACAATTTCTTAATAAAATCCTATTTTACTAACATAATAAATCATATTACCAAAATTAACTACAGTAAAAAAATTACACTTCATCAACGTTTTAAAAAATAACTATATAATTTTAATTTTATTATAAATTTTACAATAGAAATATTTTACTAGTACTTTTTTTAACAAATCTTACTAATATTAAAGTTTAAAAATAATATTATACCCAAATTTTAAAAATAATATATTATACATTCTAAAATAAAATATTAAGTCTAAAAATATTTTATAACCATATAATTTTTTTTAATAATAATTATATAAATTACTAATCTATATTTTAAATACATTACATACTAACTTGATGTCGGGTAGTGTCTTACTAGAAGCTTACAAACAACTAATTACTCTTCGCAATAAACACAATAGCACCACTGTCAAAATAAAAATTAAATAATATTCATTAAATAAATAACTTTTGATAAAAAAATAACATTAAAAAACAAAATATAAAATAAAAACTTACAGAAATTCAAGAGAGAAAGTAGAGAGAAAAGTAAGAGAAAAAATATTTGTAGAGATAAGGTGGAAAGAAAATTTAGAGAAAAGGTGAGAAAAAATTTAAAGAGAAGGTAGAAATGAAAAATGAGATGAGGAGTAATATTTATAGGAGAACACCAGACCTTTGTGACAGCCTAGGCAGTCACGAACGACTGCCTTTGTGGCAGTTTAGGTAGTCACAACAAGCTTCCTTTGTGCGGTCTTTACCCTCATAAAAGTGTGATTTTGTGGTTGAAAAAACTCTCACAATTGACTAAAATTTCAGCAGGATTTTGTGGCGGCCTAAGCCCTCACAATGCTCCAACATTGTGATTTTGTGAGGGCTTATGCCGCCACAAAATCCTGCTGAAATTTTAGTCCATTGTGAGGGCTTTTTTAGACACAAATAACAACCAATTTGAATTTTAGTATTTGTGAAGGCTTTTTCGGTCAGTAATTTGTGAAGATTTTTTTCATAAAATATTTTTAAAGTTGGCCACAAAATGAGTATTTTTTTATAGTGATGTAGACCAAAACTGTAAATAACCAAAACTGTGAAATGTCAATAATCGCTAGTAACCAAAATTGTTAGTAAGAATAACTACAATTGTTACTCTATTAATATTCAAAACTATCATTTGTAGGTATATATTAATTACAATAACTAATTCAGTTATATTTATTTCTATTATAAGCAAGTACAAAGGTGTAATTTATTCTTATATAATTACTCTTCTTTTTCCAACAACTAGTGCATTATATTCTAAGACCTATTTCGTCTTCAAACCATAGAAAGAACAAATATTTTTTTTATTAGATGTATGTACTTTTTTTTCTTAAGTCGATTATGAGTTACTAAAATTTTATTTTTAATAAAATCAAAAGTACTAACCATGAATATTGGTTCTCTAGGTAGCTTGAATTTTGTAGATTGTTTGATGTTAAATCTATTTTAACATTAGCTAAGTTAGTAGGAATAGGTTATATATTTGGATATGTCAATTTGACTTAGTTAATTCATTAATGTTGACTTAATAAATTTGATTGAAAATGGTTAATTTAATAATGTTGATTTCATTAATTTTGATTCAAACTAGGCACATCAAACTAAGTTAAAGAAGAAATCAACATTATCAAGTCTAGAATCATTAATGGTGATTGCAACAAGGTATTGCATTATTTTTCCTATGTCACAAATCACTCTTATCAAGTCTGAAATCATCATTGCATATTTTATACAATGATTAGTGAATAATAATTTTTGTTTGACTAAATTTTTAGATTGGATTACAAAGATTGAGGTTGACAATAGGAATAAATTGGAAACATATATATGTTGTTATTTGTAATGTCATATAGAGTCATCTGTAACTATTAGTATTTTTAATAAGTGTGCATACATGTTAGACTTTATCTATAACCTAATTTAACTTGGTTGTTGTACTCGAAAAACTAAATCTTCTCTTACATTTGTAGTTGTATGTGGTATAATTGAAGTTTAGTTTTTACTAATTGTGAATGTCAATTTAAATGGAACAAAGTATACCAATTTTAAAAGAAAAATTAGCATGATTATTTATTTTAAATGGCTCAAAAAATAACCTAAGAATTTTCAATAATAAACAAGGTGCATGAGAAATCAAAAAAAAAATATTAATTTAGTAAATATGTTATCGGATCAAAATATTTGAATTGTTCAAAAAATAGTCCAACTCATTAAAAACCATCCGTTAAACCAGTGACCCAGTGTATATGTGACCCGCAAAATTCGAACTCTTGAATGGACAAAATTGAACCTATGTTAAACAACTACAGTTTGGGCCAGTTGGCACTTTTGAACCCAAATCCGTCCTACTCGCCGATTGTACAACCTTAGGAGGAAGGATGGAAAGAATTCAAATATTGCTATCCAACCAAAATTTAGACAAGAAATTGCCACAAAAACAGGGGGGCAAGACAATACATTAGACTTTCAATGATCTAATTTAATATACTTCCTTCCAAATAAATATAAACTAGTAACTAATCTGCACATTGCACGATAAAATTTAATATATTAGTGAGTATAAAATAATAATAATATGTAATTTAAGAATAATGTTAATTTTGTTTTAGTGTTTATGTATCTAAAGGTAAACATATTTTTGAATAAGTATATATAAGCTAGATTTGCTTTAGTACAAAAGAAAAAGTAAAACATTGTTGATGAATACAGTTCATGCAAAGTATATTGAATGGACCAATCTAAGACTTGGAATGCTACCAGAATCGACAGCAGCTCTTACCTTACTAGCACGATACCGAAATGGCCCTTGACCGGTGTGGCTAAGCCAATACATAATCACCATAAATTAGTGACGAGGGCTCTCTGCGGCTAAGAATAGAAGGTGGTGTACTAGTTCTCAGTAAGTATCGGAAGAATCCCATGAAATGTTCATCCAAAGAGGGATTTTAGTTAGTGAAAAAAGACCTTCTTTTTCTTGTTACCTACATCTCGGAAATCAGGGGGTCAGTTTTGTGGATATTCTTCGCGCAATGCACGAAGTTCCCAGAAAAAGACAGATTTTGTCCTCTCTCTATCCAACTAGGCGAGTCGGTTTGTAAGAGTCTCTGGCTGATATTCCCACTTTTTTTAAAAAAAAATGGAGTCTCCTAGAAGGCTGGTTCGGTTTTCAACCCAGAAAGGGTCTGGGTCTAGCTCGGCCATCTGAGATATAACCTGAATTTTGAGGTTTTACAACTTTAGATATGTAATTCTTGTCTTTAATATTTTTTAAATGTGAGATTGGTTTATTCAAGCTTTTTGATTTTATTGAAGTGTTTATTCTAATAATATATTTGTTAAATAGTTATGCATTTATATATTATTAAAGTTATACATTTAGTTGTAATATTTCTTCATTTTATATAATTTATATTAGTTTTGAAACATGAGATTTATAAATTTATTTACTTTTTCAGGTTTTTAATTTTATATGCTCATCGTAATTCTATCAATTTCACCGTCGATCTAAGCATCCGTTAAATAATATTATGTGTCTTATGATAAATCATAATATTCATGAGTGAGTGATAGTTTGTTAAATCCAAAATGTTGAAACAATTCATTTGCGTGTACCCTCAAATTTTCAAATAATTATTTGACACGCTCCCTCCAGCAGTCCCTGGGCGGCTCTCGGTTCTTGAGCATATTGGGAGAGGAGATTAGGCGACAGTTGAAAAAGCTGCTCGAAAGCTTGACGAACGAAAAAAGCCCTTTCTTTCTTGTTATTAGTAAAGGGCTTTTCCCTTACTAGTCAAGTGGTAAGTAAGGTAGGGCGTTATTCGATGAAGAAAACATAGTCAAAAAACATCAAAAGTGGTTGAAAAAAGTTATAGGCAAGAAAAATTTGTGAATGTTTAAGACATAGAAAGTTTCGAGCGAATAATGAAATAGTTAAAAGTTATTCGTATCCATATATTTAATATCATTCATTTTTTCTTTGTTTCAATTATGATTTGTATTTTTTTTAATTATAAAAAGAAAAAAATGCTATGGGAGACACATTCAACATAGAAAAAAAAACTCATTTCCTATGCAATAATATTGATATATGATCTTAAACAATAATTGACATTAGAAAAATAATATTATTGAAGTATTTGTGAACTAAGAGTATCACACAAATAGTTGTAGTTTGGTTGCATTTCATAATATCGTTTGATGTGTGTATGAAGTTGGACTTGCATTGTGATGATTTGAAGATATTAGATGTTTTGTATTTTTTTTGTATGTATTATTAAAATAAAATTTTTGATGAGTAATTAGAGTTTTTTAAGTATATTGATGAGTCATTGAGTGATAAATTAAAGCTGAAATTATGTACGAAATAATTGTACTTGAATGGGCATGTGAAAAGGTTTGGGCAAGTGAGAAGGTTTGTGTTACATATTGGAGAAACAAAATGAAATGGAAGTAAAAGATGAAAACAATAGTGTGTTTTGAAATGTGCCACATTAGATTTTTTGTGAGTTGATAAATTCTGGAAGATGTGGGATAGATGAAGATGAATTGTCGCAAATAAAATTTAGGATTATATTTTAATATATTATAATAGATATATTTGAACAATTGCACCTGTTTAGTCTAAATTTATAATTATATATACACTTTTTATAATATACTTTTAATTAGGGATCGAGTAATTTAATTTGTTTGAGATAAGAAAAGAACTAAAATTCAAATTTTAGTGAGTGAGAAAAATATTAACATAATTAATATACTAACATATTAACAGTTAGCTATTAATTTTGTTGGAGATAACTTCATCTTTTTTTTAAGTTTATTTTCTTTTTATTCATCAAAAATAGGTGGTTTTAAGTCATTTTTTGATTTGAAATAAATCATGCATTTTTTTTTCTCTATGATAATCTAAAAAAGTTACTTTTCACATAAATTAGATTTTTCTATCGTTTTTTTTTTATATTTGATTTGTAGTCTCAAATCAATGTTGTTTAATTTTCTGTTTTGGTGCGGTGTTTGTTTGATTTTATCGTTGTGTTGCGATGTTGATTTGATTTAGATTGACATATCAAATTCGATCAATTGTTGATTCAACCAAGAACTACATCGTCAATGTTGCAGATACGGAGACATGAATATTTAAGCACTTTGATTTTTTCACATTATTTGTAGGTATTGTGTCATTTTATGCTATTAACTTGAATGTTGTGAATTTGTTTGCACATTTATCATTTTTCGTTTATTGCAATGTTGATTTTGTGTTCGCATCTAATGTACTCTATTGAAATGGATGAATAATGTTTTTTTTTTGTACAAAATAAAATTGCCTATTAAAAAAATCTATTTTAAATCTAGAGTTAAAAATGTTTTTAATCCTTGTAAAATTTAAACTTTTCAATTTTAGTGTTTGTAAAATAAATATATAATTTTTAGTGTCCACCAAATTATCCAACAAACAGTATTAATCTTACTAAACAAAACATATTTAATTATCCTTTAACTTTAAAAATTTTAAATTTTTTTTTTCCTCCTTGTTTAGAACATTCTAAAAAGACCATATATAAAAATTTAGAATTTTTTAACTTAAAATAAATTAAAAATAAAAAACTGAAGATAAAAAAATATTAAAAATATGAATTTAAAACTTAAAATTTTACTTTTAAATTTGTTTTATGTAAATAAACTTTTTAGAACTTCGTAAAACATACATGCAAAAATTAATTAAAAAATATTGAAATTAAAATTGTATTTGTATAGCGATGAACATCAAATCTAGCATAAGAGAATATAATATCACAGTATGATGAACTTGAGTTCGAGTTTTCGCGGAACAAGCCGTCTCAAATAGAATTACCTATAGAAAAAATTTATAAGAAATTAAAAATAATTATATTTTAATTTTACAAAGAATAAAATAAAAAGATAAATAAAATTAAAGATTAAAATCATATTTATCCCTTAACTCTATCTATACGGAACAAAAGATGGCTTAAAATGAGACCATGTCCCCTCACGAGTTCCCTCCGTCTCTCATGGCGAGACCAGACTTTACGGGGTGCCAATAACCTTTAGCGTGTCTCAATAAAAGCACTCAAGAACCTTTTGCCCCTTATTAAAGGCACATAGGTCAACTATCACTTGCTCCATTATAACGAAAATATTAATTCATTGACAGATAAAATAAATAATTAATTATGTTTTTCGTCTCAACATTATTTATAAAAAATTAATTAAAAAAGAAAAAACTGTTGGTATAGTTTTCGATAAATATAGGGTGACTATGTAGAAGGAAGATAGAATATAAGAGAAGCCACACTGGTATTTCCTCTGTGTTAGAAGAAAGTGATGGGTGTCTCAAGCATGAATTGCATAATATTTGTCTTATTGTTTTTTGCATTAAGTGAAATTCAAACGATTGCAGGAACAGGAACTGACACTCTGAGCTGCAACTTTCTTAGCAGTCCATGCTTTGGGAAGAAAATAAGATGCCCATCTCAGTGCCCTCTTAAATCACCCTCTGACCCAAATGCCAAAGTTTGCTCTCTTGACTGTGCTTCTCCTGTATGCCAAACTCAATGCAAACGTAAGATCTTTATCCTATGTTCATATGGCATGATTACATAAAATGCATATAACCACAATAACATGTGTTTGGTTTTATTTCTTCTGTTAATTTTTTCGAAAACAAAAATATAAAGTTTTTGTTTCTCTGTTTGAAAATTTAATAACAACAGATCACAAACCAAACTGCAATGGTCGTGGATCTGCATGCTTAGACCCTCGATTTGTTGGAGCAGATGGAATAGTCTTCTACTTCCATGGAAGAAGCAATGAACATTTCACCTTAGTATCTGATAAAAATCTTCAAATCAATGCACGTTTCATTGGCCTAAGGCCTGAAGGTAGAACCAGAGATTATACTTGGATTCAAGCACTTGGAATCCTCTTTGACTCCCACAACTTCATTGTTGAAGCCACCTCAGCAACAACATGGGATGATGAAATTGACTATTTGAAATTCTATTACAATGGAGAAGAACATCAAATTCCACAAGGTTACCTCTCTATGTGGGAAATCCAAGATAAGCAACTTCGGGTCGAGAGAACATCGAGTAGGAATAGTGTTGTTGTTAATGTTCCTGGAGTTGTGGAAATATCGGTGAATGTTGTGCCTGTCACTAAGGAAGATAGTAGAATCCACAACTATCAAATTCCTGACAATGATTGTTTTGCTCACTTGGAAGTGCAGTTTAAATTCTACGATCTGTCTTCGAAAGTTGAAGGAGTTCTTGGGAGGACTTACCAGCCGGATTTTCAAAACCCGGCTAAGTTAGGGGTGGCGATGCCAGTTGTCGGAGGGGAAGACAGATACAGAACTACATCACTTCTTTCTGCTGATTGTGGTGCCTGTTTATTTGCTACTAGTGAAGCTTCAAACGAGAACATAGTGATTGAAAGTGTGCTAGATTGAAGAAATGTTTTTAACAGTGGGAATGGTATTGGATGTGGAACTTGTAATAAAATATTTGTTTTCTGTCTTGTTGTAATAAATAAAAATTGAAATGTTTTATTTGTTTCTTAAAATAATAACAATAAAAATGTTCTTATTTTACACTTAACTCACTTTAGAAAAGCTAAATTCTGACTAATTTCTCGTACATTGATACTATCGATGAATTATGCTATAGGATAAATATATATTCAGTTCAATATAATTTCCTATACTGAAAAATTAGCTATTAAAGTGAATACAAAAATTTTGCAGTGAGAAAATTAGCCTCATAAATTTGAGGAGTCCCAGCTAGCATAAACAGCATCAATCAATTTTTCATGCAATGTGACACCAGAGCATGCAATTATGCCTCGGTCAAGACCCTCTAAGTATGTTCCCTTTGAAAAGTCTAGAGGGCGGCCTCCGGCATCGGTTACCACACCACCAGCTTCTTCAACAATCACAACACCAGCAGCGTGATCCCATATCTTCTCCTTGTAACCAGACTTGGCAAATTTCATGAATATCTCGGCGTCTCCCCTGGCTATTGCTGCATACTTTACCATGCTGTGTACGCGTAAGGGCTGTTTTCTATACCAGATTTTTAGAAAGTAGAGCAGTTCAATCCAAAAGATGGTGTTAAAAACAGAGAAATATGTAAGTAAATAAAAAAGTTGTGTCATAAACTTAGATTCTGCTTTAGAAGAAATCGTAATAAAAAAAATTCAGAAATAAGGAAATTAAAACAGGGTATAACTTCCTAGCAAATTAAGGTGCCTTGCTCTATGATTCCTATCTTTCATAGCTTCCTTTGAAGGAAATGCATTCAACAATTGAATTTCAATTTCTAAACAGTTCCAAATACTCATATAGTCATATTCAGTTATAACTTTTCAATATTTGGGGTAAGAAATCAATATATAAACCAAATAGAAAAATTCCTATGTTCAGTACATATGAAAGTTGTCCAAGATTAATTTTGAAGTTCCTATTGAAAGTACAACGAATTAAAATGTCTGGCATTTTATATACAGTCTTCACCTATTGTAATATTTTTATATTATCATATATCCTATATGTATATAATTGACTAATTTCTAGTTGTAGTGACCCCCTATAAATGATTTATGTCATGGAACTTAAATCTTTAAACGATACAGTTTAAATGCAGTCTGCATTGTTATTTATAAGGATGTACATCAGCCAATTAAATGGGTGATACAGGTCAAGATGCAGAACATTTGATAGAAAGAAAAAAAAGAGAAATTTAATACCTAAGTCCCACACTGTGAGCAAGGCCAGCTGTGAATGAATGGTTTGAGTTTGCCCTTTCCACCGGTTCACAGAGAGTTGCCAATGCCGGATCATTAACGGAAGAAACACGAATAAGTCTAGCACAATTTGGCCATTCTAGCATCGTATTTTCAGGAATCAATGACTGCAACCATGCCTCGCCACTTCCTCTCTTTGCATACAACACACACCCTTTTCCCCATGCATCAGGAGTTGTCGGAGACAATTGTGTTATTGTTTGATGGTACTGGTAGTGATAGTTTAGCCATTCTGTCTTCACTGGGTAATTGGGGCACCCAAGAACTCCAAGAACAACTTTTCCATCCTCGATTAAAGCTAATGCAACAGCATACTGATCACCACGTACAAATCCTAATGTGCCATCGACAGGGTCGAGTACCCAATGTCTTCCACTGAGGCCTCCGGTTGAGTTGCAGCGGCCTATGGCCTCAAGAACTTCTGATGTTCCAAGAGTTGTTTCTGGACTTTGAAGACCATAAACGGATGCAAAAGCTAAAGACTCATTGACGGTATTCACAACAGCTTCCAGTAAGCCTGCTGAATCATCCTTGGCGAAAGTTTCTACATCTTCTTCAGCAACAATTGACACATTTTGAACACCGAAAGTTTTCGATAGTAACCAACTAGTGATTGCTTGAACACTCAAGTCTATGAAGCAAAATAGCCAGTCAAATAACTTCATACAATAATTGCACCCAAAAAAACGTTGAGTACCATAAAAGTGTATATCTCCATTTCCAATATCAAAGTGATGATTATCAGTGCTATAAGAATCTAAACAAGCTAGTTTGTCCCGAATGCAAAATTGTGAAAACTAATAAATAGTAATTTATACAGTGGAAAGAAAAAGAGAAACATGGTGTTAGTTCTACTTAGTAGAAAGCAAAAACTATGTTGTGAAATGAAGCTTGGATACTTGGACCGTCACTAAATAACAAAAATAAAAATGTTTCCATCCTTATGAAGTCCCAGAATAAAGGTTAAGAAATCTAAGGATAGTCACAAATTGAAAATGACAAGTTGACATTCAAACATTCATTAGCCATATACTCTCAATAAAAGTAAAATCATAAAAATTCTACAAGATAATCAAGCCAACTTCATGTTGATCTAAAGGAGAAAGTAATCTAAGAAAGTCTCCAGGTACATTGTAAACAAGATGTTCAGTAACTAATTATGGATCACCAAAAATAGACTTAATTATGTGACACCATGTGATAGAAACCAGAATTTTATTGGCTAGAATTGATGAACTCTGAAACTCTTACAATGCTGGAAATATGAAAATGCAGAAAAAGCACTAAACCAGAGTTCTAAGAACTCCTAAACCAGAGCAAAATTGCTCCTAACTAGAGAAAGAATTCCCCTAATTCTTTCTTAGAATATTTTTTGAATATATTTCCCTCTTCCTATTACCTCATTCTTATAACATTAAATAAATGACATTATTAATTAACTTTTATTCCTTTCATTCATCATTCTTGAAACTAAATGTCTTTCTCACTTCCCCTCTTTAATGGAATATTAGTAGAATAAGAGACATTGTTACTAGCTTTTATTCCCTCCATCAATCATTCTAGAAACTGAATGTGTGTGAAGTCAGTTGAGTGGGCCCCACTCTTTGGGTCTCATTTCTCTTACTTTGCAGTGTTTCATCATTGCCATCCGCTTCAAAATGAGCCTTGTCCTCGAGGCTAACATTAAGACATTGATTATGTAGCAGACTTCCAGATTCCCAGCTGATGGTTTCCTTATTCTCTTCCCATGTTATGATTTTTCTTGGCATTAGTATATTCGTGGTAACAACATTAAGTTCTTTTTCCTGATTGATTCTCCAATTCTCCGGATATTGACACTGCAACTTCACATTTTTCCCCTTCTAGTTCAAGCAAATTGCCATTTCTTCCCAATCAAATAACACTTTGCCTAACTTATTCAGCCAAGCCACTCCCAAAATCATGTCCTCACTTTGTAATTCCACTATGTAAGCTTCAGCAGTGGTCTGGAACCTTCCAATTCGAATGTCAAACTTCCCACACTTCTCTGTTATGGCCACACGGGAACCGTTTCCAAATTTTGCATTCGTAACTGGGATCTGTTCTACTGGAAGCTGCAGAACTGCAGCCATTTGAGGAGTCACAAAATTGTGAGTATCACCAATGTCCACCATCATCGTGACCGGTATGCCCTTCACGGTACCTTCCAAACGTAGAGGAAAAGGGAACCAATTTCGAGCCCTGCCTTCCTCTGCTATTCTGAACAGCACTGCAAAGTTGCCATTTGTTCCTCATTGCCATTTGTTCGTGTTTGGTACTGATTAAGGTTGCCTCCTTGCATGCTTAATTCCGGGTTAGGATTTGACCTAGTTAGAGTATTTCTGGATTGGGTTCCCCTAGGACTTGCATTTCCCTTGTTTGGGCCTGGAAAAAAACCCAGACCAGACCCATTTCTATTAGTAAGCCCATTACTTCCTTCTCTTCCCCCTTTCCAGTTTCGTGAACGACCTCCACCTCTGCTTCCTCTGTAATTCAACACGTCCCGTAACTCTGTTTCAACATCACGAGCCAACTTCATCGCCTCCACACATGTCTTAGGGTTGAAGGTTCTTACTCGCAAACGTACCTCTGGTTGGAGGCCACCCAAAAAATACCCAAGGTATTGTTCTTCGGGGAGACGTTTAGCCTGGGAAGAGAAATATTCGAAATCTGAAATGTACTCTTCCACATCTCCAGTTTGTTGAAGATCTTTCAATTCTTCGAATGGATTATCGCTCTTTCTTCCTCCATATCTCTCAATCAGCTTTTCCTTCAACTTCAACCATGTGAGATCATCCTCCGTTTCACATAGAAGATTAAACCAATAATGGTTGCTCCCTCCATGCTAATTTTCGCCAAACGAATCTTCACTTTTTCAGATATTCCTTGTACCTCAAAATATGTCTCTGCTCGCGTGATCCACCCCACTGGATCGTCACCATCAAATAACATCAGCTCCACCTTCTTCATTGCCATCTTGTATTCTGTAATTGACTCCTCGGTCTCGGTTATCTGCGACATCCCAGGTGTAGGCGGATTCAACAGTTTTGCAAACTCAGTCAAAATGGCATGACGAAATTCATCCAAGGTTTGACGCATTGAAGCTTCCATCTCAGCCATTCTTATCTCCAAAGCCTCAACCTTGTCAGACATTTTCGGTGGCATTCGGTTTCGCTAGCTTCTATCTCTATCCGGCAGGTCAAACCAATGATAGAAACCAAAATTTTATTGGCTAGAATTGATGAGCTCTGAAGCTCTTACAATGCTGGAAATATGAAAATGCAGAAAAAAAACTAAACCAGAGTTCTAAGAACTCCTAAACCAGTGCAGAATTGCTCCTAAACAGAGAAAGAATTCCCCTAATTGTTTCTTAAAATATTTTCTGAATATCTTTCCCTCTTCCTATTCCCTCATTCTTATAACATAAAATAAATGACATTATTAATTAGCTTTTATTCCTTTCATTCATCCTTCTTGAAACTAAATGTCTTTCTCACTTCCCCTCTTTAATGGAATATTAGTAGAATAAGAGACATTGTTACTAGCTTTTATTCCCTCCATCAATCATTCTAGAAACTGAATGTGTGTGAGTGAAGTGTGTGACTTGGTTGAGTGGGCCCCACTCTTTGGGTCTCATTCCTCTTACTTTGCAGTGTTCTATCACCATGTCAAAAGAGAAAATTGCAAACCATTGTCATGATAATAAATTTTACTTTGCAAAATTATCACCTAATTCTAACACTAAAATTAATCCTGTAATATGTAATTGGTACATTGATTGCACAACTACAACTGTCCGTGATAATTTTTGAACTGCAACAACCATAGCATTTTCTCATTAAATAGGAACTGCTAATTGAATGAAACCACCCTAATGTCTTATCATGAATCATGTTTAATAACAAACCATTTAAATCAAAATACAATGGGCTAAATGCACAATCAATCCAGAAATATTTTAACCAAGCAGAATGCATATGTCGATATAAGAACATTATGTGCATTTGTGACGACTTCTGGTTTTTTAAATTAAGGTCAAGGAAATATAATCCTACAATGCAAGAATTGCATCATATAGACTAGGTGCACCATTATATTAGATACGCATAAAACTTTAACATAATTTCAATTTTAAATTACGATTCCACAATCACAAATCTATAAATTGTAAGATCACCAGCAGATACACTACATTTATATCTCAAGCAAATGATATCACAGCTTAGAGTTTGTATTCTGAAATCTATTCATATAAATTTTCTTATTAACTTAAGCTTTTCGGATAATTATTTGTTGACACAGTCTCATAATCTCTACAATGAAGTAGTTGGGAGTTTGATCCTTTCCATCCTCATTCTTCCAAAGGAAAAAAAACATGGATAAGTTTTATTATCATGCAAAGATCAAACCAATGTTTAATACTACTATGGCCCAAGAATAAATATATCACTGTATCAGATAATCTATTTAAGATTTAAAGTTTAAACTAACAATAACGATCAATCAAAGCTACCGCAAACCCAATTTTAGGCTTAAGCTGAATTACTCACCAATGATTTTAGTTTCACTAAGGACCATAATACTACACTAGATTCATTTCAAAAGTGATCCATCATTATATATTTTCAAAATCCAACTATTCTAAAACTGAGATTTTAGGTAAAAACACATGATTGATTCTGATAGGAACTTGGGTATTATGTAAATGTTGCTTAGGTACACCTATGTTTTGTTGAAATTAAACTTCAACTTTTTTATCATGGAAGCTCTAATATCATGTGGCTAAACCAACCACCCCAAAATCACAAGACATTTGCAGATGAGACGTGAATGATTTAAAGATTTAAAACTATTACAGTGACATCTAATGAAAACGCATTATTTAGTCACATCACTCAATTCTATAAGGATATTTTGAAATTTGTAGTATGACACAAAAAAATGTTGGTCTCTCAGTTGATCATAGTGTAACTATAAATTCAATTTGCATTGTCAGAGTCCATTAAACTCATAATTTTATATTATATCTCTTAACACATAATAATATACTACAAATTCAAAAGAGATATTTTTTTTCAAATCCCATCACAAATGAATCTATAAGTTGCATTACCTTTTGCACATTTCAATTTCACTATTATAAGATAATTAAAGTTTCCTAATAACTATTGCATTATCTATTTCACATTTCAATTTCAGTAATCACACATCCTACATGATGATTAGAGCGCAGACTTTCCCACAACAAAAAAAACAAAATAAATAATATTTAAAACCCTTAAATCAAATTATCAATAATACAATTCATAACCACCAAAAATAAAGAAAATACAAAGCATGAATTAAGATTGAAATTAAATTAAATGGAAATAAGTACCTGCAACAGTAACAGGAGAATCATCGTCTTTGGATACAATATCCTTCGCAAGGAGCCTCTCCTGCACTCTCCCACAAAGAGCACATGCCACGTGGACAACCCTCACAGCAACCTCCAATTCCCTTGCGTATTTTTCATCCTCCATGTGTCCAAAAATTAACTCACAATAAATTTATAATCATAAAAAAAATGGTGGAGAAACGAAAATGTGTGTTTATTTTTTGGTCAGAGAGAGACGAAAACGAAAAGGCACACTCACCAAAACAGTTTAGGCATATTCAAAGGCTGCGAACGATTGAGGATAGAAAAAATCACATTTCACAAACAAACACTTTTCTTTTTTCTCTTTGCAGTTATGCAACTTGTTCTTTGCTTCTTCAGTACCGCCACGATTTCACCACGTCAGCATTCCACATGTTTAATATTATATGTACACTGTTACTCTCCATAAGATTACGAATTAGGAGATCTCACATAAGTCACATTCTCAATTAATTAATAATTTTTAAAAAAGTGAAAAATGAATGGCAGGTGTGCCTAGACTGTATTGTGGGTAAGATTCATTTTAGTCTTTTAAGTCTGGTGCTTCGGTCTATAATTTCTTTCTACTATACTTTTTCCAACCTCGAGTATAAGTAATAGAAAATCCAATTTTGATTGTTCAAAATATAGATAGATATTAATTAATTTTCATGTATTTAAATAATAATATAATTTTACCCTAAGAAAAACTAATAACATAATTTTCAAAATGTCTTTTAATTAATTTGGCATTTAAGATTTTTATAACTTTTTACTCTCGTAAAATTATTTACATTGAAAAGTAGTTTAGAAAATATAATTATCATTTAATCGTAAAAAACATTAAATAAAAATAACTATTTTTTACTAAAGAGTATAATTTTATTAGGAATGTTTCTTTAACTAA
Source organism: Cicer judaicum (assembly GCA_037974835.1). Taxonomy (NCBI): domain Eukaryota; kingdom Viridiplantae; phylum Streptophyta; class Magnoliopsida; order Fabales; family Fabaceae; genus Cicer; species Cicer judaicum. Next base: position 5,575,556 of record JBBPBS010000417.1, read on the forward strand.
ACATAACACTTCTATCACATTCTTCAATTTTATATACAAGAATTTAAAAAATGCATGACTTCCTTAATCCTATTGATACCCTATAGTTGTTTTGATGTGAATTTGGGGATCACAACTACGCTACATACTCAGTATATTGTGGTTTTGGTTGTTATTGAGATAACTTATAAAATTGAGTGGTCTATGGTTGAATATGATTTTAAATTGACAATTTTTTCTTTCAAAAATGTGTAGTCTTGTTTATTGATCTTTTAAAAATAAATGACTTGATTGCATAGAGATAATTCAAAACATGAGATTTATTATCTTTCATATTTTTAGAGAAAGTAATCGGTGTCTTAATGTGATTGATAATTTAGAACTTTACATTGTTAACAGTCATTGATGGAATACATTTCCTTATAATATTTTAGATGTTTTCCATAGAAACAAGTTAGTTTTTCTGGATATAGATTTTGTTGATTTATGTAGATGTTTACTACAACTGTTTTTTCTTTCACCATAGTTTTATGTCTGAGTTTTCTTGGTAACACTTTTAATGAAATCGTAGTTTATGTCCTTTAGAATTGTTTTTTTTTTTTTTTGGTTTTAGTATAATGCTTCAAGTATCTTGTATTTTTTTTTCTTTCAATTTTAATAATCTTTTAGAGTGCTACAAATGATAAATGATTGGCTTGAAATGTTAACATAGTTAAGATGTCAAGTTAATCATGTGATGATTTTGTACTCTATTTTTGCATTAAAAAAAAGAGTATAAATCTCGCTCTTTCTCAAAATAACACATTTAAAAAAGTTCTATAACTAATAATGATCAACTACCCACCATTCTCCATTACATTGATACGAGTTGTATTTGTCATTTGTTCATTCTATTAAGGGCCTATTTAATTCAAGAGAAGGGGTGTCCGAGATTTTAATAGAGAAAACGAGAGGGAAAAAGAAATATGTTTGCTTCAAAATATGATTTCGTGTTTGGTTGGAGGTAGATGAGATAGAATATTTTAGATAAAATGTGTTTGGTTCATGTTTTAGGATGGAAGAGGATGGGAAGAAAGCAAAATCCTTTATAAAATAATTTTTGTTCTCCGTCCATTTTGGGGGATTTGGAGGAGAGAGACTCAACATAACTAAAAACTCATTTAAAATTTATCCCATCCACTTGAACCAAACATAAAACCATAAAGAATATATCTCATATCATCCCATCCGTGGAACCAAATAGACCATTATAGGGTGGGATACAAAGATGAGGCTTTTATTTTAGCGTCGCAAGCTCAACAAGTGTTTTATGTCACTTATGCTGCTGATGATAAATGGTCAATTGTCCTATCGACCAATAAAATAAGTGATGATAACAATAACGACGAAGATGTTGGTAATGATCCTCTCTTTGCGACATCACAACCACGTAAAATTGAATCAACTGATGATGGCTTATATCTTAGAGATGATCATGATAAGGGAATTTGAATTAATCCATCGTTTCATATCGTTAAAGGACAAACAAATGTGAATTCCACAAAGAAAAAAAGAAGGGCATCTTAAGGTGTTTAAGTGTTTTATGTAATTTAAGTAATTTATACTAAGTTCGTATAATTTGTACTCATCATGTAATTTATGCTAAGTTCATGTAATTTAAGTGTTTGACCTGCCAAAACTGAGTATTTTAGCATTTAGCTTGAACTGTATTTGATTTTCTACTTATACTGATTTTCTGCTTATACTGGACTTGAACTTGAAAAAGCTATGTTTCACTTGGCATTTTCCTTGAACTTGAATTGATCCCAATCTGAACTGATCATTTAATTTAGCATTTATTTATAGGTATTTAACTAAAATTATTTGGAAAAAAAAAATCCAAATCTAGGTATTTTACATAAACTGAACTAAAATTATAATTTAGCATATTGAACTTTAACTGCACATAAATTTGTAATTTTAAAGTGTTGTTGTCCATAAACGTTTTAAAAAGCTTTTAAAAAGTAAATTAAAAATAATTACAGTGTTTGTTCCATAAGCGCTGTAAAAGGCTTTCAAAAAATAAATTGCAAATCATTTTATAGCGCTTTTGTTCATAAGCGCTTTAAAAAGCTTTTAAAAGTTAAATTAAAAATAATTTATAGCGCTTGTTCCATAAGCGCTATAAAAGACTTTCAAAAAACTAAATTACAAACATTTTACAACGCTTGTTCTTTAAGCACTATAAAAGGCTTTTAAAAAAATGCCATATACAACGCTTTTCATCATTTACAGCGCCTTTTTTTTTCCATAAGCGCTATAAAATGCTCATATAGAACCTTTTATATAATCTTCTTAAAACACTTTTTGTATAGTCTTTTAAAGCGCTTGTTATTAAAGCGTTGTAATATGGTTTGGTCTTTTAAAGCATTTTTTGGCCAAGCGCTGTAAAATGTTCTTTAAGTAAACTGATAATAAGAAATCGCTTCAGTTTCCTCTTCATTACATACTCTCCCTACGAACTTGACAGTGCAAAACCTCCTCATTTTCACCTCCATCTTCGTTACTCTTCATACGAACCCTACTGACCATCTTCTCCCTCTTCACTAATATCCTTACGAACCCTACTGCGAACGCTCCATACGAACCGTCTCCATACATATTTTTGCACCCTCTTTTCGTTGTTTCTACTTAAGCGAAGTTGTAACCCTAAACTCAAAAATTGTTGTTGTCAGGTATTGTATTTATTAATTTGTTGGTGTCACTAAACTGCATGTTGAACTTATACTGCTACTTAGAATACTGCATGTTGAACTTGTTGAAGTTATACGAAACTTATAATTATATTGTGTGAAATGTGTAGATAACTGGATTCCAATAATGATTTAGATTGTCAAAATGATGAAGTTGTCAATACTAAGAGTTATTGATGACTCTTCATCATATGCATAATTTTTATTGATTTTAGTTTTATTTATCTTTAATCATTAGTTAATTTAGTGAGTTATTTGATATATTTTGTTGATTTTAGTTATTTGATTTAATGAAATATTTTTGTTCTTATTTGCTTAATTAAGTAGATATTTTTCGTAGTTTTGCGTTGTTACTTTGTTTTAGTGCAGTGCTGAATTTTGGGGAGAAATCAATATGACCTATGTGGAATATTTCAACCATATTTGTAGTTGTATATGTCCAATTAGTGTCACTCCAAGTTCTAATGAAAGCTAAGATCCATATCTACAACTTTCATGAAGACACCGGGACCAAATTCAGACGCGAAAGATGAGAAAAATGCAAAATACGTCAGACAACATATACTGCGCGCCTGGAGCGCATTTCACATGTTTCAGCTCTGCCAACGCGCGCCTGAAGCGCGCCCTGCGCGCCTGAAGCGCGTGACGCGGATCAACAATCATAAAAATGCAATTTTTTTACTATTTAGGGATCTTTTTGACTCTTGGGAAGTTGGGAGACTTGTGCCCTAGCATAGAAACTCAAAGACGGCCGTTTCTAACGCCATTGAAGTAGTTTTATCAAGAATCATCCATGAATCATTCTAGTAATTCTTCTTTAATCCTTATCTTTTGTATCTCTGCCATGAGTAACTAAACCCTATTTGTTAGGGATGAGTGTAACTAGATGAAACCCTTATTTTTCTGATTTGATTTCTAGTCATATGAATGAGTTTATTGAATTGTTTTTCTCATCTCTGTGCTTAATGCTTTTTATTGCTTGATCAACATTAAAATGTTCTACGATTTATATTTTGAAACGAAAGTGGACTTTACGAATGCTTGAGATGAGAAATTCATGAATTTGTAGTCTAGGGATAGATGCAGGTCATGAAACCAATTAAATTAGTTGCAAAACAATAATTTACAAGAGAATTTCTATACGGCAATGCTTAATTCTAATCTTAAATCTACTAAGGAATTAGGGGTTACTTTGGAATTAAAGGTTCTGTCACTAAGACATTAGGGCAAGAATAATAAAGAGAATTCGGTAATAATTCAATAAAGGAATTCAGTAACTAGGATCAAATTAGACACCAAGGTTGGATTTGAAGTGAAACTCATCCCTGACATTTTTCTCATTATAAAAGATCAATTTTATTACTGTTGTTAATTTTAAATATTATTTCAATCAATCTGGAACCTTTTTGTTCAATTTTAGTAATTAAATATAATTTAATAGTAAAACGCAATCCTTGAGTTCGACACTCGGTACTACCGTTTTATTATTACTTGCAACGATTCAGTACACTTGCTGAAACGCTATCAAGTTTTTGGCGCCGTTGCCGGGGATTGCCATATCACTATTGAATTTAAATTATTTACTTAATTGAAATTTTTTGCTCTGCAATAAAAATTTTGATTTTTTTTTTATTTTCTTTTTTGAAAAAAAAAATTTATTTTTCTATTTTTATTTGTTGAACTTGCTAATGCCATGTCTAGTGGTTTTTTTCTTCTTTGTTTGAGATAACTATGCGCTGTAGAGCATGGAAGATTATGATGATGATATTCTACTACAATTATATGAAGAGTGTGATACTTGTCTTATATCGGGTATATGTTGCATGATTGAGGGGCAAATCTTGAGCTATACATTTTCAAAATATCACCCTCAGATCCCACCATGTAAGCCTCTTAGGTGTGACTTTTGCGGAGAAGCACATAAGAATGGACATTGTTCAGATGACCTTGATGAACTAATAGAATATGAAGATTTTTTTCTCAAAGTTACAAAAAACATCGAGTATTACATTCAAAAGATAAATTGGGAACAAATTCTACCTCCTAAAACTCTATCCAAAGAATCAGATGACAAAGACTTTCACATTACGGACGTTTTGGTTGAATTCATGGAGAATAACATGGTTTCAATTGAAAGATTTGAAAATCAATGTGAGAGGTTATTTGAGCAAGTGGCTAAGTTTGAGAAGATGGAGGTGAAGTTGAAAATTGAAGATAATTTCATTGTTGTGGTAGAAGAAGATAAGCAAGAAGAAAAGACGAACAAGGAAAAGAAAAAAGAAGAGATTGATAAAGTTCGAGATTCAATCTATGCCTTGTTCATCAATGTCCAATTGAGAAGGACATGGAAGCAACACCTTTTATTTCTTAAGTTCATGGAATTTCTACCAAACAAAAAGAAAAAGAAGGATGATGTGTTCTTCCTGTCATATATGCCACCTTGACAATAGTTGAGGCGTCAAGCTAATGACTTTATAGAAGCGCTTCGTGGGAGGCAACCCACAGGTAGAGGTAACTTTTAATTTTTGCAATCTTATTTTTGTTATTTGAATTTGTTTGTTTCTAATTGTGTGTAAATGTGCACTATGATGAAGAATTATTAACAACTTGCATTTGATCTTAAGTTTTATGTTTGGGATTTTTAAATTTAAACTATATTTCTTTGCTCATATCATTGCTCAATTCGATAAGTTTTACTAATTCATGCATTGTTGATTACTGCTTGGTTGTTGAAGTCTTTCTCGCATTTAAAAAAAAAAACACTAAATAAATTTTGTAGTGGCATGTTTGGCATCATTTAGATAGTTCATACTCTTTCTTATTATCTTAGCTGTGAGCTTTTGAGCCTAAACACTTAAATTATTTGTTGTGTGATTATCCAGACATGTGTTATCCCTTCAGAACTTGCACTAATTCTGACTTGCATCACTTGTAATTTATGCATACATTGAGGCAATTTTATTTGGTCGTTTGATCCTTTCTAACTACCCTATGAAAATGTTATCCCTTGCTAGCCCCTTTGAGCCATGCCCGTTTATTTCGGTTACTAGCTACATTACAAAACAAAAACCCTACTTCAATTACATCACCTTAATTAGAGTTAGGTAGAAATTTTTTGTCTTGTCTTGATCAAATTCTATGTTTGGGGTTGCTCATGGGATAGCAACCTTTTAAGTTTGGGGTGGTGATTCTCACAAAAAGAAAAAAAAAACAAAAAAAA
>JBBPBS010000417.1:5581575-5626088 GCA_037974835.1 Cicer judaicum
ATCACCTTAATTAGAGTTAGGTAGAAATTTTTTGTCTTGTCTTGATCAAATTCTATGTTTGGGGTTGCTCATGGGATAGCAACCTTTTAAGTTTGGGGTGGTGATTCTCACAAAAAGAAAAAAAAAAAAAAAAAAAAAAAAAAAAAAAAAAAAAAAAAAAAACAAAAGAAGAAAAAAAAATTGATAAATAATATCTTCTTGGTTCTTTTGTCAATGTTTGAGAATCTCCAGAATGAAAAGGTGAAGAAAAAAAAATGGTAGAATAATTTGGAAATATATGCCTAACTCCAAGTAGTAAAGCATACTATCTCAAAATGTCATACCCTTACCTAAACCCCATTACAACCCGAAAGTCCTCCAAAAATGTATGTGTTTGCTGCATTGTGATTGCTAACTAGAATTTTTTCAAGCCTATGGTAGCGTGATGCATGTTCTAGGATTTGAGTGATAAATTCATAACCCTTCTAAACACTTGAGAGAAATTTTGGTGAGATTGTGTGAAGAGAGAGTTGAATTTGATAAATGAATGCCAATGTGTACAAATCTTCTTTATTTTTGTAAGCAACAATAGAGTATGATGGATGTTTTGTAGTAGCTGAAACTTTGAGAATTGAGTTTGATTTGAATTGAAAAATTGAGTTTAAGTTTGCTTTTAATTGCACCAAATTTGAAATTAATTGTTGCTTGGGGACAAGCAATAGATTATGTTTGGGGTTGTGATGACTCTTCATCATATGCATAATTTTTATTGATTTTAGTCTTATTTTTCTTTAATCATTAGTTAAGTTAACGAGTTATTTGATATATTTTGTTGATTTTAGTTATTTGATTTAATAAAATATTTATGTTCTTATTTGCTTAACTAAGTAGAGATTTTTCGTAGTTTTGCGTTGTTACTTTGTTTTAGTGCAGTGCTGAATTTTGGTGAGAAATCAACATGACCTATGTGGAGTATTTCAGCCATATCTGGAGTTCTAGATGTCCAATTGAAGTAAATTTAAGTGCTAATGAAAGATAAGATCCATATCTACAACTTTCATGAAGACACGGGGACCGAATTCAGACTCTAAAGATGCGCAAAATGCAAAATACGTCACACAGCAGATGCTGTGCGCCTGGAGCGCGCTCTACGCGTATGGGGCACATTTCCAGCCTTTCAACACTGTCCAGGCGCGCCCGGAGCGCAAATCCTGCGCCTGGGGCGCGTGACGCGGATCAGCAATCATAAAAACACAATTTTTTTACTGTTTAGGGATCTTTTTGACTCTTGGGAAGTTGGGAGACTTGTGCCCTAGCATAGAAACTCAAAGACGGCCGTTTCTAACGCCATTGAAGCAGTTTTATCAAGAATTATCCATGAATCATTCTTGTAATTCTTCTTTAATCCTTATCTTTTGTATCTCTATCATGAGTAATTAAACCCTATTTGTTAGGATGAGTGTAACCAGATGAAACCCTTATTTTTCTGATTTGATTTCTAGTCATATGAATGAGTTTATTGAATTGTTTTTCTCATCTCTGTGCTTAATGCTTTTTATTTCTTGATCAACATTAAAATGTTCTACGATTTGTATTTTGAAATGGAAGTGGACTTTACGAATGCTTGAGATGAGAAATTCATGAATTTGTAGTATAGGGATAGATGCAGGTCATGAAACCAATTAAATTAGTTGCAAAGCAATAATTTACAAGAGAATTTCTATACGGTAATGCTTAATTCTAATCTTAAATCTATTAAGGAATTAGGGGTTACTTTGGAATTAAAGGTTCTGTCATTAAGACATTAGGGCAAGAATAATAAAGAGAATTCGGTAATAGTTCAATAAAGGAATTCAGTAACTAGGATCAAATTAGACACCAAGGTTGGATTTGAAGTGAAACTCATCCCTGACATTTTTCTCATTATAAAAGATCAATTTTATTACTGTTGTTAATGTTAAATATTATTTCAATCAATTTGGAACCTTTTTGTTCAATTTTAGTAATTAAATATAATTCAATAGTAAAATGCAATCCTTGAGTTCGACACTCGGTACTACCGTTTTATTATTACTTGCAACGATTCAGTACACTTGCTGAAACGCTATCAGTTATAAAAATGAAGTTAAACATTGGGCAACTATTATGCAAAAGGTCATCAAAGCAAGAAGTAATGGAATTAAATTTGAGGTATACTGCTATACTTTGTTTAGAATTTATTTATTTTTATCTTTTTTGAAAGCATGCACATACTCTATGAGTTTATTAGGTGGGATGGAATCAAAGTAGTCAGCCAATTGAACCCAACAGTTCAATGATGGTAAGTTACATTGGTGCGGTTGTTCATCAAAATATCTCAATAACAATTGATGATTGGAAATATAAAGCTTTGAAGGATGCTAAAGATATATTATGGAATGATATACAAGTAAATTTTTTACTCTAATTTTTTCTTACTTAGAATTTTTCCATTGAAATACTTTTACTCATACTCTATCTTTATTTGGTTTGCAGTCATCTTTTAATGTTGATGAGGTGTGAAAACAATATGTGCTTAGAGTTGTCGAAGAAATACATTGAGGATTTAAATCTCATTTGTCAAATTGCTACTTAAGAGATCGTGATGGAAATTTGAATGTTAAAGCTCCAAAAATAAACAAACACTACATATCAAATGAAGAATTTAGCGCTTTTGTAGCTAAACGTGCATACCCTACTTTTGTGATAATATTAATTTATTAGCATTTGAGTTTTATACATATCCATAGCGTATTTTTTTACACAATCATTATTTTATTTATATAAAGTATAAGTACCGCAAATCGGGAGAGAACAAAAAATCAAATGCATCCATACAAAAAATCGCGTATGGGGTATGCACGTTTAGAGCAAAAAATTGTAAGTAAACATCACTTTTACATAATGTGGTAGATTATAAACTATAGGTTCTAACTAATATTTTGCTTATATCTTAACGAATAGCTTCAAGAGAGAAATCCGATCAACCATTAGGTCGTCATATTTTGTGGAAGGATGCTCGTTTGAATAAAGATGAAATAGTTGATAATGAAAATGTTCAACAAGTGATAACACAATGTGTAAGTATATTATCACTTTAATATTTTTAATATTTTATTTTAAAAATGATGTTGAACTTATCTTTTTAATCATACATGTATTTTAGGAGAATCTAGGACAACGTACTGAAAATCTAGAGGAGAATAAACAAATTAGTTGTAGGGACATACTTGGTAAGGTATTTAATGTTCCTGAATATTCTGGGCGTGTGAGGGATAAAGGATTTGGCGTAACTCCAAAAAGCTATTTTTCAAATGAGAAGCGCACAAATCCATCTAATGAGGAAGTACTAGATAAGCTGAAAATTCTAACATAGCAAGTTGCATTTTTGGTGAAAATGAATAACGAAAAGCAACTTCCGGAGTGTCAATGTGAAATGCAACTAGATAGTGAAAATGGTATTTGCAACATTGGTCGTAAAAAGGTTCCAGATGTAATTAATTACTTAATGAAATAAGAAATTCATTCAACCTAATTATTTCACATACTTATGTATGACCCATTGATCTAGAGTGTCTCATCTTGCGTGTTATATTTATCCTCCCCTACTCATCGCATGGTTGGAAAAGTAACATTGTACAATATCTTGGGAGAAGTATTACATCAAACTCTGATCCCTTTCGGCCATGTTAAAGTTTCACTTGTGATTGCTTTTGAACCACTTGCACCATTGTCTATACCCGACAATGATGGAGATATGACGTTTTTGGGAGAAGCAATAGGTAGTTATGTGGCATGGCCCAAAATTCTTGTTGGCATAGATACGGTATGTTTGATTGTTATGTATGTTTAATTGTATGATTATGATTGATTATGTTTAATTGCTGATTTTTCCACTGTTAACTTTAATTTCACATTTATTTAGATTCTTACAAAGTCTAAAGGGAATGATAAGAAGATTTCTCACAATGAATCAGTCATTTGACCAGAAAAGGTTTGACATATACATCAATTGAATATGAAATGATTAGCTTACTATAATAACTAACAAACTGATCAATCTCATTTTTTCAGATTCAAGCAAAATCCGTTGCACTGCAAATTTGCCAGAAATCAGTCACATCGCAAATGCACAGTTCCTGCTCCTAAAATAAGTCTTCCACGCCTTTCTCGATTTGGGTCGTGTCTTCACATACAAGCAAAAATGAATATTGGCAACAATGATTCACGTATCGTACACATGGAGAAAGGTATTTTTGGAGATGAGTATGAAGAATTACTTGATAAAGAGCACATATATGAACTTATCAATCACAAGGATATGAGTGTTACTATCGTCAGCATATACATTAGGTAATTGCATAACTGCCCATAAGCTAATTTGTTGATAGTTAATTTTAATTGAACCACTGCCACATTTATTAGAAATTAATCTAATTTTATATTTTCATTGAATGTTTTTGTATGAAAAGTTAGTGCGCATGCGTAAACTGTCAGATAGATTTTCATTCTTATCTCCCCATAAGCTATCCATGTTTAAACTCAATCCAATTAACGTCAAAAAATATGTCGCTGATATAATTTTGGAAAATAAAGAGAATGATAAATTGTTTCTTGTGCCATATAATTCAGGATAATTATATATTCTTTATCTATATCTTTTTTAATTTATGATAATTTATGAGTTGTGTAAACAAAGTTGTCAACCCAATTTTTGTTGTTGTAGGCAAAATTGGGTGTTGTTTGCCATCAATCCCACATTTGAAATCATATACTATTTAGATCCATTGCACGGTCATTATAACAATCACTCGGATATAAAGAATATTTTCGATACGTAAGTAATATTCATTTATTTCTTAAATATATAAATAATGTGTTTGATAATTGAATAATAATCACATTTATTTGATAGTGCTTTACAAGTTTTCCGCACTCAAATGGGTGCTACAGTGTCGAAGCATAAGTCAAACAACATCACGTGAATTCCAATAAAGGTTTGAAATTTTTGTTATAGAACTTAATTATATGTCTTTAAAATTTCATTTACAATCAATGCATAAATATTTATTGGCGTACATGTTTTATTTTATAGGGCCCTCGTCAAACTAACAACACAAAAGATAGATTTGATCAAGTTAGCAATAATTAAGATAAGTCAAAAAGAAGATCTAGATGAAAGTACAAGTCATCTCATCTTGAAATTCTAATCATTGGAAATGCAACTAATCATTTGAGGATCAGATCATCACTAAAAGAAACCTCTTTATTTGGCTTACTCTAATCAATTGAGCTTACCTCTATTGTTGAAGTATTGACAAATGATGGATAGATTCTTGCAATGCAAGAGGAGTTAAATGAATTTAAGGGAAATGATGTTTGGGATCTAGTACTTAGCCAAATAAGAACATTATTGGAACCACATGGATTTTCATAAACAAGCTAAATGAAAAAGGTGAAGTGGTCATAAACAAGTAAAGATTTGTGGCACAAGGCTACAAACAGCAAGAGAGCATTGATTACACTGAGACATTTGCTCCAATGGCCAGACTAGAAGCTACTTGTATCCTACTAAGACATTTGCTCCAATGGCCAGCAAGAGAACATTACATTCTTTCAAATGGATGCTAAAAGTCTTTTTTTAAATGGTTATATAAGTGAAGAAGTCTATGTTATACAACCCCTAAGTTTTGAAAGTTGTGAATTTTCAAATCATGTTTTTAAACAGAGGAAATCATTGTATGGTCTAAAACAAGCACCTATGACATGGTATGATAGACTTGGTAACTTCTTACTTAAAAATAACTTTGAAAGAGGACAAGTAGTTAATACACTTTTCAAAAAATCAATAGGAGATAACATTTTTTTATTCAAATTTATATTGATGACATTATTTTTGGATCTACTAATGGCACTCTTTGCAAAGAATTTTCTAAATTGATACAACTTGAATTTTATATGAGTATGATAAGTGAACTTAAGTTCTTATTAGGGATACAGATTCAGCAAAGTCAAAAAGGTATATACATTCATCAAACTAAATATACAAAAAGAACTTCTTAAGTTTAAGATGAGTGATTTCAAACATATGGCTACATCAATGCATCCTACCTATTCACTTGAAAAAGATGATTCAGGCCAAAAAGTTGAGCAAAGAACCTGTAGAGGAATGCTAAGATTCTTACTTTAGCCTACTGTTTCCATGTCTGACTTCATGTTTAGTGTATGTGCATGTGCAAGATTCAAACTAACCCCCATTTAACTGTTGTTGAGAGAATCCTTAGATACCTAAAAGACACTACCAACATTACCTTGTTCTACAAGAAATATCTTAAGTACAAATTGAGTGGATACTACGATTTTAATTATGCTGGAGATAAACTTGAGATAAAGAGTGTAACACCCCATAATTTTTATCCAAACATTACTTAAAAATATTTCTTCTCTTGTAGAAACAACTATAATTTTTTTTCTTAGGAGTAGTTCATCGTGTAATAAATTGAAGATACATCCGAAAATATATATTACAAGAACGTAATGCAATTTACTAAAATATTATTTATTTATTTGCAATACTAATCTTCTAGTTATTAGATCGATATTCATTTATGCTCTAAAATAAAATATATTCTCTTTAGGTGAAATTTAAAAGAAACAAGGTTGACTGAAATTAATGACGATTCAATTTTTTACTAGCGAATGAAAAAAATATTACTACAAGTCACACATAACAAAATAAAACAAACATATCTAAACACATAAATTTCATGATTATCGAAACTAATTAAATAAAAAAATACACAATAGTCTACTTAAGAAATAATCACGTCATTAATCGTCCTCATGTAATTGTCATGTCAAAAAATTAAATAAAAATAAAGGCTATAATTATTCTTGTAAAATTGAAAGTGATAAAATTGAATTTAATTTATTTACACATATAATATATATATATATATATATATATATATATATATGAAAATATTGGGGTGATACAATACTTAACCTTTAAAAATAGTTTCATCCTCAAAACTAAGAGGAAAAAAATTGACAAGTTGCATACACATATTGGCATATTTCTTAATAAATCAAGTAAGATTCTTTTGAATTCCCCATCAGTGTTCCGAAAATTTTTTGATTAAGAAAAATTCGACTAAAATATAAAAACTTTAGATATATAAAAGTTACTTACTAAACACATGAACTAGTTAAAGCAAACCAATGAGCATATAAAGAAAAACAAAAGAGACAAAACTAAGAATGAGATTTATTAAAATAGAGCAAATTTAGAATTTTATGTTTATAGCAATAACTTAAAATTTTAAAAAAAGAACAAGGGAAATGATGTAGCTAAATATCACTAGAAGGAGGGTTGAATAGGGATTTTGCTGTTAAAAATAATTTCTAAGTGTCTTAAAAACTATCCTCTTGTTGAGGATGGATAGCTCGAGGATAGGATTTTTCAAATCATCAGATCTGAGTTGAGCAAAAGAGTAAGAGTAGAATATAAGAGACACACACGCAATTTTATACTGGTTCACCCAAAGATTGCTACGTCCAATCCTCACACCCTTGTGAGATTTCACTAACTTTCAAACTAATCAATCCTCACACCGAGGATGATTACAAACTGTGTATTCTTTACCTTCACCAAGCATACAATCAATTTTCAAATATTTCCAAGTGTAACTCATAGGGAAATTACAAAGTGATATGAGAGTGATTGATACTAAATACTTTCTCAAAGGATTTACCAAGATATAGTGTAGGACCAAAGAAAGTATGAAGTGATGATGAGTGTTTTGCTCTTGATAGCTTTAAGATGCTTGATCTTTTTATGCAAGTGTGTTGTGTATTCTCTAATGGAGAGCTTGTTTGCATTTTATAGAGATCCAAGCTCTTTGATGACCGTTTGGAGCTTATTTCAAACATTCTAAGTGTTTCATCATAATTACAGAACTGCCATTACTGCCATCCTCTCCATGCTCACCTTTCTTGTAACTTGATCTTGACAAGTCTTTGTCAATTCTCTTTTATTAGAAATGAATAGCTGTTTATTTGACCATGTGAGTTGCATTTTTCGAAAACTTTAAGGTATAGGTTGATTTCACCTTTTGAGGTGATGTTGACAAGAGAGAAAAGCCACCCTCTTAATTAGCCTTCACATGTGATCTTCCATTTTTGGCTTGTTTCAAGTTGCCTTTCTTTAACTTGACTTCTTCATGAATATATTCATGCAAGCACAATAAATAGTCTGATTTTAGCCTTTGCACATGCTTGAAGAGTTGCTTTCAACTTTGCTGGCCTATCGTCAGCCTAGTCTGCCATCCTCTGCATTCTAGATCTAGTTATATTCATCTTTTTTCTTTGACCTTCCGACTTTTGATTTTAAATGCCTTATTTATTCATGTTTGACATTGTTATGCATTTGAATAAACACATTTGTTCTAGTAAGGGCTCAGATTGTGCAGATCTGAAGCTTTTTTAATTTGCAGACCATCCTCACGGTTAGCAATTTCCATCCTCACGTTTGCAGCAATTTCCATCCTCGGTTTTGCAGTAATTTCCATCCTCAGATTTGAATCATATTTTACTTCCTTTTGCCTTAATGATTAACAATCTATTTTTTTGTATGAATACACTCAAGAACACATGTTAGTCATTAACCACAATCATAATCTCTTAAACAATTTTGTTATCATTAAAATCATTTGAGAGATTTTGTCTCAACAATCTCCCCATTTTTGATGATGACAAAATTCTTTAGATTATGATTTTAAAAAAGACAAAGATAAAAAGTTTATGTTCCCCCTCAATCATATGTGTAATAATTTTTAAAACTAAAAATCATTACTCCCCCTAAATGTATGCCAAAGTGTTGAGATAGCATGATTTCCATACATAAAACATCATGATAATAAGATAATAATTTAAAGATTTGTTCAACACAGCATAAACATGTGTTCATAGGCAACACAACAGTTCCACTTAACAAGCATAAGCAACACAATAATTCAAATAGTTTAACACAAAACAACTGGATAATCAAAACATAATCATTCTCCCCCTGAATTTGGCAGCAGCAAAAAGGAACAAACACATATTTAGTGAGATGAGGATGGCTCGTCTGATGAGGATGAGGGAGATGGAACAATAGAGGAAGGCTGTGCTGGTAGCTCAAGAGGATGATCTCCAGGAGCAATAGTGGGAGCCAAGTGTTTGGTAACCCATTCAAGAATGAGACCAAACTGAACCAATCAGTTTTGAAAGTGAGTGATGTTGTGAAGAATTTTCTTCTGATCCTTCCTAATCAATTTGAGCAGTTTCATTTGCTTCTGTTCCTTGCTGTCCCCAGTCCGTGTGCTAGGAACCGAATCCTTAGGCTTATCATTTACAATGGAACTCTTATTCTGAGAGCTCCCTGCCTTGTCCTTTGAATGGTTATGAGTTGTGGCAGTGAAAAAGGATTCAAGGGAACTGAACCGACCTATGACCTCATGGAGAGGTTGGGTAGGTTCTTCATGAGCTGCAACAAGAGGAATAGGAAGTTGTTGCGAAAGATCTGGTTGCAGGATCACATTCTCTTCCATTTGCATAGTTGGAGGAGAAGCCATAGGCATATCCATAGGAGAGGGAGGATAAGACAGATTAAGGTCAAAATAGAGCTCCTCACCATCTTCCATATTATGACGAGGGGTTGGCGTAAAGGTATCCTTAGGGAGTGGATCGGCTTCATGAGGAGGAGTTAGATTGTGGATTGGTGAAGCTTGAGGAGATGGTTGGACAGGTGAGTTCGGAGTAGGAGAGTCATTGACTAAAGATGGAGTATGATCAGGAGAGTTACGTAGTGGAGAGGTAGGTTCTTGAATGAGTGGTGATGGTATATCCTCTAGTGGTGGTTAATGGTGGCTGTTTCAGATTTCTAAGAGGGAGTAGGGGACTCTCGTGTTTTTCTTTTCTTAGATGCAGGGAGGTTTTCATGCTTAAACTTCATTTGTTTAATATTCTTGATTGAAAAGGTGTTATTGAAATGGACAAACGGTTCATCATCGAGTGAGACTTTGAAGAATTTGAAAACCTTAGTTAGTAACATTCCATAGGGAGCAGACCTTGCCATTAAAGTAGCATTCAACATAAACCAGAAAATCACATTTCCTAAGTGAAGAGGAGTGTAAGACCCGTAATTTTAAATTATACCTTATGTATTTTAATGGATTTTGGTATTGAACTCAGGGGCTTTTTAGCCAAGTTATTAATAATTTGGAGTTTATATGACCAAAGAGATATTTTGATGCCTGATTAGAATTACTCGTCGATAAATAAATTAAATTAACTGCGGTGAATCTTTTGCGAAGAGTTTAAATACGTTATGGGTAAAAGGGTAATTTAATAAATATCTAAAGATTTGGAGATATTTTTTAATTATTATTAATATATATATATATATATATAAAGAAAAGGAAAGGAAGGAAATGAAAAGAAAAGAAAATAGAAAGGAAAGAAAAAGGAAGAAAGGAAAAGAGAAGGAGAGAAAATAGAAAATTCCATCTTCTTCCTCCCCTGCCTCGCGTGCGTTTTTCTTCCTTCCTCCATCTTCATCCATTTTCGTTCTTCCTTGTTTCCTTGAGTTCGAAATTGATAGTGGGTGATAGGACAAGGATTTCTCAACTTCACTCTCCCCCTTTGATCCGAAAACGAAGAAAAACGGTTTAGGGATTTCAAAACCGTCAAACACAAATCTTCTCGTTTCTTCTAGATCTAAACTTCTTTTCACGAAGAGATAGAAGGGAAAGTTGCTCACCTCCGTGCTACGGTGCTAGTGGACCAACTTTGGAAGCGGCATTGCGAGCGGAGATTTTATCGGATTTACTCGCGGTACTGTAATCGAACGTGGAAGCTAACGTGAAGGTAAGGGCTCCTTCCAAACTTTTAGTTTGCATTTAGGGCCTAATCTGTGGTTGTGTGGAGAAGAATTTTGTTAGGGTTGGAGTGTTGATTTGGGGAAAATGTATCTAAGGCTATTTGGGTAAAATCTTAGAGTTACGTTTTGGTTACCTTGATGAATGAATCGTGGAAAATGAATTTAAAACTCATTTATGTATGATTTTGAGTAAATGAAACTTATGTGTTTGAGTGGTGGATTGTGTTGATTTGTGTTCGTTGTTTTGACGTGTTCTTAATTGATACTGATGGAATTTGATATGTGTATGGTTGGATTTTGTGGGAAAATGAATTGATGTGTTTTTATGTGGATTGATAATATGTTTGAGTTGTTTTGCGTGGAATTTGAAAACCATTAAGTTAAATGAGTATTAAGAATGGGGAATCTCTTAATGTCTTGTTTACTTAATGTGTGTTTGTGAAAACCGTTTTGAGTTAAAAGAGTATTAAGAATGGGGAATCTCTTAATATCTCTGTTTACTAATGTTTTGGAAAATCGTTTAAGTCAATTGAGAATTAAGAATGGGGACTCTCTTAATTTCTTGTTTACTTAATGTTGTTTGAAAATCGTTTAAGTTAACTAGGCGTTAAGAATGGGGAATCTCTTAATGTCTTGGTTGCTTAACGTTTGTTGTTGAAAAATCGTTAAGTTAAATGAGTATTAAGAATGGGGAATCTCTTGATATCTGCGTTTACTTAATGTCATTGTGAAAATGATTTTGTGGAGAAATGAATTGTCGAGTCAAGGTGATGCCATGTGATTTGTTGGTTCATCTTGTCTGTGTTGGGATTGTCGAGTCAAGGTGATGCCATGTGATTTGTTGGTTCATCTTGTCTGTGATGGGATTGTCGAGTCAAGGTGATGCCATGTGATTTGTTGGTTCATCTTGTCTGTGTTGGGATTGTCGAGTCAAGGTGATGCCATGTGATTTATTGGTTCATCTTGTCTGTGTTGGGATTGTCGAGTCAAGGTGATGCCATGTGATTTGTTGGTTCATCTTGTCCGTGTTGGGATTGTCAAGTCAAGGTGATGCCATGTGATTTGTTGGTTCCTCCTGTCCGTGTTGGAATTGTCGAGTCAAGGTGATGCCATGTGATTTGTTGGTTCATCTTGTCTGTGTTGGGAATGTCGAGTTAGGGTGATGCCATGTGATTTGTTGGTTCATCTTGTCTGTGTGGGTATTGCGTTGAAATCGTTAAGCGGTATGTTTTGAAATTGTGTGTAAGTGTGTTGATTCAAGTTTATTATTGAGTATTTGAACTTGAGATGTCATTGTGATTGTGTTGATTTTACTAAGAGTTATGTTTTGGAATTGTGTGATAGCAAGTTTGATTGCAAAACTATTTCGAAAACCCAACTTGTCGTGGGAATTGCTAAGTGTTAAGATTTGGAGTTGTGTATGAATGTGATTGAATTAGTTTATGTATTTTTGAAAGAGTAGGCCGGGAAATCGATTGCCCAATCGATTGCCCAGTTGATTGCCCAATCGATTGGCATTAAGTCAGTGGCTCAGCAATGCTGTCAATCGATTGCCCAATCGATTGCCCAGTTGATTGCCCAATCAATTGGCATTAAGTTAGTGGCTTAGCAATGCTGTCAATCGATTTCCCAATCGATTGCCCAGTTGATTGCTCAATCGATTGGCACTAAGTCAATGGCTCAGCAATGCTGTCAATCGATTGCCCAATCGATTGCCCAGTTGATTGCCCAATCGATTGGCATTAAGTCAGTGGCTCAGTTATGCTGTCAATCAATTGCCCAATCAACTGTCGATTGAATTAAGCCTAGAATTCAAACTTCACTAAAAACCTTCAGGAAATCGATTTGGAAATCAATTGGCTTTAATACAGGGGCTCAATTATCCACTTAATCGATTTCCCAATCGATTGTTTTAGTGGAAATTCTTATTTTGAGTTAGATAATCGATTGCTCAATTAATTTATCAATGTTTTGTTCAGTTGTGTATTACTTGATGGATTGAGAACTCTATTTGATTTCATTTACATTTGGCAAGCATTGTATGAACTTTTAGCATATGGAAAATCCTTTTAAGGTGCATGCTAAGTTGAAAAGGTATTTTGTGCATTTAAAAACATAAATGTTATGTGTGAACTGTTAATTTCGGTTGGTGACCCTTTACAACTATTGTGGAAATCTGGGCTTTGCCCTCAGATGAGAGTCAGATTGATCCCACCGGTTCGTACCCTCCGGACGGGAATGTGGATGGGAGTGCTTGATTGGAGCTACGTTAGAAGAAGCTCACGGGGCGCGTGGAGATTACTCAAGGCGTATAGTTTTTGTTATGTATAGAATGATTAGACTAGGTTGTCACTCAGGACACATATGTCTTTCTTTTGGGCTACCTTTATGTTAAATTGAAAGGATGTACCTATACTATTGTTGACATCAGGACATGCTTTGGATTTATATTTTGAAAAACTTTTCCGCTGCTTGTAAATTTTAATGACTTAATTATTTATCCAAAGGTTTTACCTTATTTATTTCTCTGTTGTATTTTAATTTCAAAAAAAAAAAAAATACACCCTTGCTTTGAAAAACGGGGTGTTACAAGGAGAGTCAGTCATTAAGTGATGGATGATCACGATATCAAGTTCTGTGACTTTCTCAAAGCTGCCAGCTCGGGGTGTAATAGAGTGAACACAGAAGTTGTGGAGGATATTATAGATTGGACGGAGATTGGAAGCCATTAATGGTTTTGGAGATTTGATGAGAAGGTTTTCAAGGACGGAGGTCCTGGTGATGAGACATCTTGAATACCATCTTTCTGGTAAGTGATCGGCTCCTTCATTACTTATGTCAAGAACTTGACATAGTGTGGTCGGACTTATCTCCATATGAACTCCTTTTAGCACCATACTAAAACTTGTGGAGTATTTTGAGCCATTTGCAGTAGCATAGAATGCCCGTACTAGGCGAGGATATTGGGGCTCATTGATTTTGAAGAATGAAGTCCATCCTAGTTGATCAAACATTTCTTCCACGTTAAATCCACCTTGTTTGATGTCAGTAAGATCAATGATTTTTCCATTTACAATAGATTTGCTTTGCCATTTTAAAACATAATTTATTTCTATATCAGCCGAATCAAACAAAGAGGTAATATCACAAATTTTTACCGACGGGGATGGGGGTTTTGGTGTAAAAGGTTTAACCTTTATGGGAGTTGAGGCTTTGGATGTGGATTTCTTAGCAGGTGGCTGTTGTGAAGGTTCTAAGGGCCGAGTATCCTATGAATCATCAGAGTGGATGATATGAACGGTATTGTCTTGAGGGATAGCCTTTTTTGATGAAACGGCTCCGGACATGATTCTGGAAGAGTGTCTGATTGGAGTTGAGAAAGATGAGTTTTTCGACGGTTTTGGAGTGAACGAAGGAGAAGAGGAACTTTTTGAAGGCTGAGAAGAAGGAATGATGGACAGAGAGGTTCCTTCAGATTGGGTTTCTCCATTGTAGTCAGATTCAGTGCTTGAGTAAACATCTTGATTTTCTTCTTGTTCTTGATAAGAGATTTTTCGTTTAGCAGTTATCTTGGTTCTAGCCATTGAAAGAAAAATGGTGTGGGAAGCAACTGCTGGGTAAAGAGATGGTTTTTGAACGGATAGTTGATGAGTGAAAGGGATAGAGGATGGAAGAGTAAGAAAGAGGAAAGATGGAAGACGTGCAGATGAGCGTGGGAGGAAACGTGTGAGAGAACGGAAAAATTAAATGCGCCGTATGCCTATGACCTAGCGTGATGATGATTTGAACGGCTGGGGACACGTAGCCGTTTTTGCATTGAATGCACAACATGAATCACGGAGCCATGTGCCACACATTTTGATCAATGAGATAGAGAGGCACGTGCTCTCTTCCTAGGCTAACAAGTCACGTGAATTTACACCAATAAGGACATTCCGTCCTCTGGTGGTTTTGCTGTCCTCACAGGTTTAGACTTAAAATGAATATTCATATTCAAATAAAACAATTGATATTTTTGGATTAATTTTTTAATAATAAAATATTAATAATATAATAAAGGAACACACTCAAGATAAATCAATTAATTTCAAACAAATTAAGAATTGAGAGTTCCTCCAAGATCTTTTTGAACATATCCTCTTGGAGAGGTTTGGTAAAAAATCTACTAATTGATTTTCAGTATCAATAAAAATCAGTTCTAAATCCCCTTTTTGCACATGATCTCTTATAAAATTATGTTTAATTTCAAGGTGCTTGGATCTAGAATGTTGAATGGGATTTTTAGAAAGATTTATTGCACTTGTATTATCACAGAGGATGGGAATTTTTGTGTACGTTAGTGAGTAATCCTCAAGTTGATTTTTCCTCTAATGAATCCTCAAGTTGATTTATTGCACTCATCTTTTCATTTTCAAGTGTGGATCCAAATGTTTGAACAATCAATAAATCCTTTTCAAGTGTCTTCTTGAAAAGAGTAGTATCAATATGTCCTCTAATGAATCCATTTTCTTTTAGAAAAGAACTTAACCTCTCATACCAAGCTCTAGGAGCTTGCTTTAAACCATAAAGAGCTTTTGAGAGTTTGAACACATGGTTCGGCCGCTTCTCATCCTCAAACCCAGGAGGTTGACGAACATACACTTCCTCATTTAAGAACCCATTCAAAAAGGCACTTTTCACATCCATTTGAAATAGTTTTATACCTTTATGAGTAGCATAAGCTAAGAGAATTTTTATTGCTTCAAGTCTTGCTACGGGTGCGAACGTCTCATCATAATCAATTCCTTCTTGTTGATTATACCCTTGAGCCACTAGTCTTGCTCTATTTCTAATGACTTCTCCATCCTTATTTAATTTGTTTCTAAATATCCATTTAGTCCCAATAATAGATTTGTCCAGAGGATGGGGTACAAGATTACATACCTTGTTTCTTTCAAATTATGAGAGTTCTTCCATCATAGCTTCAACCCATGATTTGTTACCAATAGCTTGATCAATCATTTTCGGTTCAAATTGTGATATCATGGCCATGTTGGTAGTGCTTTCCCTTAGAGAATTTCTAGTTCTAATGCCATCCTCAGTATTCCCAATGATTAGATCTGGAAGATGATATGTGATTGTTTTCCATCCTCTTGGAAGTTGCTAAGAGGTTGGGTCAGACTCATCCTCTCCGTGAGGACCGGGTACTTGAGAGGTTGATTGTTCATCTTCTTCATTTTTATCCAATTTCTCTAAACACAAGTCATCAAACTCGTCAAAAATAACATGCATGGATTCCTCCACAGTTTGAGTCCTAAGATTATATATTCTATAACCTTTTGACGTTGTTGAGTATCCTAGAAAAATTCCTTTATCAGATTTTGAATCAAACTTTCCCAAATTTTCTTTATTATGTAGAATGTAGCAATAACACCCAAATATATGAAAATAGGAAATATTTGGTTTTCTCCCCATCCATAATTCATATGGAGTTTTGTTTAAAATTTTTCTAATGGATGCACGATTAGAAACATAACACGCAGTGTTGATGGCTTCGGCCCAAAAATATTTTTCAATGTTGGCTTCATTCAAAATAGTCCTAGCCATTTCTTGTAGAGTTCTATTTTTCCTTTCAACAACCCCATTTTGTTGGGGAGTTCATGGACAAGAAAAGTTGTGAGAAATACCATTTTCTTCACAAAGATTTTTAAAAGATTCATTTTCAAATTCACTTCCATGGTCACTTCTTACCGAAACAATTTTTTATACTTTTTCGTTTTGAATCTTTTTGCAAAAATGGTGGAATGCCTCAAAGACTTCATCTTTATGTTTTAAAAATAAAACCCAAGTAAACTGAGAAAAGTCATCAACAATTACAAAACCATATCTTTTTCCACTAAGACTTGGAGTTTTGATAGGACCAAAAAGATCAATGTGAATAAGTTCAAGAGGATGATTTGTTGAAACAAAGTTTTTAGAGTGAAAACTACTTTTAACTTGTTTTCCTTTTACACAAGCTTCACAAACTTTATCTTTTTCAAAATTAATTTTTGGAAGACCTTTTACGAATTCTAAATTTTCTAATTTAGAAATAGTGTTTAAGCTTCTGTGACCCGCTCGTTTGTGCCAAATCTATTTATCTTTTTCAATAAATACAAAACAAGATTTAGTGGGTAAATCATCAAGATAAAGTTCATATAAATTCTTTTTTCTAAATCTGAAAAATAAAACTCTACCCGAGGATGAGTGCTTAACCTCACATAGAGTAGGCTTAAAAATAACTTCAAAACCACTATCACATAATTGACTAATGCTTAGCAAGTTATGTTTTAAGCCATCCACATATTGAACATTTTCAATTTTTGCAAAATTATTCTTACCAATAATACTTGTTCCTTTTATTTGAGCTTTATCATTATTACCAAATGTGACTGATCCTCCATCCTTTATCTCCAACGACATGAAGCATTGCTTATCTCCTGTCATATGCCTTGAGCAACCACTGTCCAAGTACAAAGGCTTTCATTTGTTGATTTGAGGATGAACCTGTTTTACAGTTTAAAAGGGACTTAGGTACCCATATAGCTTTGGGTCCTTGTTGGTTAGTTTTTCCTCTTGTGAGGACATTCCTTTTATGATAGCAAATAGAATCATGGTGCCCATGTTTACCATAGAATGAGCATGCTAAATTTACATTGTTAGCTTTCTTCTTAGCATGACAAACTTTGGAAGTATGCCCAAGTTTTTTGCAAAATGTGCATTTAGGCCTATCTCGTTTTTTAGGCAAGAAAATTTTTTCATATAATTTTTGTTTTTGAGAGCTTTTAAAACCAGTTCTAGCCTTGTCAAATATTCCAGATTGAGACCCCATTATTTTTTGAAATGTTTCTGTAGATTTGACAAAGTTGGAAATATCATTTTTTTAGTTCCCTAACCTCAGTTTTCAAAATTTCCTTTTCTGTATCCTCATCAGGAGGATGTGTTTCAACTATCCTCTCATTAAGAATTTTTTGTTTCTCAGAATTTTGAAAGTGAGATTGCTTCAAATCTTGAATGATTTTAACATATTCATCATTCTTTTTACGAAGCTCCTCATTTTGTTTCTTTATCTCAACAAGTTGGTTTTTTTGAAATATACATGTTTGAGATAAAGTGTTGGAGTCATTTAAGAGGCTATCAAATTCAATTTCTAATTTTTCATAATTAGGACATAGATCAGAAATACTTACCTTTTTAGTTTCTGGTTTTGCCATGAGACAAAGGTTAACCTCTTCTTCCTTTTCTTGCTCGGAGGATGACTCGTTACTATCATCCCAAGTAATCATCATGGATTTGTTTTTGTATGGAAATTTTCTAGAGTTCCTTTTGTTAAGAGGACACTCAGTTTTGTAGTGTCCCATCTTGTTGCATCCATAACAAGTTATTTGACTTTTGTCAATTTTTTTCTTTTTGAGGAGATCCTCTATTTTGTCCTCTTCTGTTTATCATCCTCTGAAGTCTTCTGGAAATCAGAGCAAGTTCATCCTCATCCTTAGACAGAGGATACTCTGCGTTTTCCTTTGTTATGTCATCTTCATTCTTCTTGGAGGATGAACTTTCTGTTTGGCTGGTTTTTAGAGCTATCATTTTTCCCTTTTTGTTTGGTTTGTCAGCCAACAACAATGGTTCATGAGCTCTTAGAGTTCCAACCAAATCTTCTAATTTCACGTTGGTCAAATCTCTTGCTTCTGTAATGGTAGTTACCATTGGCCTCTATTCTTTTGGTAAACTTCTTAGGATTTTTCTTATCCTTTCTTAAACGGAGTATACCTTTCCAAGAGATCTCAAGTTGTTTAATATGATTGTTAACTTTGAGAACATTTCATCAATAGTTTCCTCCTCCTTCATTTTGAATAGTTCGAAATCTCTTACTCCCATATCTATCCATGCTTTTTTTACATGGCTTGATCCTTCATGATGGATCCTTAGAGTATCCCAGAGCTCCTTAGCGTTTTTGCACTCTTTAACTCTATCATATTCTTCCCTACTCAAAGCACATGTTAGAAATAAACGAGCTTTAGAGTTTAGGAGTACCTTTGCATTTTCATCCGCCGTCTATTCTGCTTGAGGTTTCTCATCGGAGGTTGTATCTGTGTTGTTGGTTCTTATGACATGCTCTCCATTTTCCACCATAGACCACATGTTGTTGTCTTGTGATATGAGAAATAGCCTCATCTTACCTTTCCAGTGGTAGTAATCTGTACCATCAAAGTAGGGAGGTCGGTTGGATGATCCTCCTTCAGGAATATACTTAGCTTTTGACATTTTTCTTTTTGGATCTTTTTCTCTTACACTGTTAGGTGTATTTTTTAGAGAACCTTGCTCTGATGCCAATTGATGTAGCTAAATATCACTAGAAGGGGGGTTGAATAGGGATTTTGCTGTTAAAAATAATTTCTAAGTGTTTTAAAAACTATCCTCTCGCTGAGGATGGCTAGCTCGAGGATGGGATTTTTCAAATCATCAGATCTGAGTTGAGCAAAAGAGTAAGAGTAGAATATGAGAAACACACACACAATTTTATACCGATTCACCCAAAGATGGCTACGTCCAGTCCTCACACCCTTGTGAGATTTCACTAACTTTCAAACTGATCAATCCTCACACCGAGGATGATTACAAACTGTGTATTCTTTAGCTTCACCAAGCTTATAATCAATTTTCAAATATTTCCAAGTGTAACTCACAGGGAAGTTACAAAGTGATATGAGAGTGATTGATACTAAATACTTTCTCAAATGATTTACAAAGATATAGTGTTGGATCAAAGAAAGTATGAAGTGAGGATGAGTGTTTTGCTCTTGATAGCTTTAAGATGCTTGATCTTATTATGCAAATGTGTTGTGTATTCTCTAATGGAGAGCTTGTTTGCATTTTATAGAGATTCAAGCTCTTTGATGATTATTTGGAGCTTATTTCAAACATTCCAAGTTTTTCATCTTAATTACAGAACTGCCATTACTGCAATCCTCTACATGCTCACCTTTCTTGTAACTTGATCTTGACAAGTCTTTGTCAATTCTCTTTTATCAGAAATGCATAGCTGTTTATTTGACCATGTGAGCTGCATTTTTCGAAAAATTTAAGGTATAGGTTGATTTCACTTTTTAAGGTGATGTTGACAAGAGAGAGAAAGCCACCCTCTTAATTAGCCTTCACATGTGATCTTCCATTTTTGTCTTGTTTCAAGTTGCCTTATTTAACTTGACTTCTTCATGAATATATTCATGCAAGCACAATAAAGAGTCTGATTTTAGCCTTTGCACATGCTTGAAGAGTTGCTTTCAACTTTGCTGGCCTATCCTCAACCTAGTCTGCCATCCTCTACATTCTAGATCTAGCTATATTCATCTTTTTTCTTTGACCTTCTGACTTTTGATTTTAAATGCTTTATTTATTCATGTTTGACATTGTTATGCATTTGAATAAACACATTTGTTCTGGTGAGGGCTCAGATTGTGCAGATCTGAAGCTTTTTAAATTTGCAGACCATCCTTACGGTTAGCAATTTCCATCCTCACGTTTGCAGCAATTTCCATCCTTAGTTTTGCAGCAATTTCCATCCTCAGATTTGAATCATATTTTACTTCCTTTTGCCTTAATGATTAACAATCTATTTTCTTGTATGAATACACTCAAGAACACATGTTAGTCGTTAACAACAATCATAATCTCTTAAGCAATTCTGTTATCATTAAAATCATTTGAGAGATTTTGTCTCAACAAGGAATAACATAGATACTTTCATAAAAAAACATTTTTATGAAGAAATTGATTTAATTATGTTTATTTATTTATTATACCATAGAATTTGACAATGTAATACTAATATGCAAAATTCATTGATAATGATGTTTAATAATAATAATAATAATAAAACACTTAAAATTTGTTAATGAAATTTAAAATGATTGAAATCAAATAAAATCAACATATTCCTAAAACTCACTTATTTAATTTTGTTAAATTGTAACTTATCTCATAACACACAAATTGTAACTTATCTCATAAAGACAATGCAAAATAAAATAAATCTTGATAGACGTTTTAGTAGGTAAAATAATTTCTCAAGGATAGTAAAAACGAGTTATTGTTATCGCCTTCTTCAAAAATAAGTCACCAGTAGGGATGATAATAGGTTAGGCCTTCCGTCAGAGGCCTATGGCTTGACCTACTTATGATTAGGTCTAGTTTGTTTAATAAAAAGGTTAGGCTCATAATATTTTTAAAGTCTTTTTATTTAAATAGGTCAGACTCAGACTTATAAAATCTATTAGTCTTGACAGTCCGGCCTATATATATTTTATTATTTATTAATGTTATTTTTTATTATTATTTATTAATAGTATTATTTCCTATTTTAAAGTCTATCAATTAGACAATCACTCAGTAGTCATGCCATATTCGATAATGGTTCCACATTATTCCCGTTTTTTTCAAGTTGAATCGCTCATATTATTATATAATTATTATACTATGTATGATTTCAATATTTACTACTTCAATTTTTTTTTATCTTTGTATTCCTTTATTAAAGTTAGCCTTTGTAAAATCTCTTAAAAATATTCTATAAACTCCATTGAAGTCTTTTTATGCAATTGTGTTGTGTGTATTATGATGGAGAGCTTGTTGCATTTTATAGAGGTCCAAGCTCTTTGATGACCTTTGGAACTCATTTCAAAAGATCCAAGGTTTTTCATCATAATTTACAGAACTGCCATCCAGCTTTTCTAGGCCAGGCAGAAGCCATCCTCGCGCATGCACAACTTCCTTGTAAATTGATCTTGAGATGTCCTTGTCTATTCTCGTTTATCTAAGAGTACAAAGTTGTTTCTTTGACCATATGAGCTGGAACCTTTTCAAAAACTTTAAGGATTAGAATTTGCAATATTATGATTATAATAATAAAAACTGAAAATATATTTTAATTTAGGTAACTAGACAAAATTCATTTTATAGTAATAAAAATAGTCAATGCTTGTTGACAAGGGAAAATCATTCTTATTTTCTTTTTTTTTGTAACTTTTAACATAAAATAAAAATCTAAATAAAATAATAATAATAATAATAATAATAATAATAATAAAAATAATAATAATATTACTGATATAATAATTAAAAACAACATATTATCTTAACTCTTTATCTTATGGTGTATAAACAACATTCATTAAATAAGATTAAATAAGAAAAATATTGAATATATAAATTCAAAAAGAAAACGTAACTACATTAAATTTTTCTTAACAAAATTAATTTAAGAAATAAAATCAAACTCAAAGTAGTTTATTAAATACTTTTAGAATATAAAAAAAAATATCTTAACTAAGTAAATTAAAAGGAAAATTCATTTCTAGCACTAATAATCAGATCGAATTAAATGATATTTTTTTTAAAACATTTGTAATTCAAGCGAACTAAATTTTATAATTTCATAAAAATAAGATAAAAGAGACAATGATAACATCAATAATATGTAGCATTATCTTTTATAACATAATAATACTCATTTGTATCAAGTAGAATTTGTAATTATTTTGTAATATTCATGATTATTATTAACAAGACTAATTAAGTCAAGTAATAGCTAGATCACAAAATATTTAACATGATCAAGAAGCAGAGAGTCTAAGATTATTAATAAAAAAAATAAGCATATGGTAAACAAGTAAAAAATTCATAAAAAGATAGTAAAATATATCAAATTAAATAGAAAATTTCTAAATAATATTAAAAGACAATACTAAGAAAAACATACAAATAGATAGAGATTTTAGATTAGAAAGCAACAAAATACACAATAAAATAACACTATTAAACCAAATATTTATGGCATATATTTAATGACAAATATTTAAGGCATATATTTACACAATTAATGAGACATAATAGGAATTTAAGTAATTAATAAAATTCAATAATTAGAAAAACAAACAACTAACATAATTAATGGCATATAATAGGAATTTAAATAATTAGTTAAATTCAAATTCAAGGAGAATATACAATTAATGACACATAAATAGAAATTCAAGTAATTAGTAAAATTCTAATTCAAGGAGGTTTCATAATTAATGACATATAATTAAAAATTTAAGTAAATAGTAAAATCGAGCAAATAACACTAGCAACATCAGAATACATGCAACATACTCGCATCCACCCCCACCAACGTCCAAGAATCAGTGCTTTGATACCACAATATTGTTGAGACAAAATCTCAATTTAATATTTTGATGAAAACAAACAAAAAGTTAATTAAGAATTCTAATTATGAATCTAAGTGTTTTGGTATTTAATATGTGTATTTGAGTGTGTTAAAACAAGATAGGTATCAAACATCACAAATTAGATTTCATTAAAATCAAAAAAAGCAGTTCTGGAAAACGAAGATTGATCTTGAAGTAGTTCTGGAAAACAAAGATCGATCTTGACTTATTGCTAAGAAACGAAGAACGATCTTCGTTTATGGCAGAAACAAGAATAATCAGTTTCCTTGTGAAAGATTGGATCCTGGAAACATTATTTATCTCATATCTTCAGCTAGAATAAGCAAGGACCAATCTAAGTCATATTTGTTCCAGAATTCGAAGAATCAAAGACATGCTTCTTTAAAAGTATAAAACAAGATCATTCTTCAAATAAGGTAAGTGCAAGTACAAAGCTACAAGTTGTAAAGTACACTACTGATTGTACTTTTCTAGACCTGCACACATGATTTAAAAAGCAAGCACTCAACTTAGACAACTGACACAATCTCAAAATACAAATTAGTTCATGACAAACAAATTCGAAGAACAATCTTGGATCTCAAGAACGTTCTTGGATGCAGTTTTGATCACTCTTGCTTTTTGGTAGACTTTATCCAACCACTTCTTCATGACAGCTAACCCTATTTCAATGGACATAAATGATAAAGTCCCTACATTACTGACACACGTACATAATAGAAAAGCTTGGCACGCAACAACTATCAAAATTCAGCAATCACTCAAAACATAAACGAAGAACGTTGTTCGTTTTCACAGCTTTAATCCAAGAATGTTTTGGTTTAAAACGAGAAAAATCTGTTGTAATTGAAGATTGATCTGGGGTACAAAAATACATCTATCTACACTACAAAACTTCAGTATTCACCACAAAGGAAGTTAAAAATCCACACAAGATTGTTTTGGATAGATTCGATCAAAGAGGATCAATAAAGGCATAGTAAAACATCAAGATCAATCTCCAAATTGATGAGCTATGAGAAAGAACAACCATGACAACAAGGACACTGATGCTGCACCTTTCTGCATAAAGCACATCATGCTTTTGAGATAAAGGACTGACACACAATAGCTGTCAAAATCCAATACTCATACAAAACACAAAACGAAGAATGTTCTTGTTTTACAAAAGAACATTATGGTTTTAATTATCTTTTAAAGACATAATTAAAAGAGATAATTTTCCACAATATAAATCACATATTAAAGAGTATCAAGATTACTCAAATCATTGGTGAAGTCAAGAACTCGAGATTAATGCTCAAAGGTGAAAAAACAGTCTCAAGATTGATCTCCAAATTGATGAGTTATGAGCAAAGACACAAGTACATTGTACTTACAATATTCTGCAGAAAATTCTGCATAAACATGACTCAAAACAGTGCCAACTGACATGTGACAACTCATTCACTCACCCATTCACGTTTTCCATGAAACCCAAAAGCAAGAACGATCTTCGTTTTGTCAAGATCGTTCTAGACATCAAATAAACACATGTTTAATTGCTTTAAAATATATCTAACATTTGGCAAATGTGTCCAACAGATATATTCATTTTAAACTGAATATTCAAAGCCTTTTAACATCTTTACATTGAAGATCAATTGAAAGATGAAGGCAAGAGTTCAATTTACAAATCTAGCAACACTTGTTCAAGTAATAAGTCATAAAAACTCTTCAAGCAAACTTTCTAGCTCTCTTCACTATATCTTTGAATCATTACATACTGAGTTTGTCTTTCATTTATCTCAAACAAGTCTATCTTTTATGTTAGATTGACTGTGTTTGTAAAAATCCTTTCAAGGCTGAAAGGTGATTGTAAAAATCCTTTCTAGGTTGAAAGGTAAAGATTATAATAGATCAAGGTTGATCTGGACTGGTGGTGTAAAAACCAAGAACGTTCTCCGTTTTGAAGACTTAGTGAAAAATCTCACGGTTGTGAGGATTAGACGTAACCCAGATTGGGTGAACCAGGATATATCCTTGTGTGATCTCTCTATCTCTATTTATTTTATGCTTTACAATCAGATTTTATATTGATAAAATTGATATTGTTGTTTTTTACTAACCAAGATCAATCTTCGTTTATAACCAAGATCAATCTTGAGTTAAACTTTCAGTTTTAAACAGAAATTTTTAAAAAGGGGCAATTATAATTCAAACCCCCCTTCCTTATAATTGATATTGTTACTTCAAATGTAACACCCAAGATTTTTCATCCAAAAATTACTTAAAAATATTTGTTTTCTTTTAGAAAGAGCTATAATTTTTTTTTTTCTTATGAGTAATTCATTATGTAATAAATTGAAGATGCGTCGGAAAATGACATGATATATTTTTGTTGTTGTAAAAGAACATAATGCAGTTTACTAAAATATTATTTATTTATTTGTAAAATTAATTTTCCTGTTGTTAGATTGATAATCATTTATGCTCCAAAATAAAATAATTTTTTTTAAGTGAAATTCAAAAGAAATAAGGTTGAATGAAATTAACGACAATCCAATTATTTACTAGCGAATGAAATCTCACTTCTGCATTTCTATTAAATATTAATGATGAAGAGTAAATAACTTTACAATATACCACAAATTTTTTATTAATACAAAACATTATTTTCAATCAAGACAAAACTAAGTAATCTATTCTGCGACATTGTTGATCACAAATAATATTTTAACAATTTCAATTTTAACAAAATAATTTTCTTAGCAGATGCAACAATAACAATGGTAGTTCATAATATTCTATAAGTTATATATGCATTAGGAAAATAATAAAACGGTTAAAGAGAACGTAATATCACAATACTTAATTTTGAGTCGATTGTTAAAACTTTTCGGATAGCCTACAATTATCAATACAATAAAGAATCCAAATACCTATTAGTATATTTTATTAGGTGCTTTAAGACAACAAAATTATTTGAATATGTCAATACCTATTAGTATACATGTTTTTTATTTATTTATAATTTAATGTATATATAACATCATATAAATGAAAGAGAATGAATACTACTTTTACCAAATTATCTTTGTAAGATATTAGTGGATTATCAATGTCATAAATAAAAAGTGGAAGATATTACATTGAAAGTGACTAATTTATATTAATTAAATAATACAAATAGAATAAAAAATGCATTAAAAATTAAAATGTTGATTTATTTTGAAATTTTTTTAATGAGTCACTTATTGTGGTATAGGGGGGATTTTAATGATATTTTATTGTGAATATAAGTCATTAATAAAAATAGAAAAGGCAAAAGAAAAAAAAATCTCATTGAGGCTCTACAAAGCTTTACAACACTGCTCGAGAAAAGAATTACGACTCATTCCTTTAATAATGCCCTAACCAATACTTGTGACATACAATTCATCCAACTCCCAAAGCCCACAATCAAAAGGAGAGTATTAACAAAATCGGGAGTATCAACAAAATCGAAACATGGAAAGAGAAATAACACATATTAACATAATTGAAACTACCAAAAGAATCAGAATTACCATCAGTTCCAAAATTACCAGAGAAATCTGATACATTAGCAGAAACATAAGTTTAGATGAACAATCAAGAGACTTCTATGAACACTCCAATCCAATTCAACAAGACTACAAATCTGGATAGGAATTCAAATCCCTTCATCCTCTAGTTAGAGAAAATGCAAATTCATAAACTGAAAACCAGAAAAGAAAAACTAAGAGGGATTTCAGAGTAATGCTGAAACAAGTTGATTTCTAGGTTGTATTTGTCTAATCTTTGTTTATATGTTTGATGTTATGTTTATTGTGATAACAAGAAGTTTGATCTTAAAAATCAAATATAGATAAGTATTTTGCAGATTCTATAAAATTTAGAGGAACTAGGACAATCACAAAATTTGAACATTTCAACAGAAGAAGAATACAAGTTTGTTTCTTCAAAAACAAGCATAAACCATCATAAAAAAACCAGTGTTTTATGATGTATTGCTTCATTCTTACATTATCTAATTTATATTATGTTATATGAAAAATAGCAAGATGATGATAGTGCAAGTTTACTAGAACTGGACGAAACCAATGCAGACAAACTAGAAGAACTTGAAAAATTGAAAGATACATGCAATTAAGAAGAAGATGACAAATATTCAGATCTAGATGAAAGTCAAATGGATGTAAAAAGGGCTTTTCTAAATGGTTATATAAGTGAAGAATTCTATGTTAAACAACTCCAACTTTTGAAAGTAATGAATTTCCAAATCATATTTTTAAACTTAGAAACTCTATATATGTATGATATAGAACAAGTACCTAGGGCATGGTATGATAGAATTAGTAACTTCTTGCTTAAAAACAACTTTGAAATAGGACAGGTTGATAATACACTTTTTAGAAAATCAATAGGAGATAACATTCTTTTTATTCAAATTTATGTTGATGATGTTATTTTTGGATCTACTAATGGCACTCTTTATCAAAAAATTTGTAAATTGATGCGGCTTGAATTTCAAAGAGTATGATGGGAGAACTTAAGTTCTTCTTAGGAATACAGATTCAACAAAGTAAAAAAGGTATATACATTCATCAAACTGAATATTAAAAAGAGCTTCTTAAAAAGTTTAAGATGAGTGATTGCAAACCTATGACTACTATAATGCACCCTACTAGCTCACTTGAAAAAGATATTCAGAAGAAAAATTTAACCAAAATACCAATAGAGAAATGATAGGATCCCTACTTTACCTTACCGCTTCCATACCTGACATGACATTTAGTGTATATGTATGTGCAAGAATTCAAGGTAACCCTAGGGAATCACATTTAACTGATGTTAAGAGAACCCTTAGATACCTAAAAGATAATACCAACCTTACCTTGTTCTACAAGAAATCTCCTAAGTACAAACTAAGTGAATAATGTGATTCTAATTATGCTAGAGATAAATTTGAGAGAAAGAGCACTAGTCGCAATTGCACCTTTTTATATGACAACTTAATATCTTGGTAAATTAAGAGACAAAACACAATCAAAATGTCAACAACAGAGGCTGAGAACATTTCAGCAACTGCTTGCAGTTCTCGATTACTTTGGATGAAGCATCAACTTGAAGACTACAAAATCCTAGAATCCAACATTCCCATCTATTATGATAACACTTCTGTCATTTCTCTAACCAAAAACCTTATCCTACATTCTAGAGTTAAACACATAGAGATCAAACACCAGTTCCTTAAAGACTTTGTTCACAAAAGGGTACTAAACATTCAGTTTGCAGACACTGAGCATCAATGGCTAACATATTCACCAAACCACTACATGAAGATATGTTTCATTTTATCAAGAAAAACCTAAACCTTACCTTCATATCTGACTAATGTTGTGATCACTTAAAAGTAGCTTAGTTTTACACTAGTTATTATGTTTTCTTGTATTATGTTATATTTATTTTCTTAAAAAAAAACAAAAACAAAAACACAAAAAGAGAAAAAAAAAACGAAAAAAAAGAGAGACAAAGTTTCACTTTCAAAGTCTTTTTGTCTAATGACAAAAGGGGGAGAAAGATATTTGATAAAATGGGGAGAAGATGATACTAAGACCTAAGAATTAGGGGGAGTCAAAGAAATATAAAGAAATTTTTTTATAAAAAATATAAGTTTTGTCATCATTAAAAATGGGGAGATTGTTGGAACCAAGTGGGTTTTACATATAGAGTTTTAATTTTAACAAAAGTAGTTTATGAAAATAATATATTTGACTTAAAATAGTATGAAATAAGATTCATATTTTTGAAGAAAATCTAAAATAAGATTTGAAGAAAATCTTTGATCAAGTTGAAAAGAAAATATAGTCAAGTTTGAAGAAAATTTAATCAAAATTTGAAGAAGATCTAATTAAGATTTGAAGAAAATTTGAAGTAAATTTAACTAAGATTTGAAGAAGATTTTATACGGATCATATCTTTCATTTGCACTTGGTTTGACTCCAATTAGACATCTACAACTCGGGATATGACTGAAATACACTGTATATGTCATGTTGATTTCTCACCAAAATTCCACACTGCACTAAAACAACGAAACAACGCAAAACTACAAAAAATAAGATCATAAAGATTTCATTAACTTCAAGAACAAAAATCTACAAACTATATCAAATAACTCCCTAAATTAACTAATGATTAAAGATAAATGACACTAAAAATAATGGAAAAATGTGTATATGATGAACAATTATCACAACCCTTTGCTTATCCCCATGCAACAATTTATTTTAAATTGGATTCAGTTAAAAATAAGCTTAAATGAAATTCCTTGGATCAAATTCAACTTAATCCTCAAAGTTTCAAACACTACTAATCATTTATCATGCTCAAAGGTTGTTTATATCTCACCAAAAAAAAAAACACCAATTTTAAACTTTTGAACAACACATTTAGCATTCATTCATCAAGTTCATCTTTCCTTTCACACAATCCTACCAAAAAAATTCTCAAGTAGGCTTTACTACTTGGAGTTAGGTACACATTTTCAAATTAATCTTCTTTTTTTTGCTTCACATTTTCATTGGGGAGATTCTTAAACAATGACAAAAGAACCAAGAAGTTGTTAATACTCAAAGTACATAAAATGGTTTTTATTCTTCTTTTCTTCTCTTTTCTTTTTTTTTTTATTTGATTTTGTTGAGGACGATCACCCCACTCTTAAAAGGTTGTTATCCCATGAGGAAACCCCAAACTTACAATTTACCAATATGATACAAAAGTTTTCCTACCTAACTCCAACTAAGATGATTTAATTAAAGCTAGATCGATCTTTGACTTGCAATTTGGCTAGTAACTGAAAGAAAATGACAAGGCTCAAACACTACAAGAAACCATTGGTATATCTACGGAAAAATTACCCACAGATGTTAGTCCGTAGGTAGATTGGTTTTTTTCTACGAAAATCCTTGTGTATTGCTTAAAAAATAATTTATTTTTTTATAATTAATTTCGACGATTATTCTGTAGGTAACATTATAAAAGTCCATAGGTAATGAAAAAAAAAGTGCAATCCACTTAAATCCCGCGGGATTTATTCGTGTTATTTTTTCTATGACGTCGTCGTAGGTAATGTACTTTTATCCGTAGATAAAATCATTTTTTTCAGAAATTTTTTGTGTTGAATTTCATAAAAAAATGCAAACCAAAATTCTAGTCATTCTCAACCCTAAAACAACTCATTCATTCAAAATTACAACCTAGAGAACCCTAAACCCCTTCTTTTTCTTCTTCCAACCTCCTCCAGGTTGAAACTCCCTCCGTCGACTCCGACCACTATAGATGCCGCCTTGTCGATCGCTCTCTCTCAAGGGTAAGTTATCTTCATTTTTTTTTATCGTTCTCAAACTTCATTTGGTCTCGGTTCCGTGAGTTTCGCCTGGTCGATCCAGTCTTGTTTAGTGAATTTCGCAGTCGCCCTAACTGAAGGAAAAAAATGACCCATTCAATGGCTTTAGCGGTCGCCCTTAATGAACGAAAAGACTGACCCATTCAGTGGCTTTCACGGTCGCCTTCACTGAACTGGCTTGAATCTGAACTACGATTCATATTGAGTCTTACTAAAATCATATTTCCTTTTCGTGCCATATGCGCTTAGACTTTGTTTACAATTATCTAAAAAAGCCCCAATTTTTATTTAATACCCTAACCATTTTCCTTCAAATCCGAAATTATTCATATTCTTTATATCTATTTCTTTGTTTTTCTTACATAATGTTAGTATAAGGGTTCTAGTGATGTGATGGTTCTCATATGGTTTTGCTGTTACTTATATACATTTACTACTACTTTTGTCTTAGGTGCGATGCATTATAAGGAACATAGTTAGGGACTGGGTTATAGAGGTACTTGTTTTTGCTACTTTATTTCAAATATTCTAATTATGGTCATCATATCCAACTTTATTTTATTACTCACTATTTTCTTCCACAATTTTATCTTATTAGGGTCAAAAGGAACGTGACCAGTGCTACAAGCCTATTCTTGAAGATCTTAATATCTTATTTCCTGATCACAGTAAAGAAAGGTAGACTGTAGTGCTCTTAATAGCATTGGAAAGTGCTTATTTGGGATGTGAAGATTGTTTGCATAATTTGTATATTTTTTGCTAAAACCAAACATTTCTCAAAGAGTCCACCTGCTTGTTTAGTTCCTGGTGCTGGATTGTCTGGCTTTGGATATTTCAAGTTTAGGTGTGTGTCTATAACCATGCTTACATATGAATTACATTTAGATGTGCTCTTTCCCTATGCCTAACTAATGCATCTTATTATGGTGTAGGATTTATCTGTCAGGGAAATGAATTTTCATACTACATGATGATATGCTAAAGTTTTATTCTTAACAAGTAAGACTGGTTGTCTTTTCCATGTTGATCTTTTTAATGTTACAAATGACCTAATGATAAGTCACAAAGCAAATATAACGCTTCTGATTTTTTTGGGGGTTTTCTCTTTCTTTTTGTCTATCAATTGGCTCTCTTGATAATTTAAGTTGCCAAACTGCTGGTGAGTGGACAATATATTCGTGGATTCACATCAATTGCAATTCACTTTCGGATAGTGACCAACTTCGTCCTGTTTCAATACCAGATATTCATCATGCCAGGTACATACATGGACTCTTTTAATAATTGAAAATTAATTAGAAGGAAATAATGAATAAAAAGAAAGGAACCATAATATAGGTTCCTCTTGGGGCATAAAACTAATGGGACAATTTTTCGGAAAACAAAATAGTACCGCTGAACAATTAACATAATTCAGAAATCTACCATGGACATTCCATAAAACTTATGAGCACCACTTTGAGATACAAATTGTGGTTGAATTCGTGAATTAAATCTTATTATGAATCAACATTTACAAAATGCTTCTATTTTTTGCTTCTGTTTTTCATTTTAAATGCTTCTGTTTTCTGCTTCTGTTAATAGTCAATAATTCATATGTATGATGCATATATATGATGGTATAAACACAATAACTCATATCAACAGAATCCCAAAACAAAATTGTCAACATATGAATTAATTAGTGTAACTCTTCATGTAAAATTTGAAATTAACCAATTAAATGTGAATTATCTATTAGATGTGAATTATCAATTTGCTGTGAATTATCTATTTGAAGTTTGTATAGATATCCTATTTGATTTGTAAAAATACATTATGTTAACAGTTCCATCGCTCCTCAATTCTTTGTTTGTCCTTCAAAGTATGGATGGCTACCATCCAGATCGTAGTTGGGTATATGATAGACTTTATGTTCAACGAGGGGGGATGAAACCAGCCTTCGCAAAAGGTGTTGAAGAGTTTATAACGAAGGCAATAAGTCGAAATCAATTTGTAAAAGATGGTAGCATCAGATGTCCTTGTCACAATTGTATGTGTAGTGGTGTATTTTCTGCAAGTGAAGTCAAACTTCACTTGTATAGGTTTGGGTTTCAACCAAATTATTGGTATTGGACTGAGCATGGTGAAGTAGTAGTGGATATATTAATAATGAAGATCCATTTACGTTAATGCAACATATGGTCGATGATGCATTTGGTCCAACTTATGACTTCCAAAATATGGGTGATGAGGGCTACGAGGAAGAGATTAATGAAGAGCCCCCAAATGAGGATGCTCAAGACTTTTATGATTTGTTAACTGCTGCAAACAAACCGTTATATGAGGGGGCTTCTGATTCAAAACTTTCAATATGCATGAAAATTTTAGCTTGCAAATCAAATTGGAATGTTCCGCAAAAATGTCTTGATTTCTTTGCAAGCATGCTTATAGATGTGTGTCCTTTTAAGGATTCACTTCCAAAAAAAATTAACCAAGCAAAAAAATTGGTGACAATGCTAGGATTGAAGTATGAGAAAATTGATTGTTGTGTTAAATGGTGCATGTTGTACTACAAAGAGAATAGTGCAGATATTGAGTGTAGGTTTTGTCATGAACCCCGATATGTTCCTTGTAAGTCTGGGATAGGTAACCACAAAGACATTCCTGTTAAGAGGATGTTCTATATGCCAATCACTCCTAGGCTAAAAAGATTGTATGCATCAACAGAAACTGCTGCCCAAATGAGATGGCATCAACATAATAGATCGAGTTCAGGTATTTTACGTCATTCGTCTGATGGGGAAGCCTAGAAGCATTTTGATGCAAGGTATCAAAACTTCACAAATGAACCAAGAAATGTAAGGCTTGGTCTATGTTCTGATGGCTTCACGCCATACATTAAGGCATCTTCATCCCCATATTCTTGTTGTCCTGTTGTTGTGACCCTGTATAATCTCCCGCCCGAAATGTGCATAACTAAACCATTCATGTTTTTGACTTGTCTCATACCTAGACCATCTAACCCAAAAGCAAACATTGATGTGTATTTACAACCGTTAATAGACGAGCTTCAACAATTGTGGAGTGAAGGGGCTTTGACTTATGATATTTCCATGAAACAAAACTTTGTAATGCGAGCAACCTTAATACGGACAATTAACGACTTTCCTGCTTATGGCATGTTATCTAGATGGAGTACCCAAGGTAAGTTGGCTTGTCCGGTGTGTATGGATGAAAATAAGGCTTTTACTTTAAAATACGGTGGCAAAAATTCATGGTTTGATTGTCACCGTCATTTCTTACCTCATAACCATTCATTTAGAAGAAGTAAAAAAGGGTTCACAATTTTCCACGACTGATAGATAGTGCACATACTAAATTGTTTGGATATGGAGTTAGCCATAATTGGACTAAACGAAGCATATTTTGGGATCTTCCATATTGGAAAGATAATTTATTAAGGCATAATTTAGATGTCATGCACATAGTAAAAAAATTCTTTGATAATGTGTTTAACATTGTCATCAATGTCAAGAACAAGACTAAAGACAATGAAAAAGCACGAATGGACTTGGCCATCATTTGCCAACATAGCGACTTGGAGTTGGTTCCACATGACAATGGAAAAATGACAAAACCTAAGACAAATTATTGCCTTACATCTAGTGAGGCAAAGCAAGTTTGTAAATGGATAAAAGAGCTTAAGATGTTGGATGGGTATGCTTATAACTTGGCAAGATGTGCAGATGTTAATAGAGGACAAATGAATGGGATGAAAAGCCACGATTGTCATGTATTTATGGAGTGTTTGCTTCCATTTTCATTTAGTTCATTGTCTGACCATGTGTGGAAACCATTAACATAATTAAGTCAATTCTTTAAGGGCTTGTGCAGCAATACCTTAAGACATGATGAATTGGTCAAATTGGGTGAAAATATTCCATTCATCATATGCAAACTTGAAAGAATCTTTCCACCAGGACTTTTTGATTCAATGGAGCATCTTCCAATTCACCTCCCGTATGAGGCAAAACTTGGTGGTTCAGTTCAATATCGATGGATGTATCCATTTGAAAGGTAATTTATATTCACCATTAAGGATTTCATTTTTTTCTAGATATTTCCACATTTATTAAGTTATTGCTCTCACTTTTCCAGAATGATGGGTGATTTTAAGCACATAGTGAAAAACAAGGCTAGAGTGGAAGGCTCAATATGTATGTCATACTTACATCAAGAGACAACATATTTTTGTTCCCACTATTTCAAAACAATCTTTGTTTAATTGAAGCCAATGTAATGAAGGTGCAAAATTAAATGATGTTGTCACAACAACACTGTTAATTAGCAATCAATTAGGACATCCAAGTGGGAAGGCCCAAACACATTGGTTAAGTGATGCTGAAAGAAGGTATGCTCATGTACACATCCTCATAAATTGCAACGAGGTCAAGCCATATATTGAGTAAGTAATCTGTAAGCACACATCCCACATAATTACCAAATACATGTAACAACAATTCTGTCATTATTGACAGCGCCTTTTTGCACTCTAATTCCATTATTGAAGAAGATCCTATATTTCAAACTCGTATACATGGAGAATTCCCAGAAAGGTTTCGTGCGTATGTAAGTGCTTTATTGAAGTTTGTTGCAAATAAATTAGAACTTCTCACCTAACTATTGTGAATATCATGTTTGTATAGGCTAGTGACAAGGAAAATGGTGTGGCTGACCCTAACTTGTTATCATTAGCTTGGGGTTCTAACTCAATGGTCAAAACTTGGAACTAGTATTATGTTAATGGGTACAAATTTCACACAAAAGCTTGGTCACAGGGTAAGAAGACCATAAATAGTGGATTTTATGTGAAAGGGGTTATTGGAGGATGGGAAGATGATTTCTATGGAGTTATCCAACATATCTTCGAGTTAGAGTATTACAAATTGCCTCAGAAGATGGCCTTGTTTTACTGCCAATGGTTTGATCCTAGACGGAACAGAGGAACCAAAGTTCATCCACAATATGATATTGTAGATATCAAGATGAATCGGAAATATGATCTATATGATCCCTTCATAATTGCACAAAAAGCTAGACAAGTGTATTATGTACCTTATCCTAAAATGCGAACTAATAAGCGTCATTGGTCTACCGTTATCAAAACAAAGCCTATGGGTCATGTAGAGGTGGAAGGAGTCGATGAGTACATGCCATATCAAGATGAAGATATGGCACATGTTGAACAATTAGCTGAAATTGAAGAAATGGTTGGCTTGCACGATGAAACACATAGCGATGAAGAAGTCAATGTAACGTTTGTTCCAAATATTACAATTGATAATGATAGTGATATGGATGATGAAGATGGGGATGATTCTTCAATTGACCTTTGAATTTTTAGTAAGTATAAATAGTAGTTGATTGTTTGTATAAATCTTCATATTCTACCTTTTTATATATTAGTTTTATATTCAAGTTCTTTAATATTGTAGAGTTGATAATCTTGAATACGTCTTGAATTGTGTTTACTATTGTGTGTGCTAATTGTTTTTATTCATGTTATTTTTTATAGATGACTCAAAAAAAAAAAAAAGATTAGACTCAAGCTTCCTTTGAAAAAAAATCGCATGATTTTACCACATAAGGTAACTCAAGCAACTCAGCAGGTACAAGCAACAATTGATCAAGCACCCCTAGATGCCAATGCCACCACACCAACCTCACAATATGTGCGACATCCCACACAACAACATTTTAAGCCTCCTACCCAACAAGTTGCAGTGCTTCCACTCCCACCTAAAAAGGTGCATCAATCTGAACCAATTATAGTGATGATGCCCACACCAAGTTTTGTCCCAAAAGACATTTTCCCGACTATTGATCATTCACCGTCATAACCATTAACATCTGTTGCTTCACGAGATACTTCAATTTCCGCTAATCCACCACCTTCAAGCCCTATTGCTATTGGTAATAAGACTCAAGGGTTAAGATGCTCCAATTTTAGTCATAGGGTTGTGCCTGATTTAATTTTCATTACTACATGAGGATTATCGTTCGTTTGAATTTATTTTTTTAAAAAAATTGTTTACAGGTGGTTACCGTGTAGGGTGGCCTCGAGGGCTCTCACCTCAGTCATTACAACACAATATGTTGATCCGTATCCTACCTGGGGAGCAATCCCAGAATTAACTTTGGAACGCTGGTTTGACAAATTTGGTGTAAGATTAAATTATATATCTAGTTAATGAGTTGAAGTATTGTGTGGATACTAATTGCAACATTATAACTTATTTGTAATGTACTGTTGCAAGAGAAAGTTGCTTGGTTGCCTGAGCACAATTTTCAGATCAGGAATATCTTCAATACCAAAGGATCAATGCGTCTTTCTGATATGTTGATGCAAGCGAGAAAGAAGTGTAAGTGTCCAAATTGGATGGGAGAAACTGTTTGGAATGATCTTGAGAAGATACTGATGGATCCGTCATTTAAGGAGATATCAAATCGAGCTAAGAAAAATCGTGCTTCATCTAAAGGAGGAGCTCTCCATACTGGTGAATCTATATCCATTTCTGAACATACCATTCGGATGGTACACTTTCTATATCCTTGATGAAATAACATTTTTGTGATATAAACTAATGCCATGGAGATTCCATGGAGATATTGGATCCATTGCTTATCTTTTGTGGACAACCCTACCTTTTATTAGCAACTTAGCAAGTGATTGCTTGATTCTATGGATTTCTAGACACTGGGCAGGAATTTTAATTTGGGATTGTGAAAAAATGAGAATAGATGTTGTTATTACTTATTAGACTTTGCCATTGATGTGTTTCTTGTATGTGAATTATTTGGATGATAAACACATGATATTTATTGCTTTCATCATGTAGAAAGAGA
Source organism: Cicer judaicum (assembly GCA_037974835.1). Classification (NCBI taxonomy): domain Eukaryota; kingdom Viridiplantae; phylum Streptophyta; class Magnoliopsida; order Fabales; family Fabaceae; genus Cicer; species Cicer judaicum. The sequence goes on from JBBPBS010000417.1 coordinate 5,619,041, forward strand.
TGTTGTTATTACTTATTAGACTGTCATTGATGTGTTTCTTGTATGTGAATTATTTGCATGATAAGCACATGATATTTATTTGCTATTTTTATTGTTTTGTTCTGTTGTTATTTCAAAATGCATAGAGCTATTTTGCTGAAATATTTTGTTGTTTTCCTTTGTTGCTGAAATGTGCCTCTCATTTTATTCACGGTTATGTTGTTTTTATTTTTTGTAAGGCTGAAGAGTTAGGTAGAGACCCCACATTGGATGAGGTCTTTTTAAAAACTCACACTAAGAAGAAGGACAACTCTTGGGTTGATGAAAGATAAAAAAAAACATATGTAAGAAATATTAAATCATTCATTCTTTCATTTGTATTTCTTGTAAAAATAATTTGATTATGTTAAATTATTTTCTATTTAATATTGTAGGAAACATTTCAAGGTAAGTTGCAAGAAGCTTCGAAAAATGGGGGAGCATCTAGTAGTTGTAGCCAAGTGGTTAATGCGGAAGCTCGCTTAGACATATGGGTCCAATCTGTTGGGGGGAAGAATAAAGGGAGGAGGATCTATGGTGCTGGAGACAGATCCTCGCTTTATAGACTAGGTGTTGCAAGTCTAGTCCCAAATTCTCGTCTAACGAGATAGCTGCACAGATAGCAACATTTGAGGAGCGAGCAAAAGCGACAGAACACGAGGCACGAGAGGCGCGAGAGGAACTAAAGAAAGCAGAGCAACGTCGACAAGAGGATGAGCAGCGCACTAAAGAGCTCCAGATACAGCTAGCAACATTGGCAAAAAGTGTTGCTTCCATACAGGCCGAGTCATCCCTCGTCGTCGTCATCCAGATTATGACAAGGATGAGTCTAACGATGATTACGGCGATGAGTAGTACTAGTTTCAGTGTCATTTTCATATAGTAGTTATGACTACATATTTTGCTTAGACTTGTGTAGGCATTATCTATATATTCTTACAATAATGTTGTTATGTGTATTTTGAAACTTTTGCTAGTGACAATGTGCTTACTTTGAGAATTATGGTAGTGTAAGTTGTCCTTATTTTGAAACTTGTGGCAGTCAAGATGTGTATTTTAAAAACACTGTTTATATAAAATTTCACTTTGTTTTGACAATGATGTTTTAATATGCTTACAATTTAATTTAGCCATATATTAAAAAAATACAGCAAACTGTAAAAAAACAAAAAATAGATTTAAATAATTTTTTCATTACCCACGGACATGTCCCGGATAAAATTATAAATATCAAATCTAAAACAATATAATTTGTCACAAATGATCTGTTGGTAATGTTAACTGCAACATGTCCGTAGGTAATTACCTACGACATTATTCATAGAACATCTATAAGTACGTTATCTACGGAGTCTCAGTAAGTTATACTACCTACGGACAATCCTTAAGTAAGTCTATCATGTTGCTTTTCCGTGGGTAAATATATTCCTACGAGCGATTTAGTTACGAACCCGTGTTCGTAGGTAATCCGTGCGTAATTTTTAGTTACCTACGGACATGTCGTGGGTAAAGATAAAATAAGTCGTAGGTATATCTAGTTTTTCTTGTAGTGAAAGGGGCTAGCAAATGATAAAAAAATGATAAGGTAGTTTGAAAAGCTCAAACGACCAAACAAAATTGCCTCAATGTATGCATAAATCACAAGTGATGTAAATCAGAATTAGTGCAAATTAATTCTGAAGGGATAACACATGCGTAAATAATCACACAACAAATAATTAAAGTATTTAGGCTCAAAAGCTCACAACTAGGATAATATAAGAAAGTATGAACTACCTAAATTATGCCAAACATGTCACTACAAAATAGTTCCAAATTTGATGGCAAGTGTTTTCATATTAACATGATAAAAGTTCTAACTTTATAATAATAAAAATGTTAGAGATGAATTTCACTAAGAATCCAACCTTTAGCTACTATTTGAACCTAATCCAATTTCAAAGTGTTTTAAATCCTAATCTCTTAACGATTAAATGTTTAGTCCCAAATTTCTTAGCGAATTATAAAATATGATTAAGTATCAATTATCAAAAAATATTTATGGTTTTAAGTGTCTATATCTATCTCTAGACTACAAAGTCAAAAATTATTAATCTCAAAGCATTCAAAGGGTCCACTCACATTACAAACTTTGAATTGTAAATCAATTTAAAGGCTGCCAATCAATAAATAATATTAAGAACAAGGATTAAAAATAAAACTTAATTGAATTCATTCAAATAATTAGTTAATATTTTACTATTTAAGCATTAGTTAATTATTAACTAACTTAAATTTATGATGTTTTAGATTCAAACACAAAACCGCATTAAGTTAGACAAAATGAGAAGGCTGGACCTTGAAATATGTAGGTTGCAACACCAAAGTAAGGTCTTGCAAAATCAAGACTTCAAAAATATTCCCCTAAAGTGTGGATTGTCATTAAAGCCACATTAAAAATAGTTTATTATTTGGATTTAATACATGGTTATTATGCAAATCACTTGAAATTGAAGTTTATGCTTGATATATAAGTATATAATGTGTCAAAACCTGCATAAATATATGTGGTTGTTTGTGTGTGGTTATTCTAACTAGATTCAATTATATATATTTGTTAGAGCTATCTAAATTTTTCGTGCTCAAAGTAGAGCTCCAGTTTTGAAGAATAAATCGAACAAAATTATCTAGAGACAAATATAGATTTTATATAGCTACATATTATATTTGGGGTATAACTATAAATATTGTTAATTACAAAAAATCGTCTTATAAAATTAACATGAAATTAAAGTTTTGTCTTATAAATCATTGCATTGATATATATTTTTATTTGTTTAGTGTCCTCGTCAAAAAAATGAGATAGATTATAGGTACTATATTATGAGGTTCATGAAAGAGATTGTCACTTCTAATCAAAATGAGATTCCAAATACAGTAAATGAATTTTATTCTATATAGTTTATATTATTTAATATTTTCAATTGATTAATTTTAACTTAGTTCCATTATAAGTAAGATCAGTGGCAATGCGTGCTCGTATTAAGAATCATATGACAATTGTTAATTCAGTATTCTATTGATTGTTTTATCCTTTAATATAGTATCAATTGTTAATTTTATCCTTGTTGTATATATTGGTCGTTCGCTTAATGTAATTAATCGTGTTTGTAACAAAGGTGCGCTTGAGTTGGCTTATGCAGCTAAGATGATGATATATAACATAAATTTTGTCTTATATAAGAGATACAAATACTTCTATTCTGAATCTAATAATATAACATGAATCGTGGATGTGTTGTACAGTTATAAGTTACATTAGACAATATATAACATATTAGACAATATATTTCACAAATATAACGATACATTAAAAAATATTTTTTATTTAAAAAAAAAACGTTGTAATGAAACACATAGTTCTTGCATAAAAAAAAATTTGTCAAAAATCGTTCTCATGCATAAAAAAAAAGTTGTCAAAAACTTTTCTCCTTATAGCATCTCCAATGAGAGGTAAAATGAGTTCATCCGCCAGCGTGTAATTACTTAACTTCTAGTTTTTTGTGGATTCACCGTTGGCGTTGTGGCAAGGTGTCATCACGGTACTGTCACGAAGGAACGGTGTTTCGTAGCAGTTAACTTTTGTTAATTTATTAATAATAATAAATTTATCATTTTTTATTAATTTATAGCCGTTAACTTCTTTTTTATTTATTAAATAATAATAATTTTATAACCATTAGCTTTTTTTAGTTAATATACTACTGTTAACCTTTTTTTTTCTTCTTTTAATTACGATTGTTAGCTCGGAACAATTTGTTACTCATACTTTTTCTTCACAATTATTGTTATAAAAATTAAGTTCAATTTTATTTTAAATTAAAATAATATATAATAATATTAATTAGAATATTTACATTAATATTTTAAGTTATAATAAAATTAAATACAAAGAAAAGCTATATCGAAAATATCACAAAAAAATTTTAAATACGAAAAATAGGATGTTATAGTGTAAGTTATATATTAATATTTTTTTTTTACTATAACAAACATTCAATAGCTTGATTGAACTAAAACTATGATGAATATTACTATATTAAAACATTTAAAAATACTATTTTATTAATTGTTATAATTAATAATTATTCTTGTAATTTATACGTTATAATTTCATAAACTATAATAATTAATAGTTTAAGTTTCTAGTAGTTTTATAATATTTAATATATTTAAATAAATTTCCTATTGAATTCATTGCACACTATTCAATTAATTTGTGAAACTAATATACTCAATCAAGACATATTTAACTTGTTTTTCCTTATTTATTATTTCTTATAATTACATAACTTTAATGAATTAACAAAAATGATTATGATATTCAATACATTTTATTAACAAAAATAGAAATTATAGCACATAATAAAGGTACAATAAAAGTATATTTTATATTTTACCCAAAAAATATGGTATTAGTTACAATTTAATATTTTAAAAATATAATTTTTAAAAAATACTTAGAAATTATATTATATATACAATAATATACATGTTGAAAGATGATCCTATAAAATCATCCTAACGTGGCCCTTAGTGGTCATGGACCACAAATTTATTCTACAAATTACAACGATGAGATTTTATTCATTTCTTGTTCTTCTATTTTTGTGTTTCATTGGAGCATGTGCCAGTGAGATTCAAAATCATGGCTTTAGCGTAGAACTCATCAATCCCAACTCTCCAAGATCACCATTCTACAATATTGCAGAAACAAAATTCGAACGAGTTTCAAATTATGTAAAACATTCCATCAACCGTGCCCACATGCATTCCCTTTCTTTTAACCCAAATAACATATCAAAAACCACTCTAACGCCGATTATGGGTTCGTATTATGTCATGAGTTATTCAATTGGTACGCCACCAGTTCAACAATACGGTATTTTGGATACAGGAAGTAACAGTATTTGGCTTCAATGTAAGCCATGCAAACCATGTTCGAACCAAACATCACCATTATTTGACGCTACAAAATCTTCAACCTACAAAACCATTCCTTGCTCTTCTCCCACATGTAAAAAAGTAGAAAATGGACATTGTTCTTTTAATGATAAAAAAAATTGTGAATTTAATTACGCATATGGGGATGGGTCAGTTTATTCACAAGGAGAAATTAGTTTGGATACTTTAACTTTAACCTCTAAGTTAGGCTCTTCTATCTCATTTCCAAAAATTGTGATAGGATGTGGGCACAAAGATAATTTTACAACGGAGGGTTATGCCTCTGGCATAGTTGGCCTTGGACCTGGACCTTTGTCTCTTATATCTCAATTGGGTTCTTTAGTTGGTGGAAAATTTTCCTATTGCATGGTGCCATTATTTTCAAAGGCTAACGTCTCAGGAAATCTAAATTTTGGAGATGGAGCAATAGTTTATGGTCCTACGACAGTTTCAATTCCCATAATTAATATTGTTGATACTTATGCCACAACTTTGGAAGCAATTAGTGTGGGAGACCATATTATAAAATTGGATAGGTTCTCATTAATACCTGGTAAGAAAGAAAATACCATAATCGATTCAGGAACAACAATAACTTATTTTCCACATGATGTTTATTCTAGGTTAGAATATATAGTAGCATCTATGATTAAGTTAAAACGTGTGAAGGATCCTAGTCAACAATTGAGTCTTTGCTACAAAACAACACCAAAAATGTTGTTTGAGGTTCCTATAATCACCGTACATTTTAGCGGGGGAGATGTCAAATTGAATGCGCTTAACACCTTTATTCCAATGGATGACGAGGTTGTATGCTTCGCTTTTCTTCCCAATAGCTTTGTTCCCGGTGTCCTCTATGGGAATGTAGCGCAACAAAACTTTTTGGTTGGTTATGACATCGTAAACAATGTTGTCTCTTTTATGCCCACAGATTGCACCAACGATTGAACTTGTACTTGTATTTGGTTCTATATTAATTAATATTAATAAAGTCATTTTCTTTCCATGGAGATAATAATAATTTCAATTTTAACTTTCATTTGTAGTTGATGGTCAGGGTTGGAGCATACCAATAGCACAGGCCCTCCAAATAGTGAGAGTTGCAATTTCTTTTATTTTTCATAATATAATAAAGTGAGAATGAATTTTTTTCTAGTTAAATATATTTTTAATTTCTACAAAATTACGATCTTTTTGAAAAAATAAAATGGAGAGACTATTTTTGTGATTCAACTAAAATAGGGGACCAAAATACAATTAAACCTAAAAAAATTTAAGAGTTAAAAAGTTGAGAATTTTTTTATCGGGACTAAACTTTATTTTATCCCCTTTTTAACTTTTTAAAATTGCACTTTGTTTTTTAATTAGAGGCCCAAATTTTAAGATTAGAAAAGAGTCTCTAAAATATTTAAAAAGACCATGTTATTGGTGTTTATTTTTTAATTTCTTTTGTTGTGTTTTATTAATTGAACTATTAAGATTTTGTGTTTGTTTTTTGAATTTTTTATGGTTTATTTTTAAAACTCTTTCTGTTGTTTACTAAGGTTTTGATTGAAGGAATATTTTTGTGTTAAAAACTACACATCGGTAGTCTATTAGGTTCTCAATCATATTAGTTCTTAAGGTTTGTTTGATCTGGAGCATAAAAAGAGACATGATAAAGTATAAAGTTGAATAAGAATAGATAATATATGATATGATAAATATTATCATATTCTGTGTTTGTTTGATATACACATGATAGTCAATATGATAACATTTTATTTTGTAATGTATTTGATACGAATTTTATCATGATATGATATAATATATATTATATTTAAATATAAAAAATTACCATTGTGAATAATTTCATATTATTTTTTAAAAATTAACTTATTATATTTTAAATATTATAAATTAAGAAAAAAACAACAATTAAATAAGTAATGAAATAATTTTATATTAAAATTATTCATTGACACTACTAAATAAAAACTTTAAATTTTAAAAACAAAATCATGATTAACCAAATAATTAAATTTTATTTGTTAGAATGTAAATAAAG
>JBBPBS010000417.1:5626322-5800857 GCA_037974835.1 Cicer judaicum
ATTTGATTAGATTTGCATTTTAGATTATATTTTATAAACTATTTTTATATTTATATTTTATTATATTTATATTAATGTGTTAAATAATATTTCATAAGGGTAATTAAGTAAACTATTGTTCTTATCATATCTCAATGGTTTATAATCCAGCTCATATTCAGGATAGAAATTTAAACTAGAGAGACATGATAGGATATATCTCAATGATATTAATTTTTGAAACTAATATATTCAATTAAGTAAAAAATATTTAGATTATTTTCTCTTTTATATTATTAAATTCATTATTTTTCATAATTAATTTTATTAAATGAATTTACAAAAATGTTTAATAACAATTAAATTGGTATTGGTTATGATAGTTAATGCATTTTACTAACAATTATTTGTAATAGATTTTATAGCACATAATAAAGGTACAAGAAAAGTATATTTTATAGTATTTTATATTTCGCCAAAAAATTAGTATCAGTTACAATTTAATATTTTAAAAATTATTAAACTAATATACTTGACTATTACAATGTGTCGATACTGGTGTTATTGGCTTTGATCAAATTGGTAGTTCACACAACATATTTTTTAACCATTTGGCCTTTTTACTACTTGTAGCTAGAACAAATTTTTTTGTAGTGGTGTTGACAATGCAATTTTGTTTATTTGAATCCAAGAAACTGCACTTGCACCAAGGGTGAAGTTTCATCCACTTTTTGAAGCATGATCCTCAACATAATTTACTCAAGTGACATATGTTTATCCTTCCAAAACTGAAGGATATCCACTATAAATTAAACTATAGTTAATTGTTCCTTTCAAATATTTTAATCCTTTATTAATAGCATGTCAATGTTCTTTACTTAGATTGTTTGTATACCGACTTAATCTTCCAACAACATATGTTATATCAGGTCTGGTACAAGTCATGACTTACATCAAACATCCGATTACCTTTGAATAATTCAGTTGTGCCACATCACATCCTTTATATGGTTGTAAACTAGCATTTTGATCAAATGGGGGTAGAGATAGATTTACAAACAAATTTCTTTAGCATTTTCTCAAGAGATTTACTCTCTTCGCATTGTATCACATACAATTAATAAGCATTTCAATTATCACATGCACAAACTTTTATGTCATTCTACCTTTTACTATATTGAATAAACATCTAATTTAAAATTTTAATTCCCTTTTCAAAGTCCAATATATAATACATTTAATGCATGAAATATATATTGCCTCTAGCTAACAAAGCATGATCATAAAAATTTCTGATAAACAAATATCATAAGGTGGGTCCAAACATGTAAGTCATCTACTACTTAACAAATAAGAATTATTTTCATTTATATTAAAGAAACATTTTCTTCATAGTTACATTATAACTAATACATGCATCATAAATTATATTTATTAGTTCAAGTTTCATATTTAAATATGTTTTATGATAAATCCAAAAAAGTATCACAATAGAAAATAAACAATTAATAAAATCATTAATATTTTCTATTACTTTCTTCCATGAACATTTGTAAACTTACAATAATTTAACAATATATACCCTAATTAATTTTAATATAAAATAAGCAAGAGATACACATATAATCTAATGTAGGAACCAAGTTGGTTTTATACTTAGAGTTTTGATGATAACAAAAATATTTTATGAGAAAAATATATTTGACTTCAAAGAGTATGAAAGAAGATTCATGTTTTTAAAGAAAATCTAAAATAAGATCTCATTCAAATTGATAATAGAAGAAAATCTAAAATAAGATTTGATTCAAATTTATAATTCAAGAAAATCTTATATAAGATTTGATTCAGATTTATAATTGAAGAAAATCTTTGACCAAATTGAAAAGAAGATATGGTCAAGATTTGAAGAAGATTTGATCAAGATTTATCTACAATATGAACATAATCAATATGAAGAATTTACAAACTCAATCTAAAGAAAATACAAATGGAATCAATATGAAGAATTTACAAACTCAATATGAACAAAATACAAACAAAATCAATCTAGAAGAACTGCTCAAATTATTTTTAATAAGGAATTGGCTAAAGAATATATTATCAAAGAGATAGATTCAAATTTATCAGCTTGTTAATGTTTGCTCACTATTACATAGATCATTTTTTGTACATGATAGCTACATTCCATAAAAAATCCTCCTTTATTTATTTATTTTTTTTAAAATCCTGACCAGTTCCTCTAGGTTGAAGGGTTCAATTGGTTGATTACTTTATGTTCTCTACTCATATTTTGAGTTTTTAGTATAGGATATAAATTATTTTACTCCTTTCGCCCATTGATTAAGATGTTTATGATAGTTATAATTACTTTCTAAGCAGGGCTTCTATCTTCTGATTGTTGATATTACTCTTCAATTGATTAATTCCATTAATTTAGACGTGAGTTTTTTTTTTTCTTTCTGGAACATGTATTAGTTAAATTAAAGGGATGAGAGGATATTGTTACCATAGTCTCAAGTGACATGTGCCATTGGAACGCCCCTGAGAAAGCTGACATATTGGTAAACGTTTTTGCTCATTTTGTCATTGCCAATTATTTGACTTTTGTTGTTTATGGTCAAGTGTCTGATTGATGTTGGCTTGAATTTAGGTTAGTGAATTTCTAGATTCTTTTAGGGATAATGAACTATCTCTCGAGTGCCTTGATGGAGCTCATAGATTTTTAAAGTCAGATGGAATTTCAATACCGTCTTCGTATGTGAATTCTTTTTATTTCGCACACTGATTTGTCTTGGTTTTTTTTTTATTGTTTATTTATTTGATTTCATGTGAATGTATTCATTCTTATTGGTTTACATGTTTGTTAAGCTTTCTATCTTATTATTTTTTATAATTGTTTTGTTGATTTTGTCTGAGCATAGGTTTTTACATTTACTCATCCAAAACCAGTTGTTGATAGAGAGAGCAATCAACATTATAAGAAGTTGCATTTTATGATACCTGATGACACCAGCTCTGCAATGGTACATTGTATGTGTTGTATTTCTTTTCTTATTGACTAAATAGGCTTGTTAAGGAATAATAAGATTATATTGTGTTAAATTTTTTAGATCTTTCAAGTGTTAGAAATTATTTTAATTATCTCATATCAATTATTGTGCTAATGTTATAATATTCTTTTTGATACTGACTGACCTTGCGTACTCTATGATCATAGGATTTGTTGGCTACTTTGATGCAACTCTTTACAAGGATATTCATCTTGGGATTGAACCTTCAACAACTACCCCAAACATGTTCAACTGGTATTGAGATTTGTTTCCTATTTATTTTATTTCGAGACGACTATTTTGATTGGATAATGAGTTATCGTCTGAAGCAAAAAGATTGAGTTATCGTCTAAAGCTTAAACTTTTGTTCTGGGAGAGGACGAAGCTGATAGTCAACCAACCAATGATATGTCATCTGATATTGATATATAGGTGGATGTAGTTGAGACAAAGAAAGGGTGAATATTTGGTTTTGGATCTATATCCAAAACATTGAATCCCAATCAACCAACAATGCATTCTGATTTAGAGGTTGATGCTTTGAGAAGTCAAGTTCACGATTTGAATGAATCGTTGCAAAAACAGGAGCAAGAATAGTTGTTGATGAAGCAACAGTTGCAACGACAAGAAAAAGAGATAATTGAGACGAACAAAAATTTAACCTTTGTGATGCAACATTTATGATTTGTTGGATCTTCTTCTCATCCAAGTTCATCACCACAACCCAACAATGAAACATATGAAGATAGTGGGAACGATGATATTGGTAGTGATCATATTCAGTAATATTTATTTTTACTTTGTTAAATTGGTTGTATCATGTACTTGATTATACTTAGTTTTTATTGGACCATGCTTTAATTAATACTTAGTTATGATTTGCAAACATGATATAAATTTTGTTTAAAATTATCACAATAGTTGGATCACGTTTTAATTAATATTTAGTTTTTATTTGAAAACATGATATAAATTTTGTTTTGGAGTATTGGAATAATATTTCAATTAAAAACTAATATTAAGTATTTAAAAAATGTATTGATAATAATATTTTAATATATTTTTGGTTGAAATTTTCATATAATTAAAAAAAAATTGGTTACAGTGGAAATTTAAACTTGTAGATTCTTTTTGAAAATAATTTTGATACACAATTACCTGCGAGTTTGCATGCGAAATGTATATGCTGCAAAATTTCATGTGGATATACATGCAGATTGTCATGTGCATATATTTGTAGGAATAGTATTACAGAGATATTCTGCGTAAAATACCGTAAGAAAATGCCTTATGTTTGCTTAATATTTGTTGCGGACTGTATTTACATTTCATGTGGATTTATCCGCATGTAATTTATCTACGGATACATAAACCCTCAAGAAACAATTATCCATGAAAATTTTACGTGGGGATATGGTTCCGTCAAGAAATCCGTAGTTAACGTGTGTTCCTACGGATTTTGTGCTTACATCCGCAGGTAAAAAGTAAATTTCTAGTAGTATCTCCTTAAATATTGCAGTCATTAATTAATTACAAAAGCAAAAAACCGAACTTGAATCTAAAAATTGTTAGATCTTTTGTTGGGGGTATGCTACAAATTTTGCTCAAGAAGATGATGAAATTGATGATGATGAAGGTTGCATAAATAAATTCAAAGTGTGTGTATCACACTAAACTTTAAGTTTGACTCGCTTCCACCAATCTATGTATATCGAATGCAAACGGGTTAATCGACGAATCTCTTAAACCTTGTCGATCAATGATAGTTTACAGAATATATTTTTTTTATTTACTCTCGTGTACTAGATAAAAGAATAAATGATTTAGAAATATTTTTGACAGAAATTTGACTCATGTAACATGAAAATCGTATGCTTTTTTTTTGTCTCTAAAGTGTATCTACTTATAGAGTAACCCATACCAATATGTGAAAGAAAACAACTCTTGAAAAAGTCTGTAACCCTTGGTAATTTAACAGATGTATTGGTTGATGGCTAACAGATACATAAAACCCAAACATTGCAACCAATTGACCAAATAATATATTAAGTTATTTAATTTTACTACATTAGTATAGCTATTAGAGAATTCTAAATATATTTTAAAATTTTTCCTCACAGTAAATGATTTAAACTCTTAAACCCTTTTGGACGTAATAGTTTAGAACTCAATGTTTAGTTTTCATAAGGAAATTATCAAGAATACAAATGGGAGAGCTTAAGTTCTTGCATGTGACAATGACAAAATAGCCCACAAAATGTTGATGAAGGTCTAAGAAAAATAGAGTTCTTGCAATTTACCTCTTTGTTAGAGAGCTTAAGATGTGTAGATAAAAGAATGAGGAAGATCATGAACATATAAACACGTCTATGAGAGAAAATGAAGGATAAAGTCAGTGCGGATCTTGATCTGAAATATTGGGGTGATTAAAATTTTAATAGATAAATAAAAAGTTTATTATTGTATTGTATATAAGAATTTTATGTTGTAAATTTAAAAAAAAAAATATATTGAAGGCAAGTAGTATATCAAATTTTGATTTACATATTTAATAATTAAAAATTAGTTGGAATTTAGGTTAGAAAATTTATTTTATTTGATAATTATAGTAGTTATTTTTGTAATTTTTTTTATAAATTATTTCCCTCATTTTTTTTATAATAGAGATATGGATTATAATTTGAACTACAAAAATTTATGTATGTGGTCCAGAGTAATCTTAAAGACTTTGGAGACCCTCTTCTAATCTTAAAAATTGAACATAATAAAAAAAATACTTTTAATAGTTAAAAAGTTGGTAAAATAAAATTTAGTCCATATATACATATCAATCTACATTATACAATGAAGATCTACACATATCAACATATATGATACAATTTACACTATGCATGCAATTTGATTAGGTTAATTCGTGCAACAAGAAAAGATGCATAGATAGTATATAACCTTCACATATTAGACTCAAATATACATATCGACAACGGTAACCCAAGAAGTACATTCAACTCATGAAAACAATTCTACTCATAAAATACATTCATTATAAATTCCAAAATTTCAACAACATACATCACAATTATTAACATATGTCATATCTAGTTGAAATTCATCACCGATTAGCATATTTATTAACGTATGTCATATGTAGTCGAAATTCATTACCAATTAGTATATATTAAACCACAATTATCTTATAGACTTATATAATTTGATTTTTACAATTGTCACAATTAATAATTATTCATTTTTTATTTTTTTAATATAATTTTTTTTTTAATTAAATTTAACTACTTTTATACGTTCAAACAAATTCATATGTAAACTTTTTTTCAAAATTATATGTCATATCACAATTGTACATTTAACTTTGAAAACACCATTTTATACTAATCACTACGCATAAAAAAAAAGATAAAGAAGAATGTCTTATTGGATATAAAAAATAAAAAAATAAAAATTTTAATCACCTTAATTTTTATATGATTAAATTTCAATTCTTATTTGGTCCATAAAATATATTAAATAGATTAATTTTTTATTTAATTTATAAAATATATCAAATAAATTAATTTTTATTAACAAAAGTATAACTTAAATATTTCTTGTAAATAAAAAAAAGAATAGTAATAAATTTTTGAAAATTATTAAAAAATTTGAAATGATGAATAAAATATCGTATAAATAAAGTAAAAACAATACTATTTTAAAAAAATAAATTAAAAATTTTGGGTGCCCATAATCAGTGTGCTAACGAAGGTCAGCCACGTGACGAAGTGTTTGTCCATTTCTGAAGTTAAGGGTGCACAAAGGAGAGAAAGGAGAAAGAAGTGAATAGTGGAAAAGTAAAGAGAGTAACAGAAGTATTGGTGAGTTGTAAAAATTGTGTCTTTACACAAATGATTAAACCAAAATTGAGCATCAATGGCCCCAGTATAAAGCTCTGGCCGACAAAACCTAGAGAAATGGATAAGGTTGTGATGATGTGTCACCATTTGGATGACCAGTTATGCCGGAAATTTTTTTACAGTTCTCTAATGCCATTGAAACATAGAAAAATTATTTGGGAGAGACTAGTGGAGAATTATCTCAATATCACTATCGAGGTAAAATAATTTTGGTCTTTATTTTGCAATCTTTTGTATACTCGGTTCTAGTTTTTGTCATACTTGTACGAAATGTTCGTAACATATAATAGAAATAAAACTATTTTTACTTTAACTTTATAAAATATATTATTACCTGTAAAATATTATTATTTCTAATATTTATTCTTATGGGATTAAAATGGACTTTCTTCCGAAGTCAGATTACACTCCATGCCTAAAATGTTATCTAGACTGCTTTTGTTTTGACCTCAAACTTGCACTACTTATTCCTACCATATAGTAGGTTCTATTTATAATTTTATCATCACCATAATAATAATATCTATTTTTAAAACAGTTAATTTGATTATTAATTAATAATTTATATTATATAAAAATGGGATGTTATGATCTTTAGGAGTCTAAGTTGTAATTAATGCTAAAGTAAATTAGTACAGAACATTGTTATACTTTTTTGGGTACTCTCACTTATGCTCTTGACATAAATATTGCAAGAATACAATCAATATCCGACAAATCGGCGACAACTTTTGACAAGCAATAAATAGTCATTTCAACATATTTATTTGAGTAGCTATAAAAGACATCAGCGAAATTTGCACGAAGAAGCTTGTTATTTAAAAATCCAACTCTTACAAGAAATATGTAAGAATTCATATTCGTGGCAAGTGAAGGAAGACAAAAAAAAAAAATCAAGAAGAGAAAGGACCAGAAGCTAAAAGACAAAGAAAAAAGCCAATAGCATTAGAAAACAAGATAAGTGAGCTTCTATTCCCCATGTTTTCTCAAAATATACACATCTAGAAGAAGAATCAAGGATAAGCGTCTCGTGGAAGAATCAGAGGATATATGTTTTATGGAAGAATTAAAGAATACACGTCTCGTGGAATAATCAGAGGATACACGTTCAGAAGAAGAATCAAATGATACATGTCCATAAGAAGAATTAGAGGATACACGTATAGAGGAAGAATCCAAGGATACACGTCCCGTAGAAGAATCAGAGGATACATGTCCCAAGAAGAATCAGAGGGATAAACATAAGGAAAACAACAAGGGCAAAAACAGAAGGAGAAACTAGAGGCAAATATACTCATATTAGAGAAATAACATCAGAGACAACATGCCTAGAGCGTAAGTTAATCATCAGAGGTAGAAATAGATACAACCATCATAAATTTTTGTCATAATTGGCCAATCTGAATGAGTATTTTTCATGTACAAGTTGACTAACTCAAATGTGTATAGCACATAAGATGGCGGGGGAAGAAAATACCACAATAGAAAAGCTCCAAATGAATATATATTTTTCATCTTGTATATGACCTTAAATCAAATATCCTTTCATCGAGAGTTATTTGTTTTTTGTGTTGTGCCTATAATGGTGTTTTTCTCAAAGTGCTTGGAGGTCTCAAGCCAAAATTTTGAGAAGACTGTAATATAATTAATTGAGATAAGTATAATTTAGTGATTGTCGATTAATTGATCCCTTTAGTGGAAAAATCCTACTAGTTGAAGAGCTGAATGTAGCTATTAGGTGGATAATGAACCATGATAAATCTTATGTGTCATATTTTCTTTTCCTACTCCTTTTACTTTTAGCATACGATTTGACAACGAGAATTAAAAATAATATCACTTTATAAAAGAGAAAGATACTAGAAAAGTTTTTGTTAGTTAAATGACAATTCAAACATATTTTTTCTTATATTTTTAACCATATTCAAAATGACATCAAAATTGAGTTTCTTGATTAAGCTCTTAATAGTGTAAGAGAAGAAAACATTGATTTTAATCTTTCGAAACACACGTTTAAAATTTTATGTGAATCAAAATATCAACATATATTGGTAAAAAAAAACGGTTCCAAATATCTAATCATAGAAGATTAAAAAATATATTCAAAGAAATGACTAGAATGATACACAAAAAATAAAGCTTTTGATAGAACATAAAACGAGATTTTATCTATATTGTCCAATCACAAAAAGATAAAGCTTTTTCTAGAACATAAAACGAGATTTTATCTATATTGTCCAATCACAAAAAGATATATTCAACTCTGAGATAGAGCAAAAACAACAAAAGAATTTTAAAAATACATATCTAACATTTACAGATATAAAATATAATATGAGAAAATTAAATAAGGCTGCAGCCAAAACAACTACATATGTTCTTAAGTATACATCTTAGTCATTATGATAAAAGAAGAAAAAAAACAGTATATATTTTCAACTCCTTGATTTAACTATGAGTATATGATATATGCTCAAACTCATTTGCATATTTATTATCTAAATAAGAAAATGTCAATAGACTTAACTAATATTTATATTATTGATATCTTCAACTCGAAAGAAAGAAATATAGATCTCAAATATAGTAAAATGTATTACGATAATTTCAAATGTCGTGAAATTGTAAAAAATTATCACTTATGTGGATGTTTTTAAGAAAGTCTGATATCAAAGGAGAATCTACTTGTTTTAAAATGTTTTGAGAAAGAAAAGAAGAAAGTGTCGATTTGCAAACGACTTTGAAGACAAAATGTGTTTACCATTAAATATTTTTTTTTGCTTTTTCAAGAAAATAAAAAATGAACTGGAAAGTTCTCCAAAGAGTGGAATTAGATCACCATCAAGTTCTTCATCAAATAGTTTGCAAGCAGAAGCAGAAGCAGAAACAGACGATGAAGCATTTGGTGATCAAAGCAATAAATCATAAAGTAATACTTATTAGAAAGAAAACTCTAGTAATCAAAACCAACAACAT
Organism: Cicer judaicum; assembly: GCA_037974835.1. Lineage (NCBI taxonomy): Eukaryota > Viridiplantae > Streptophyta > Magnoliopsida > Fabales > Fabaceae > Cicer > Cicer judaicum. The sequence continues at coordinate 5,636,236 of JBBPBS010000417.1, forward strand.
CGAAAGAATTTAAAAATTTAAATCAACTCATCAAAAAGATCTGATCATAATAACAAGAAAAAAAAAATTCAACCCAAATCAAATGAATGTTAGAAAATAAATTAATTCCTTGCCAATCATCTTATCAAGCAAATTGTCATTAGTCATCAAATTTTTCATAAATTAATTCATTCACATACAAGCAATATTTTAGAGTTACAATAAATCCGTATGTTACAGTTTTTAAAAAAAAATGTTTTTACAGTATTATTTCATTTTTTTACATTTGAAAATAAAATTTCAAATAAAATATTGATTTAAATAATTTATCTCAAATAATTTCGAATAATATTTTATTTATTAATTACAATATTTTTTAAATGATAAAATTTTAAAAAATAGTTAAAATAAAAAATTATTCTATTTTTTTTACAAAAATCACTTTTTATATATGTTTTAAAAAATGTTTTTTATTGCATAAAAATCTTTAATAAATTAAAATATCTCATTTTTAAATAAATTTAATACAAAATATTTTTAAAATTGTGACATCAAAATCAAGCGTGTCATACACCGAGGACACGTGTTCGTTTTTCCACTACTCCATAAACAGCATTGCCCAAAACGGATTAGGCGCGCACCAACTTCAATGGCGTACCCTCTCTCTTCCTCCTTCAATGTTCCCATCACCCGCCACACCTCTCCATCGTTCTTCCATCGCGCCACATCACCTTCTCGAATCTTCTGCTACTCAAAGAACCACTACCTCCCCAACAAGGTCACTTCAAAAACACTCTCACCAAAACGATAGATAAAATTTTGCGGCATTTGTGAAATGTTGTTTTTGTGATGTGCAGGATCAAAGTGATGACACGTCAGCGAGTATAAGTGAGAGTATAATGAAGAAGTTGAAGAGTGTGATTCCTATTGTAATTGCTTCCACTGTTCAGTTGAGTTTTCTGTTTCCGTTGGTTGATTCGGTTCCATATGTTTCTTCTCCTGCTGCGCTGGCGATTCTTTATTCGCCAGATACGAAGGTTCCTAGAACTGGTGAAGTTGCTCTTAGGAAAGCTATTCCTGCAAACGCTAACATGAAAGCTATACAGGTTGCATTTTATATTTATTTACTATATATGGATTTAAATTGCAGTTGTAGGTTGAATGTAATAACCTGCTGGATGAATTAATTAATCAGTTAAATATTTGAGTAAAACTCGCTTGTCTGTTCTCCTTGAATTTTCAATAATCAGGGTTGTATATGCTGGTTTTGCTTAGTTGATAGTGTAACTGGAACATAGTTAGTTATTCCCTCCACATGAAACATTGACATAGACACTATTAACATGTATAAATCAGTTATAGTTTTCTAGAAAATTAGGTGGTTGAATGTGTCGGTGTTGGACACCGATGCGTCCAACTCTGAATACAAAATCAATGTGAAGTGTTGGTGTATTAGCTGTAGTAAATTTTTATAAGAAGCCGAAGATAAAATTATCAAGACCAAAGAAATGCATTGAAATGAGTTAATTTTAACCAATGATGGTATCATTTTGAATTTATTCCAAAAATAGCTTTTACTGTTCTTTTCTTTTTGTTCAAGAAACTAGTGAGAAACTGAAAATTAAGATTGATCTAATTTAACAATTTGTAATGATGTACTTCTAATATCCACCTGGCTTTTTCAAAAAGAAAAACTTCTAATAACCACCATTAATTTTCTAATCAATGATTGATAATATTTACTTTACACTCTAAAGTGTGTTGCTCAAGTCGATTGAATTTGAAAATATATGAACAAAAACTTGATTATTTTGTTTCTTATAAAAAGGATTGGAGGGAATAGGCTGTTTCTAACTATTCTATAGCTAACTAACTATTAATTAAAGAAACTAACAAGCCATGTTACAACTGATATACAGGAATCTCTTGAAGATATTTCGTATTTGTTGCGGATTCCACAGAGGAAACCTTATGGAACAATGGAGGGGAATGTGAAAAAAGTTTTGAAGGTATTATATATAATCTTTATTTTTGTATTTATCTTAGTAAAATATCTCAAATCCAATGGTTCAAGTATTTAGATGCATTATAAGAAATGATGGACAGAAATATAGAAAATGTAAACTACAGGATTCATGTACAATTTCTGGTATTAAAAAACACTCGAGTTTACTGGAAAATTTAACAGCACTGTTTTAGGTGATAAAGAGGTAAAAAGAAAGTAAGTTATTTGTCACTTAAATGCAATCTTTATTATGGGCCAGGGAATCCACAAGACAAAATAGGATTAAGATTGAAAGTATTAGGGGGAAAGTTTGTATCATAGATGCAATATTACTGGTTAATTCAATTCTAAAGTTTAAAGAATCATTTGTACAATTTAATTAATGCATAACAGTTTCAATTTTTTCAATTGTGTACATGTTCAAACTTGGTGGTTTTTGGAGGTTCCATTGCATCTTTAAAGCCTTAGTGTGTCTTCTTTGTTGATAGAAAGAATGTGAATGCAACATAAGTACTTTAAAACTTCAAATTTACATGTGGTGTTTCTAGTATTTATATTTGCTCTGACGATACACCTCTCCTTGTGTCACATTCATACAAGGACTTCAAATTTTGATATGTTCCTTCCTTATTTTAGATAGCGGTAGATGAAAAGGATTCTATACTGGCAAGTATACCAGCAGAACTGAAGGAAAAGGGCTCTCTGGTGCATACCTCTCTAATAAATGGAAAGGTATTTAGAAGAGTACACAAGTGCTAACTTCTCCTTCTTTCTAAAATAAAGGATATTCACATTGGAAGAAAATTGCATATGTTTATGATGATTTCAATTTATTTAACTTTGGGCTATACATAAGATGATTGTTCTTGTATTATATAAATATATTTTTGCTATTTCTTATGTTTCTCATATAGAGATACTTGAGAATTAGGTTTTGGTATTGAATGACTTCAGAGATTAGCTCTCAGCATGATATTTATAATCAAAATTGTACAAGGAGAATCTCTTAATTAAGGAAATAGATTTGGACTAAACCCAACCTATATCAAACCTAATAAAAACAAGGAATAGCATATCTTAATAATAATAATAAACTAAACCATTGCATGTCTCAACAGAGATGATAAACCTTTTTAGCCACAGGTGTGAAAGTATCACTGTAATTAAGACCAAAAACCTGAGTATAGCCTTTAGCCACTAGATGAGCTTTCAGAAGATCATTATGTCCGTTTGGACCAACTTTGACTGTGTATACCCAACGACATCCAACAATAGATTTACTAGGAGGAGGTGGCACAAGAGTCCATGTTTGGTTAGATTTTAAAGGCTATCATCTCATCAATCATAAGGCTATCATCTCATCAATCATAGTATGCCGCCAACCTGAATGAGAAAGAGCTTCTTGCGGAGACTTAGGAATAGTGATGGAAGAGATAACAGAGGCAAAGGTATAATGTGAAGGTGATAAACAGTGATAACTAAGAAAATTATAAATGGGATAGGGATTACTGGTGGAACGTGTACCTTTACGTAGTGCAATAGGGAGGTCGTCGGACAAGGGAGGCAGATCCAAAGTAGAGGAAAGGACCAGAACAGGAGATGAGTCACTTGAATCTTGTGTAGGAAGTTGATTGCTAGGAGGGAGACGTGCACGCCACTAATAAGTGTGTAGGAGAGGAGGCCTAGATGGATCTGGCTGGTCAATTATAGGCATGGACGGGGTTAGCAGAACAAGGTAAGGAATAAGTAATACCTCAGAGATTGGCTCAAATTCAATGGGGGATGGGAAGAAAGGTGTATCCTCAATGAGTGTGACATCAACAGACATGTAGAAGCGATGTGTGGAGGGACAATAGCATCGATATCCTTTCTCAAACCTTGAATAACCGAGGAAAACACACTTAATTGCACGAGCATTCAACTTATCAAGTCCTGGAGTAAGATCATGAACAAAGCATGTAGATCCAAAAACTCGAGGAGGGATACAAAACAATGGTTCATCGGGGAGCAATATGGAATGGGGAACTTTGTCTTGGATAGCAGAATATGGCATTCTATTAATCAAATATCCTGTAGTGAGAACAACATCGCCGTAAAACTTGAAAGGAACATTAGCATTGATTAGCAACGTACGTGGTGTTTCAATTATATGACAATGCTTACGTTCAACAATACCATTTTTTTTGTGGGGTATGGAGACAAGATGATTGGTGGATTATTCCATTTTCGACCATAAAAGAATTAAAAGATGACGAAAAATACTCTTTTGCATTTTCATTGTGCAAAATGCGAATAGAACAACTAAATTGATTTTGAATTTCCTTAAAGAAATTGTGAAATATACTTAATATTTCTGATCTATCCTTAAGTAGGTAGATCCACGTACATCTAGAAAACTCATCAATAAAAGTGACCAAGTACCTATGACTTACAATTGAAGCGACTCAACTTGGTCCCCATACATCAGAATGAACGACATCAAAAAGAGATCGGACTTGTGATTGAAGACTGCTGGGGAAGGATGACCAAACGTGTTTCCCAAGCTGACAAGGTTCACATTCTAAAGACTAAGTGAGACAAGTGAGGGACCATAACTCTGAATTTTTTGAGACTTGGATGACCTAATCGACGATGAAGAAGACCTGGGGACTCTGTACTAGAAGTGGAAGCAACAATAGATGAAGACTGAAGGTAGTGAAGTCTTTGGGACTCATATCCTATACCAATCATCTGCTTCCTGGTCCTGTGTAACAAGAATCAGGAGTAAAAGTTATAGAAAAATTTAGACTTCGAGTCAGACGACTAATAGAAATTAAATTAAATGGACAGTTGGAAACAAAAAGAACATAGTCAAGAGATAAAGATGGGAGAGGAGTGGCTTGACCAATACAACTAGTTTCAATATACCATCTGCAACAATAATATGATGTGGGGTCTTAGGTTGGGATATTTTCGATAAAAGTGATGGATTACCAGCCATATGATCAGAAGCTCCAGAGTCCAAGATCCAAGGGCTAATAGATGAGGAGTGAGAGAGGCAGGCCGTAGAATTACCAGTATGAGCAAGAGTTGCTGAAGATGAGACATGTGAAGCCTTGAACTGTAGGTATGCCTTGTACTCTTCATCAGCCAACATATTGTTTTGGGCATTTCTCACTTAAAGAGTCTTTTCCATTATCATTAGACTGTGTCACATTTACTGTTTTTTCTGGAAAACAAATAATGGAATAACACTTGTCTTCGGTATGACCGAAACACTTATAGTAAGTGCACTGAGGACGACCTCCACCACGGCCTCCTTGGCCACCCCCACGGCTACGACCTCGTCCTCCATGATCTGCAAAATTTGAAACGAAAGCAGAAGACTTTGTGCCAGTTTGAGATTGACTTCCTCCTAATCCTTCTTGACTAGGAATGCGTATGATGAGATCCTCGGTTGAGGGGATATCGGATGCAGTGAGAATGTGGCTTCGAACCGACTGATACTTTTGATGGAGGCCATGAAGGACATTGATCTTGCAAACATTATCCAATTTCTCAAGCATCTTCTTTCAGTCATCGTTGGCTACAAGGAGCTTGAACTCGTTTACCGCTGACTAGGCTTTATTAGCATAAGCCATGATGTTATCTTTTGTCATCTGAAGGGTAGCTAAATTATGAATACACAATAGAGACGTTGGATATCGTTCAAATAGATATTCTTAGCTTTCTCCAAAATATCATAGCAAGTGGTGTACGAGTGATAATGGACCAGCAAGGAGGGTTCAATTGTTTTCCACAAAAGAGAGGCTAATTGACAATCAGCTTGCTCCCAATCTTCACGCAAATTTGTATTAATTTACAAGGACTTCTTAGTGAGGTGACTTGAGAGCTCTTGTCCAAGAAACAACATCTTGACAGGAGCTGACCAATTTAAATAATTTTGATCATTAAGTTTCTCAGACGTTATAGAGGGATTTATGGATAAAACATATGTTACAAAGCTCTTAAGAGAGGATTCAGATTTGTTCTCCTTTTGCGAAAGATCTAAACTTGAACTCATCTTCAACAGACTAGAAGCCGTAAGAAGGAAGCCCTACAAACATCAAGAAGGCAGCAAGAAACAGTAGAGAAAGCACCAGAAATAGTGGGACCCACTGACCAAACTTGGCCAAAACAGGAAGGACGGAAGCAAATGAGTGGAACGGGACGAAAGGAAGCAAACGAGTGTATGTTGGACCGTTAATAGGACAGCTACATATGTGACTGATGGCTAGGGTTTTTGAGACTTTTGAGAGCCTGATCATGAGCTCTGGTACCAACTTGAGAATTAGGTTTTGGTGCTGAATGACTTGAGAGATCAGCTCTCAGCATGATATTATTTATAATCAAAATTGTACAAGGAGAATCTCTTAATTAAGGAAATAAATTTAGACTAAATCCAACCTATATCAAACCTAATAAAAACAAGGAATAGCATATCTTAATAATAATAAACTAAACCATTGCATGTCTCAACAGAGATGATATACCTTGTGCTTGTATCCCTTTGTTTGCTGATGCTAGAAAAAGGATTAAGTTGAAGGAACTTGAATGTGGAACATGCCTATAAGCACTTAAAACTTTTTTTGATAGATGAAATTTTTGACAATGTTACGTAATTCACACATTATGTGAAATTGGTAGTTATATCCATTATAAAAGCTACCAAAATGATATCAGTATTTTGTAGGGTGGTTTGCAAGCTCTCCTTCAATCTATAAGGGAACAGGATGTGGATAGAGTATCTGTAAGCCTTCAATCTACACTGGATATCGTGGCAGAGATAGAGTTATTACAGGTGACACAAATCCGATAATATGATGTTATCTTGAATTCAAGAGTATTATTTCACCTTTCCATTAAAATGACTGAATTTATGTTGCAACAATATTGTGATATATCCTGAATATGATCTTGATACTGCTGCAACAGGCACCAGGACTATCTTTTTTATTGCCAGGGCAATACCTGCAATATCCACGGTCAGTGACTCGACTCCTATCAAAAAGTCATCTCAGTTACTACCTTTATGTGGTATATACATCCTTGATCCTTTTAACGGATCTTCATGTTGAGACTAATATGTCTAAATATCTTTAGTTGATTATAAATTAAGATAAGATATCATTTATATTTGAAATTATATTTAGCATATTCTTAGGACTTTTTCCTTATTAAATGATATAATTTAGAATATATTTTTGTATTACAGTTTAGCTCTATATATAGAGCGATGAATAACAGTTTAGAATGAGATTTGTCCACGTATAATATCTCATACATTTTTGCGAAACAAAAAATTACCCATCTCTTGAGACGCAAACATACAACCACTATTTTAGATGAGACTAACATAAAAAGATTATATGGTTTATCATTCATAGTACAGTTCTTTGGAAAAGTTTAATAATCAGAACATGGAGGGAAAATCAACATCTTCCCAAGTTTTTTTGTAGACTTTCAGGTAGAGGAACTGTTGAGTTCGTAATTGAGAAAGGAGATGGTTCAAAGTTTACTCCAGTTGGTGGAGAAGAGAGAAAAACTGCCACCATTCAGGTAAAATTCAGTCCATAACTTGTCGTTTATGATTATCCATTGGGTGTTGATTTGATCGGCATAGTCTCTTAAACATTCCATAAATGGAAAGAAAATATCCATTTTAAAGAATATAACCTAACTGGAAATATGTAGTTGGCTAAATGGTGCATTGATAAATTACTGTCTGCAGATGGTATATTGAAACTAACTGATGGTTAATTTCTTGACAGGTTGTTATAGATGGATTTTCAGCTCCATTAACTGCGGGGAATTTTGCAAAACTGGTAAGGTAGTGGAACAGAACTTCAGCCTTGTGAATACCATTCTTCATTTTCATAGCTTGTCGTGGTTTCAGGGACGGATTTGGGCAGGGGCAGGCATAGGCCTTGGTCCCTCCCACCCTCTTTCATTTTTTCCCCAAACATATACATACGTGTGCATGATAATTGTATGCTAAAGTGAAAGTTCCAAATGAATAATGAGGTCAATTTACGTATAGCCAACATTGCATATATAGTAACACAAATAAGTGGTCGAGAATAAAGACTGAACCAAAAACATAGCAAAAGCTGGACTCTAATTTAATGGTTCGAAGTGTGTATCTTTTGAACAAAATATTTATTTTTGATTAAATTCAAACAAAAAAAATATGAATTCTTAAAAATCAATACAAATAACACAATTTATATAAATTTTGTGGAATTAAATATTAATGAAATAATTTTGTCTGAAGATTATATTTTATACATTTAAAAGAGTACTAAATCTATGTTAATTCTATGAATAAATGCAAAATTTAGTTTAATCATTAAAAAAAGAAACCACAAATAATCTATCAAATTATAATATCATGACACATTAGTCCATTCATCTGAAATTTTTTAAAGTGTAAGTTTTTATTAAAGACTAACATTTTTTTTCATGTTAAATGCAATTAATTGACCCCCCGATTAATGACTTTTTGGATCCGTCCCTGCATGGTTTATCCATGTCCTGTCAGATTTCCCAGTTCTCTGAGTGATCTAAATCAGTGATCTTCATGTCTTAATTGAATTCTTTATTATCAATTGCTAATGTCTCCATCACGATTTCCTATTAATCTTGAACTTTTCATGTATCATTCCACATTCTTAAACTTCTGTTAGGGATCTTCTGTATGCAGCGTGATCAACAATTTTGTGTAAGGAGATTATTTTAACTAGGATACCTGGATTATCAAGTTGAGAATTTAATATCATAACAACAATCAAAGTTGATTATAATGAGGAAGAGTTAACTTTTAAAACAAACCCTAGAACTATGGCACTAGGCAACTTTGAGGAAGGGTTTAATGTGAAACTACTATAAATATGAGAACAATAAAGAAGTAGGATTTTCATCTGTGGAAGTTGGGAGTGACAATATGATGCAAATTGAAATATACAGTCTTTTCTGTCAAAGAATAATATTTAGTTTCGAATATGCATAGAAAGTTGTATAATGTGGTAATGTGCTTGTTTTTAAGTTTTGGTTTAAGCATATTGATAGTCTGTACCATCTTCTATGGGAAACTGCACTGAGTCACATATCCTTTAGGTAATGGATGGAGCATATAATGGCATAAAGCTCAACTGTTCCAATCAAGCTATTCTCTCGGAAAATGGACAAGATAAGAGCAGTGGTTACAGTGTTCCCTTGGAAATAATGCCCTCTGGACAATTTGAGCCGCTGTATAAAACAACATTAAGTGTACAGGTATGTTTGTTTTATTTTATCACAGATTTTGCAGTACACTTGACGTTTTCTTATGTATGTTTCTTTTGGAAGGATGGAGAACTGCCAGTTCTGCCTTTATCTGTTTATGGAGCAGTTGCTATGGCTCATAACGAAGTCTCGGAGGAGTATTCATCACCATATCAGTTTTTCTTCTATCTCTATGATAAACGAAGCGTAAGTGCAATCCCATGCTACATGCCTTATATTTATTTTCCTTAACTTCTGTTATACAATACAAGAGTGAAAGGTGCATTTTAATGAGTAGATGCATTATTTGGCTTAGGGAAAGAAGGAACACTAGAAAAAGAGAGAACACTCTAATTGCTTAAGAAAATTTGTTATTACTTGGTGCTAAAACACTTTGTAATGTTCCCAATTTATACTATACTTGCATGACTTTAGAAAATATTAAAATCTATAGGCTTGTAAAGTAATTGATTACAAGAAAAATCTAGAGATATTAAGGATGCTCTAGTCCATATGGCTAGAAGAATCTAGAAATATTAAGGATGCTCTACTCCATATCAGAATCTAGAGATATTAAGGTTGCCCTAGTTCTTATGTCTTCATTTTTTGGTGTTACATGAAACTTCCGTTTGATTCTCCATCAATACCATTTTAAAACTGGAATGGGTCCTTTGTTTTCTTTTCCAATTTGTTTAAGCCTAGTTTAATCATAGTTAATCTATTGATTGATTCTTTTCCTCTGTTGTAGGCTGGCTTGGGAGGGATATCATTTGATGAAGGGCAATTTTCAGTTTTTGGGTAAGACTTTGGAGTTTAACTTTTTTCTCTTTTTTGTTTTTGTTGTTTATTTTTTCTACTCTGCAGATATACCACCACTGGGAGAGATATTCTCCCCCAGATAAAAACAGGTGATATCATTCGTTCCGCAAAGCTTCTTGAAGGCCAAGACCGCCTTGTATTGCCAAAAGAAACTTGAGTAGGTCTCTTGGTCTTACAGTGCTACCTGAGCAGGTAAAAAGATTAAATTCTTTGTAATATGTATGATGTGTGGCATCAGCCTGATTTTCCAGATGCAGGTTGTGTTGTAAATTATAATTATTACAATATTACAATTTAAGATTCAAATTATATTGTTTCAATTTGGAAAGTTGTTTTCTTTAAGAGAAGGTATTATACCCTTATTAGAATTTTCTTTGGTTAGAAAATACTAGTTCATTTCCTCTCAAAAAATAAAATTTGCATGGTCCAATGTTACTGACTTGGGCCTTAAATATAAACAAAAGTGGGTCAAAGTAATTTGGACCAATCAAATACCTCAATTTATTTGATCCACTATTTTGCTTATATTAAAAATTGGATGTCATATTATAAATCATAAATTAAAGTAGTTTGAATCATGCAATTCATGCATAAATCACTATGATTAATTGATGTATTAATTATCAATGTGCTTTCCACGAATCATATAACCATTCAAAGTTTTTTCTTTCTTTTTCTTTTACCAGCTTATACTAAGGATATTTTAGAATTTTTTTGACTGAAGATATAAATTTTTTTATCATTATATTTAATTATCGTATTATCTTGTTAACTACAACAATCAAGATTCAAGTCTTTCTACATGAAGTTTCATTGGTTACATGGATCAACAAATGCCATAAAGTTTGCCAATATTATTGGTCTAAAGAATGATTATTCAATTTTATACCTCTCTTATTAGTCTGGTTTATAGTCCTTGTCTCCTTCCACTCTAACTATTGGACTATTTTTCATGTTGTCTACTTTTGGACTACGAAAGAAGCCTATTCAAAGTTGTAAAATTTAACTTATTAAAGTTTATAGACATGCCACATAATTATCCAATATTCATTCATATTACATTCAAACCATTCATATAATAAATAGCAAGAACCACTATTTTAGTTTAGGAACACTTGCAGAAGAAGTGTTCACTTCTGTCATCATGAACTCATTACTTATGAGTTCACTTCTATCATGAATTAGTACCTGTACCAAACGACTTTACTTTAAAAATGAGTCACTTAAGTTTGATTTTGTTTGAGCAACACCTCCTTAATCACTTTGTCCAAGTTCATGTATAAAAAATCTCCAGGTCTCTCTTCCGCCTTCTTCAACTCATTCTTCTTCAACTCATTCGTCTTCTGCCTCATCTTCTTTCCTTTCTCTCCAACCATCAATTCATTGACCAGCTTCTCCACCTTTCTCTCTTTACATTGTTGTCAATTTCAATCCCAATCTCCCAAATGTTGCAAATGTATCTTCAGTTTGTTGGCTGATCAGCAAAAAATGGCCAACACAACATAGGCGCTCCACCAATCAAAGGGTGCTTCAACACTTTCTCTTGTAGACACCAATCCACAATTCGTCCTCTATCTGAAATTTCATTCAAAAACTCAGATGACAAAACCACTGAGCTGCCAATGACAAGATCACCACTAATGATCCACAAAAAGGGTTTCTTGCGGTTGGCCATATCCCAAGCAAACTCTAACAGTTTCTCGAGAGATATAACTGCTGTGCTTCCAAAATTTACATAAACAACAGTTCTCGGTTCTTTCGATTCAAGCCATTCAAGACATTTAATATTTTCTTTTCAAAGACTGGAATCTAAAGGTGCCATGTGATTCTTTGGACTTTGACTTAAAAAAGAAGTATAAGGGCCAATGGTGTATAGAGAAGGGAACATAGAACAGAGACCATCCATAACATCATTCTCAAATTATTAGACGTTTTGATGATAATAGCAGAGGTTCTATGAAGTCTATTTATCACTTCAATAATAAACTCTATTAGCAAATCATTAGGATTTGTTGTCCTGATAAAATGCAGAAGGTCCTTTTTTAGGCTTTGTTTGGATTGATAGAATACGGTAGAATAGAATGTAATGGAGTGCTATGAAATGAGATTCTATTGTTTGGATTTTTTAAAAATCGGTGGAGAAAAGTGGGATATGATGAATCCATTCCATTCCATCATTTTCTCTCATTTTTCTTTCCCTCCAATTTGGGATGAATAGGATGAAGTGGATATGCGTCCATGAATCCTTACAAAGGGAAGAAGAATCCTTAGGGCATGCTTTGTTGAGATCAATATAATCAATGCACATACGCCACTTATTATTGTTGTTTTTGACAAGGACAAGTTTGGAGAGACAAGTCGTATAATTTGTCTTAGTTACAAAATTACCATTTACTAATACTATTTTTTTTTTAGCTTTAGCCTTGTCTGGTGACTATTTTCCGAGGCACTGTGTGACCCATCGACTTGGAAAGCTTGTGGCAAGCAATCTCAGGATCTATTCCCGACATCTCATCAGTGGTCCATGCAAAGATAGCTGTATTTTCCTTTAAAAAGGTGGCAAGGCCCTCTTTCGCGTATGGTGCAAAATCGCCTATTTTCATAAATCTTCTAAGCTTGCCTCTTATTCTTTATCTCTATCTCATTGAAACTACTTTACTCTCTAACTAACTGAAGCTTCTAGAATATTATGTTAGAGTTTGTTAGATTCAATTTATATTACTGAAGGTAGTTTAAATTATTTTAGCTTTAGAGAGTTAGCTATAGTGATCATTACATATGAATAAAGATCACACCATTAAAATAATTGATCAATTCAGATTCAATAAAATCAATTTGAGATTTCAGCAAATATTCTCTCAATTATGTCTTTTATTTCTTGTTACACTATGCAATTCATATCTTAACATGGTATCTTAAAGCTTTTTCTCGATCCTTTCTTGGTACCTCTTGCAATTTTCTTTTTTCGCATGTCAAACTTTTACCCCTGATTTCTGTTAAGATTGATGAGAAGAACTTCAAGCAACGGAAATAACAAATTGGCAACGTGATTCACGACCACAAGCTTCAGAAGTTCATCAATGAACCTTTAGCTCCATTGAGATTCTTAACTGAAATTGATCGCACTGTAAATTATCTCAATTCTTTGTTTCTAGAGTGGGAGCAACAAGATGCGCTTTTGTAATCTCATTGAAATTGTCCTTGAAGTCATACCTAAAGATTACAATCATGTGGTTGTTGTTGTCACGAGAAAAGATAACCCATACTTGTGTATAAGATGAGCGTTGGGAAGAACAAGAAACCTTCAGAAACTGTCGTTGTTAACCTTACTCAGGCACAGTCGTCAGCTTCATCTACGAACTCTACAACTGATCCTCCATGCAGTCGAACCTTAACTTTTCGTTTGGTACTACTCATTGGAATGCAAAATAACTCATATTGTCACGGATATGGCTCTTGCAGTGGTCGAACTGGCCGTGGTGGTGGTTGTTTTGGCTGAGGAGGTCGTGGTGGTCATGTACAATGTCAAATCTGTCCCAAATTTGGTCACGATGCTTCAATATGCTATTATCGTCATTCAAGAACTGGTCAATCTGCCTTCTCTCCTTGGGGAACACTTTCATCCACTCCATTCCTCATGCAACAACGATCTCCTGTTCAACCTCAATTTGGTTACCTCAGCCCTAGGCCTGCTAATCCTCGTCATTTTCATCCTCATGCTCTTCTTACTAGTGTTAATTCTGGCTTCAACAACCAATGATGGTTTCCAAACTAAGTATTTCATGTGCTCATAGGCATTGGCCAAAGTTTGTCTATCAACTCATTATGCATCATCTATTTCCTTCATCAACTCATCCTAACACCAATCTTACACCCAAGAACCTTTATTAGTTCCAACTATAACAAAAAACTTAATTAGTGTTAATAAATTCACACAAGATGAAGGAATTTTCTTTGACTTCCACCCTATTTTTTGTGTTGTGAAATCATAGGCTTTTTCTGAAGTCCTGCAAAAGGGAACTGTTGGAGGAGATGACCTCTGCAAGTTTGGTTATCCATTTTACTCAAATTCTAATATGAATGTTAATAAGTTTGACACTAATAAGGTTTACATAATTGATGTTTTACCTCCTGCATTTGGAACTATCAATGATATGAAAATAATGCTTTAAATGTACATCGTTCTTCCCTCCCTTCCATTTCAAATTTTGCGTATCAGTTATGGCATGCTCGTTTGGGGCATCCTCATCACGAATTACTTAAGGAAGTCTTAAAATTTTGTAATATCCCTACACCTACAAAAGCCTCTATTGACTTTTGATTAGATTATTGTCTAGGCAAAGCACATTGTCTCCCTACCTTTCATTCTACCACCATGTACCATACACCCTTTGAACTGGTGGTGCGTGACTTATGTGACCCTGTCCCTGTCACGTCCCATGGATGCTATACATATATTTTCACATGTGTTGATGCTTATTCTAGGTTTGTGTGAGTTTATCCCCTAAAACAGAAATCTTTTACCTTAACACAATTCAAGCAATTTAAATATATGGTGGAATTGCAATTTACTAATAAACCAACGTTGTTCAAAGTGATGGACATGGTGAATTTCGTCTCTTCACCAAATATCTTGTTGATTTGGGTATTATGCATCGTTTCACCTGTTCACACACTCATCATCATAACGGATTAATTGAGAGAAAGCATAAGCACCTAGTGGGCACTGATCTTACCCTGTTGACACAAATTGGATATCCTCTCCAATTTTGGGAACATGCATTTGTTACAGTTGCATTCCTCATCAATCGTCTACCAATACCTATGCTCAACAATGTGTCCCCTCATTTCCTTATAAAACACAACCATCCAAGCTACAATTATTTAAAGGTAGTTGGATGTGCCTACTTTCCAATTCTAAGACCATACGACCCCAAAAAAGTTGCCTTTAGATCCCAAGAGTATATATTCATTGGATACTCCTCATCACACAAGGAGTATAAATGTCTCAGTTCTAATGGAAGAATCAACAACTCAAAACATGTTTTAGTCAATGAAACAAGGTTTCCTTACTCTAAATGGTTTTCTAAACCCTCCACTCTACCACGAGCACCATCCACTTCATCATCATGGCTGCCTCTACAAGTTACACAATCCCTGCCTCTAAATCACATTGCTACAAAAACATTACTAGCATTATTGATAACACAGATCCTCTTATTTCTAGTATTTCATCATTCCATGCCCACCCTCATTTTCTCCTTCATCACACAAGCTTACTCTCATCCTAATTTAGGTTCAAGTCCCGCAACACCCATACATGTAACTCTCTCCCCCAACCTTCTTTTTTCCACACTCTAATCCCGCTACTACTTTTAGGTCATCAATTTCTGCAACTAACTCTATCCCCATCAGATTTCCTTATCTGAATACTCTACATGCAAACAAGAGCAAATAATGGCATTGTCAAGCCAAAACTACACCCTGCTATGCTCCTCATACACCTAGAACATACCAATGTCCAATAGAAACTTGCTGCTCTACGGTAGCTGGCAGGAATGAAAATCGAGTATGATGCCCTCATTCAGAACGACACTTGGTCCTTACTTACTCCGCCTCCTAATCATAAACTTGTTAAGAGTAAGTGGATGTTTAGAATTAAAGAGAATACCGATGGATCAATCAACAAGTATAAGGCACGTCTTATGGCAAAAGAATTTCATCAATAGGTTGGTCCTGACTTGACTTAAACATTTTCTCCAGTTGTAAAATCAGTCAATATGCGTATTGTATTCGGCATTGATGTCTCCAAAAACTAGCCTATTCAGCAGATTGATGTGAATAATGCTGAATTGATGTGAATAATGTCTTTTAGAATGATGTTTTAGAAGAAGTAGTACACATGGTACAACCTCCAAGTTTTGAGGCTCAAGACAAAAGCTCGGTGTATAAGCTCAACAAAGCTTTATATGGACTAAAACAAACCCCAAGGGACTGGTTTGACAGAATCAGATGAGCATTCATTCAGTATGGCTTCACTGCTAGTAAATATGACCCTAGCCTATTCATTCTACGCTCCACCTCGTTTACATTAATGACTCTTGTTTATGTTGATCATATCATTCTTATTAGGAGTTCCTTAACCCAAATTCAACAACTTATTACCAAGTTGAATTATGAATTTGCACTTAATAAATTGGGAAACCTATACTATTTCCTTATAATTAAGGTGACTTGTAAGTACAAAGATGCACCTAAGAGGGGGGATGAATTAAGTGTTTTGGAAATTTTCTTGTTTTCATCGATTTGGTGATTGATTTTTCTGCTTTAGGATTGTATGTGATAATAAATAAATGGCAGCAACTAAATGAACACAACAATATTATCCTGGTTCCTCTTATGACCAAGGGTATATTCAGCCTTCTTGCACACTACAAGAGATTTTTTCACAAATGTTTGAAAATGTACAATCCCACTCTAGGATCTCTGGTACAAACTTCTAACAAAAACTTCTAACATAGCACAACACTATCTTAGATTAGACTACTTTAATGATATCAAACCAATATTACTTCAAGTATTTTGAGAATCTTTTTGAATGATATGAAAATGAGATGCAAGTACTTGTGAAAAAATCATAAATTTTGTTCAAAGTTGTTCAAGGTTTGATTTAAGGATTGTGTAATCATTGATATGAAGATATGGTGTATTTATACTCCATAAACATCTTTTCAGATACGTGGCCATTGATCCAAGAGGTTTGATGAACAAATACAATGATCTAGAGCCATTTCAGATCTGAAAAATTATATTGCTTCCAGTTGTATTCGAATACAGGATGTATGTATTCGAATACACCTCTTTGTAACGTTTAATTTTATTCAAAATCTGCACCTTGTATTGGAATACACATTCATGTTGTCGAATACATATTTGTTGTTTTTGCCACTGATTTGCTTTTTGTATTCGACTACAACAAGCCGTATTCGAATACAAATTTGAAGCTTTTGCTACTGACTTAACATTTGTATTCGAATACACTATGTTGTATTCGAATACAACTTTGTATTTTGTCAAAAATAATAGTTTTAAGACTTTGTTAATGTAATTTTGACTTTGGAGAATTCTTTATATGCTTATGTAAGGATGAATGGTTCTCATGTATTTGAGCTATTGGTTGCATCATTTACCTTTACATTTAAACATCTAATATGTTTGAATTTAAAGTTGACCAAAAGATATTTAGACTTCTTTTTGAGCTTGTTGCGTTAATCACAATCGTTGGTCTTTGTCTTCATCAAAAACATGTATTTTACAATCTTCCTCTTTTTGATTATGACAAAATATTGTTGTTGTTGTTTTGGAGAGATTGCATCATTCTAACATTGATCTCCTGTAATTTATGCGTACTTCCTTATTGATCTTGAATGTATGTGATCAATTTGAAAACTTGTTTGAAGACCTACAAAGGTTTTTTTTAAAAAAATACCAAATTTTCTCCGCCTTTTGACATGAGCAAAAAGAAGGAAAAATATAGAAACATACAATTTCAAGCATATAAATACTAACAAAGGAAAAAATATCACACAAGGTAAACAAAGGAGGATGACATAATTTAGAATGGAGTCATGTTCAACTTAGTACATCATAAAAGAAAGATATAGTCAACAAGTGTTAATGATAACAACACAAAGCAATACATAAAACAAATTACAAAGCAATACTTAAAACAAACTGCAAAGCAATACAAATAAATTTTTAGTATCGAACTACATGTCAATATCTGGCGGGAGGTCAACATCTGGCGGGAGGTGAAAATGATCAAACTTATCAGATAAACTACTAAGGTCTTGAGATAAGGCTTCATGATTGTGAGCAATAGTAGTTTCGATAGTGTGAAAGCGAGTGTTGATGGAGGTGGTCAGATTTTGGAATTGGGCCGTGATGAAGGTTTGTAAGGGGTCAAGTATGTTCATGATCATGAGATTTGAGAAAAGATCATTAGAGGTTGTTTTCTCGCCATCTTCGTCAGCTTGGGCAACAACATTGGAGGGGCTAGTAGTGTCCTCTTAAGCGGCAACAAATGATTGGTCAAAGTCACTTTTATGCACATAAAGAACATGATCTGTAATTTAAATTCTGAAATTTGGGAGTAATTTCCAACCTTTGGAACCAAGATGTAACTTAAAAAATAATGCAGAAGGCGATACTCAACAGTAAGATTCCCAACTCCATACCGTTGTTGTGCATATTTAGAACCAGCTTGAATCCTCTTTTGCTCCATAGTGTTTTTGTCAAATCGACATAAAGTAACATATGCATCATATTTAGCAATACAAGTCCATTCACACAATTTACAGGGACTAATTTTTTTTCCTTCGAAGGGAATGTTCAAGATTTCGTCAATAGTTTTTATCTCTAACTTAATGGTTTTACCCTTGACTCGAAAAAGTAGCATATTTCCTTCTTTGGTGAGATTACAATAAAAGACCCTAACTAAATCGGAATAGACAGGACCTTTGTAACCAATAAACTCTTCAACATGCTGGGCTTTGAGTAAATCAGGAAAATTTAAAAGCAAAAAAAGAATCCAAAGTACCAAATTTGGGAATGATGAGCTGTTAGTCCGAGTAGATTGTGCGAAAACAGTTGATTTCTTCTAGTGTGTGTAGAAGACGAGATAAATCCGTGATATTTGCACTATTTGTTTGCTTCTTTGAGGGACCTACTGATGCATGTTTGGTCATTTGTCCTCTTTTGCGTGCGTCCATGGTGTGGAAGAAGTTTTGACATATTTGGGAAAAATGGGTTTTAGAGTTTTGTTGAGATGAAGAAGAAAATTTAAAATTAAGGGGGAGCAATGTTATTACTAATTTGAAATTAGATAATTCTAGAACCATTTAGAATTCCATGTAAGAATCTAGAAGTGTTTTAATTACAAAAAAAAAAAAAAAATTATGGGAAGCTCTTAGAAGTCACTATTAATTAGGAAACTCTTAGAATGCGGTATTAATTAGGAAGCTCCTAGAAATGTGTCTAGAATTTTCTATTTGTACCTATAAATACCTACTTGTACTTAACATTAAGCATCAAATAAATTGAAAATTTCCTATTAGAAATACCTCCTTTCTCTAACAATGAACCAGAGGAACAAGTTCCAGAACACAAGACAAGACAAGGCATTGATGGTAATTATGACCTCAGTTTTACAAAAAAAAAATGCAAAAAGATATCTATTCTAACAATATGCGCAGCCGTTTAATAAATTGCAAATTTACTAAACACAAGATTACAGAAGGTCCCTAATAATCAATTCTAATGAATGTCAAACAATATCAATTATTGATTATATGGAGAAATGCATCAAAACAATTGTTACTCAAGATATTGATTTTCATGCAATCATGTTAAGACAATTAATCATGCAAAGACACTTATCACAGAATCTTTATCATGCATTCAATCAATATCAAGAACACAATAATTGCAGAAATTTAAACGAGATAAGGGAAAGAAAAGTATACGTAGATATTTATACTGGTTCAGCCGTGTTGTGATGGCCTACATCCAGTCCTAAGATCAAACCCGATCTTAGCCTTTCCAATAGAACTTCTAAGAATCAGTTTACAGATTTTATACAGCGTCTCGCCTCAATCTTAAACTATTCTCCCTGTTCTATCTTTCCTTCCCTGAATTCCCGAGTTTAAATCCCATAAACTCTACCAAGAATACAATCAAGTGTCTTCTTGTTGACAACCCTCAACCTTGAAGATCACCACCAGTTGTAACTGGATTTTCTCAAAGTAATTTGGTTACAGAATTTGAATTACAGAAATTGAAATAGATCAATTATACAAAGTTCTTGATCTTCATTCTTCTCAAAGCTATTTTTCTCAATTTTATCTTTTTCAATCCTTTTTTATCACCAATGTAGATTGTTCAAGACTGAAAAAGATATTCAAAGTAATATCAGTTGAGAAAGGATTGGTAGTATATTGTGTATGTTGTGAAGATGTATTATCAAAAGAGTATTTCACAAAGTTATTAGAAGAATAGAGTGAATGCAGTTTATATAGTTTCAGGAAAAACAACACATGAATCGATTTGGCCAATCGATTCATTAAAGTTATAAAGCACACTAATCGATTTGTCCAATCGATTTCGCGAGTCTTGTTTTTCTTGAATCTTGAAACTACATATACTAATCGATTTACCTAATCGACTAGTTTCACTGTGTTCTTCAAACTTGGATGAATGTTCATATTTGAGTCGATGTGCATAATCGACTTGTGGTGTTTTGTTCCAACAACGAGATAAAAACAATCGATGTACTCAATCGATTCAAACATGTACATAGTCCTTAAGTCATCTCTGTTTCTAAAACTTTTTGTACCAATCGATGTGGTCAATCGATTTCACTGGTTCTAGGGACTCAGTGATTTTCATCAATCGATTTGCCCAATCGATTCAACAAGCTACAGAGTTGATTTAGAACTACATAATCGATTTGTCTAATCGACTATGAATTTAAGTCTGAAGCACATTACATTGTTTGGTTCACTCAATCGATTTACCAAGTCGATTGATGCCAAACTTATTTCAAAAGAAGTATGTTAGTGGATTGTGCTAATCGATTGCGTATGTCCCAGACCAATTTCATTTCAGAGTTAATTTTGTTAAATCGATTTGTCCAATCGATTTACTAGTTATTGGTTTGGCTCTGTGACATTCGAAATCGATTATGCCAATCGATATAGACAATTAACAATACAGATATGATTGGCTCAATCGATTTGCCAAATCGATTAGATTGCAAGACAGGCTATTGACTTGCACATTTTAATTTCAGTAAATGTACCAATCGATTTGTCTAATCGATGTAAGCAATCAGTTCAGTCCTGGTGAATTAACCAATCGATTGCTTAATCCCAGACTGCATAATTTCAATCAAACCTGTTACAGAATCGATTTTACTAATCGATTTTCTTATGAATCTTCAAGCTTTTGTTGATTTCTTGAGTTCTAAGCAATTGTCTCAAGTTTGTAAGGTTGAGTTGTTGTTCCTGAAATCTTTCTCAGTTTACAATGTCAGATTTATTTAATGATGTATGTTTGTCAATAATATCAAAAACGAACAAATGTCTAACAGGCATTCTAGGTTGAAGAGCGAATTTCACTTTTATGAAAAGTCCCAAAACTACATTACTGAAGTTCTTTGTGTTGACAGTCGAGAGCAACAACCTTCTCAACCTTCTTTTGGATCGACAACCTTCTCAAAACTTTTGTTAGATTTTTGAGTTGCGTGTTTTGATGAAAAAAGAACAATGATATAATTTGGTATTTAAAAAGTTAAAACGTTTTACCATTAAATTCCCATGTATCCACCAAATAGAGAAAAAACAGCATTCATGACAAACTTCGGTAACTATTGTTCAGACTTAGAAACGCAGAAGCAACTTATCAAAGAATGATGAATAATTTTTTTCAAAATCAAATAGGAAAAATATTGGAAGTATATATGGACGACATTATAATCAAATCCAAGGAAGAGTCCAACCACGTAACCCATTTGAGAGAAGTCGCTGCCGAAGTTAGGATGTATAAGATGAGGCTAAATCCTAAAATATGTACATAAGCTTAATGACCAGTCTTAGCTTTCTACCTCACTATAAGAGGGGTCGAAGCAAATGACCAGTCTGGTATCAAAGAAAGACATACATAAGCTTAATGATATGTTGGCAACATTGTCCTGCTTCATTGCAAGATTAGCCTAACACTTATCTTTTTATAAGCTTCTTAAGGACAACGGAGTGCGAAACTACCCTAGAGAAGTTAAGGACCACGTTATCGTAACTACCTATACAAACCCTAGGGAAACTTTGTTAATCTATCCAGCCACTAGTGTTGAAGCCGTAAGTGTTGTATTAATCAGAGAAACTGACAAAGCAATAACCAATATACTTTGTTAGTAAGGCACTACAAGGACTAGAGATATGTTATCATAGAACTGAGAAAGTGGCATTAGCGTTGATGATGGCGGCCTAAAGGCTAAGACAATATTTCCTAACTCATTCGATGCCTGTGTAGACATATTTACCCATTAAGAAAATATTGTTCCGGGCCCAAGCTAGCTGAAAGGATGAACAAATGGTCTACAAAATTGTTTGAATTTAATATCACATCCAAATCAAGAAATGCACTTAAAACCCAAACATTAGCCGACTTCAAAGCAAAAATGACAGTACTAGATAAGGGAAAGATTGAAGAATGGATGGTGTTCGTTGACGGATATTCCATTCAAAGGGAAGAAAAACATGTCTATCGTTGGAAAATAACGCTAGAATTGTGGTAGAGACACATGTCTGTGGCCGACGAAGAAGAAGCACACATATGAATTTGTGATAAAAGGTGAAAGATGTTAGAAACATGTTAATGTCCATTTGGCTTTTTCAATAGAACTCCCCACATTAAGCGCACCCTGGCCGTTTGCTTGGTGGGGAATGGACATCCTCGAATCGTTTCCATTAGCACCTGGGTAGTTAAAGTACTTAGTCGTGGCGATCAACTACTTTAATATGTGGGATCATTGGCTAAGGTCATGTTTGATAACATACTTCATTTCTTAAAGAAAAGCATTTTGACATGGTTCGGTATACCCGAAGTAGTCGTCGCCGACAATAGAACACAATTCAAAAATAAATCATTTCAAGCCTTGATAACCAGTCTCAAAATTACTCAACATTTCACTTCCGTGGAGCACCTACAAACCAACGGACAAGTCGAAGCAGCTAACAGGGTGATACTACGGGTTTGAGAACAAGGTTAGAGGAGGCTAAAGGAATATGGGTCGATGAAATATCACATGTTTTTTAGGCCTATTGAACTACGCCACACTCCACCACTGGTGAAACCCCTTTTTACCTTACTTACAGATCTGAAGTTGTTATCTCTATTGAAGTTGGAAAACTCAGTTGGAGGACCTCCCATCCTTTAGTCATGATCGAATATGAAGCACTAAGGGATGAACTTGACATACTGGACGAAGACATGAGCACTACAACACTTAAGGAGGTCGTCATCAAAGAAATGATGGTATCCACATACCCTCCTATCTGGGTAGCCACCAAAATGAGAACGAGATCCGACAACATATCATACAAACCAGCATAAAAAAAAATTGGAAACAACTACTAAATACAAACAATTGTCCAGATTACCAGAGAATATTGCTCAATTTGAAGCATTACAACGAATAAAACCAACATAAAATTCGAACTTAACAAGGAGAATATTACAAATAGAAAAATTCAACAATTAGATTAGAAAGCAAAATCCTATTTTCTGACATCAATAACCGACCCACCATCAACCTTCTCTTTATCGCTCGAGATCTCACCACATCTAACCTCCTTGGTGTAATCCAACCCACCCTTAATGAAAGCCACTCCGGGATTCAACAATTGGATTTGAGCAAGAGCATTTTCAAATGAGTCATTACTCGTAGATTACAAGTTGTTAACCAGAGTGGCCTTTTCATCTTTCAGATCCCTCTTCTTCTGCTTTAAGGCTTCATTATTACTAGACAAATCTAACCATTTGGAGTCAATCTCCTCGGTACTCCTCTCCAAATGAAATATATATTCTTCTAAGAGTTTCTTCGCATCAACAAGAACCAAGGACTCTATTTTAGCACCCGCCAATTAAGAAAAAACACCTTCTTTCTCTTTATGTAAGGATACTACATCTTCATCACCCTTCAATAGTTTGGAGTTGGCTTTAGAAAAGAGCTCCTTAGCATGAACAAACACTACGCGAAAAATAGGATTTTACAGCGATTTTTTTAATCCATTTACAGCGCTTTTTCAAAAATAAAAGCGCTGTGGAATCGAGCGCTGTAAAAGATACAACAACCCTTGTTTTTTTAAAAAAAATGCGCTATAAATCATGAAGATATAATGCGCGCTTGTTATGCACATTTTACAGCGCTTTTTCAAAAAAGCGCTGTAAAATACGCGCACATAATATGCATTATTATGCACATTTTACAACGTTTATTTGAAAAAGCGCTGTAAAATGTGCATCCAATATATGCATTATAGGTGCAAATTTTACAACGCTTTTTTGAAAAAGCACTATAAAATCCACACCCAATTATGAATTATGGGTGTGCATTTTACCGCGCTTTTGGGTGTGCATTTTACAGCGCTTTTTTTAAAAAGCGCTGTAAAATGTACACCCAATATATGAATTATAGGTGCATATTTTACAACGTTTTTTTAAAAAAAGCGTAAAATATGCCATTTTTTTTAAAAACGTTGTAAATTAATTTTTTGAAAAGCGCTTTTTAACTTTTTATGACATTTTTTTAGAAAGCGCTGTCTTTTAATTTTTTTCCAAAATTATTTTGATCCAGAATCAGTTCATAATCAGTTCACACAATCAGTAGGCAAAAACAGAACTCTGTAACTTAATTAACATGTACATTGGACATAACTCTATAATTTAATTAACATGTAACTCTGTAATTTACAACAGAACATTCAGATACATATATATAACCTAATTAACTACATACACATTGAACAGATATTGTACAACAACACATATTCATATACATGTTCATATATTGTGTCCTATGATCATATACATATAACTAACAGAATATACAGAATATAACTAGCTACCATATAATATTCAGATCCCTTGCAGCATGCTATTTCCCAAAAAATCAAATAATTTTCATTTCAAGCACATACTGACACCAGTCTTCCTTTAATTTCATTAGATCTTCCTCAGAGTATGATGGACTAGAATTGTCAAAGTACTGCAATATAAAAATTGAACATATTAAGTTAGTATCAAATATATAGATAATTTATATATGAAAATCATATAATGACAATACCGTACCATTTCTGGGATAACAGTTTTATTCTTGTCAACAATCTCCTTCATGAATCGCAATACGTAGTACCCACAATCGATGTTGTTTGTTTGACGAGGGCACTGTAAAATAAAACATATAAGTCAATAAAATATTTGTGCATTAATCGTAAAGGCATATATTTGTAAATGAAAATTTAAAGGCATATATTTCAAACCTTTATTGGAATCCATGTGATGTTATTAGACTTTTGCTTCGATACTGTAGCACCTCTTTGAGCTCGAAAAACTTGTAAAGCACTATCGAATGAATAAATGTGATTATTATAGCAATAACAAACACATTATATATATATATATATATATATATAGATATGTAAGAAATAAATGAATATTACTTACGTGTCGAACATAGTCTTTATATCGGAGTGATTGTTGTAATTACCATGCAAGGGATCCAAATAGTATATAACTTTAGAGGTCGCATTGATTGCAAATAGCACCCAATGTGCCCTACAACAACAAAAATTTGGTTAAGCAATTTTGTTTATACATAACTAATAAATTAAAATCTCATCAATTAAAAAGATATAAATAAATAATATATAATTACGTACCCTCTTA
The DNA here is from genome assembly GCA_037974835.1 of Cicer judaicum. NCBI lineage: Eukaryota > Viridiplantae > Streptophyta > Magnoliopsida > Fabales > Fabaceae > Cicer > Cicer judaicum. Next base: position 5,661,827 of record JBBPBS010000417.1, read on the forward strand.
GGTTCGGCTGAGAAGTTCATTATCATTTGGCAACATATCTTTTAAGAGTGTTAATAATTATGTGAAGCTTTTATCAGACCATTCAGTACTCGCTTTTAAGTTGTACAACTTTAATATCGCCGACAATCTTGTGAATTTAGTACAACCATTATATAATGGTTTCTCTGCATCACTCAACAAACTCTCAAACATTTTAGGACAATCTCGAAGATCTTCTTCAACTGCTTTTGCGATCTCATCAACTCGGTTTGGCTCATATGTATCTGTATCGAAGTCAGTTGAAGCATATATCGAACCATTCTCAAAATTAATGTTTCCTTTTTTTTTTCTAACCATGTCTTATTCAACATGTGTAGCTTTGATCAATTCCATTACATACTAAATGTGCTTCTAATTCATCTTCTCTAACGCGTTTTTAAAAACTACATTTTAAACAAGGACAAATGCCTCTATTTAGATCTTTTGCATTCTTCACTGTAAACTCAACAAACTCCTTCACTCCATTTTTATACTCTTTTGCAATCGATTGGCAGACATCTATTTCCGATCCTATTATACGACCTATATATAAATGCAGTTACAAAAATAATAAGCTTTCAAAACAGATCAACAAGTTTCTAAAAGAAACCAATATCAACATATCGAATAACAATTTCAAAACATAAAAGATTTCAAAACAGAACAGATCAACAAATTTCAAAAAAAAAAGATTTAATATATAACAATTTATTAGTTTTCAATTATTAAAAAACTAAACATTTTTCTGACAAAAACAAATTAATAAATACTTGAGACAAAGTAGATGGTTGCACAGTACGTAGAGGATATGAGGGTTTTCAGAGTAGAGGTGATGAGGGTTCGTAAATTTGTTTTTAATTATTTAAAAGTAAATGATATTTATTTGAAAGCGCATGTCTTTTACAGCGCTTGTGGAAAAAGCGCTGTAATAGGTAATTAAATTATTTGAAAGCGCATGTCTTTTACAACGTTTGTAAAAAAAGCGCTGTAATAGGTAATTAAATTACTCGAAAGCGCATGTCTTTTACAGCACTTGTGAAAAAAGCGCTGTAATAGGTAATTTAATTATTTGAAAGCGCATGTCTTTTAAAGCGCTTGTATTAAAAGCGTTGTAAAAGCCTTATAACATTATGCGCAAACGCTATATGACCCTACAACAGCGCTTGTCAAAAAAGCGTTGTGATAGACTCCATTATTTTTAAAATATATTTACAACAACGTTTGTATTTAGTAAGCACTATAAAAGGAGCACTATTAAATGACATTTTTTGCGTAGTGAAATTTATCTTTTAGGCGTGTTATGATATTCTCATGATCGGACGCTTGGCACTGAGTTCGGCAACCTCAAAACAGAGAGTTTCCACCTTAAACACAAAATCTTGGTTAGCGGTCATCATAGAAGCACACACTGCAAATACTTTGCACAAGTGCAACAAACTCTTTGCTAGGATGTTCTGACGACCAAGAGCACCGAAATAAGCTACACTTGTTGCATTAAACTGACCATAGCTCTAAGTCCACCAAGATCTTCTGGATTTCAGCAGAAATGACACTGGGGAAAGTATGGAATTCCTTAACCATCATCGCCCCCTTTTCAGAATGAGAAACAAAAACGAATTTGAATAAGCGTTATTTTCATCTTTTTTTTCTTCTCCAACCGTCATCTAGATCTATGAAGGCCGAAATTTCGCTAGCCGATGTTGGAGTAGTTTGCTGGGGAGAAGTTGGGAGGTTCGCCAATGTAAGAACATCCACCGTCTTTTTCCTTTGATGAATAGATTTTGGAGGAACTTGAGGAGAAACCGGGGAAGATGCTCAGGCACCCATCATATAGCTGGAATATCAATGTCAAACCATAATAATGCTCCAAATTGTGTTGGGGTGAAATGCCCACCATATTGTATCTCAACTTGTATTTGAGGTTTCTCACATTTAATGAATGATTTGGCTTTATTGTTAAAAAAAGTAAAATCTAAAAATTGATGTAATTTAAAAAAAGTTACATCCACAATTTTTTTTTTACTTATTACATATACAAAATACGATTAAAGTAATGTAAAATTAATGGTCGTATTATACTTATAAGATAACATAATAAATTAAATAGTTTACTATATAGAGAAATAGTATTTCCTACTAAAAAGTATATCAAAATTCTATGAAATTTATTTTTGAAAAGAATGCATTAAAATTTGAAAGATTTTGAATACCACAAGACTTTTTGTAAATTATAAAAAATCTTGATTGAATACTACTAGGCTTTTCCATCACAAGAAAGTCATTTAAAATCGTTTCAAATCCTAATTCAATTCACCCCTAAATTATTCATCCCAATAAATTTATAAACATTTAGGTAACAAAATGTTTATAAGTGGGTTTTTAATTTTGAATAAACATAAAATTCAATAGAAAAAATTCAATAAAAAAAATGAATAGGAAATTCAAATCACCTACTTTTCACTATATAATTATTAATTCAATATTTTAATAAGGGAACTTCTTTAGTATATTTGAAATTTAAGATGTTTAGTGCACTCAAATTAAAAAATCAATAGTTGAATGACATGTTATCGAATTAGTTTGATCATATTTTAGATTTAACATCACTAAGTTGTAAAGTTTTATCTTTTGGGTCTACTTTAAAATGATGTTTTTTATTATGATTTTAATTAAAATTAAAATTTTAATTATGGAAACAATTTATTTAATTATTAGGTCAAAATTGAATATATAAATGTATTAAAATTCTTAATTTAGACAACTTTAACATGTACCATAGTAATATTCGCATTGATAAATTAGAGAAAATTATTGGTTAAAATATTCACAGTACCATACACACTCTTCTATAGTATAGTATAACTTGTTTTTTTAACAATCTAACTTGTTCGATTACGTCAAATTAACAAACTACATTAAGATCAATTCATCGGCTCAAAATTCTTTTTAAACGACAACAAACTATAATTTCTTAGACGATCAAATTTGTTATTAAAAAAATATATGAACATTAATTTCTTAAATACATATTAATATTTTATATTTTTATAATAATATTGAAACATGAACATTTATTTTGATTACGGTTATTATGATCTATTTCATAATAGTGAAATAATACTTGTTTAGTTATACGTTGATCAATAAAAAAAACAAAAGATTAAAGATAAATAAATAATTAATCACTTATTAATTACATAAATAATATATAAAAATCAAAATTACATAAATTAAAGGAAGTTCATCTATTCTATGTTTAAAACAAGATTGGATGACGATATTCATGAAAATAAATAATATAGAAAAATCAAGTGACCAAAATAACGAAAGTCTTAATCCTCTTGTTCGCAGCATGTCAGCCTTCACTCGACATTTTGTTTTTCACGTGACACGTCAGTTTTTCACTCAAACTCTCCTTTCTCACATCTCCATTTTGTAGTCTCCACCCTATGCGATCAGTGTTGTTGCTGCCCATCTCTTTCAACTTCTCATTTCGCAGTTGCAACATCAGTCGTGGGTGTCACCTCTTGGTCCTCATACTATTAATCTATTTCTTATATTTTTCAAGTTTTTTCTCTTCTAATTATTGGTTATTTATGAATTGTTTTAGTTTAAAATTGTGAACTAGTAGTAGTGTGTGAATCGTATTTGTGACTTTGTGAATTGCAAATGGTTTTAGTTTGAGAATTGAGATTGTGAATTTTAGTGCGTGAATTGTGACTGTGAATTTGTTACTATTTTTCTAATTAGTGTAGTGTGAATGAGGGATTGTGAATTTGTGATCTGTTTTACTTTGTGATCTGTTTTATTTTGTGAATGTGAGTTGTAATCTTGAGAATTGTGAACTGTTTGTAATTAATATGTGTATTTTCTTAAGAGTAATACAATGTTTAAACATAAAAAAATTGATACATTTTTCAAAAATAAAGTTTCCAACAAAGATGAAAATTATAAAGTGGATATGTTTTATTTGATCTAATTGTGTGGAACTCTAAAAAATTTATGTGAATTGTGTGACTTGTGAAAATGGTAAAACGTTTACGAATTGAAGCTCTAACTTTCCCAACTTCTCGACTATGAATGAATTGTGTGCAACTATAAAAAAACTATATGATTTTTATGAATTTCAAGTATAAAACTTTGGTTAATATTTGTCTTTCCTACCAATATTTTATCAAAGATCTATGGCTGATAACTTCATAATTTCAATAGTAATATTCAACTGAAATGATCAATCTATTTACCTCCAATGAAGTAAAACAAATACTACACACAATATTTGGTTATGAATAAATTAAAATAATAAATAGCTAATTGATTGAAGAATCACAAGACATAAATTTATTTAAATAACTCATAAAGTTAGCTAAATACTATGATAATTAAAATAAATAAATACTTAAAAGATACTTAAAAATATGTATATGGTGAAGAGTTATCAAATGATAACCCAAAAGTTTCTATTGCAAGGTAGAAGACAACGAGGGTTTGGCGAAGATGCTCTTACTGTGATGGAGAAAGTAAGAGGCGATATTTTTATTTTTAATAGAAAAACATATTAGAATGAGTCTAGAGAGAAAATACAATGAATACTCAAACCAAATAAACAAAAATAGAAATCAGAAAAGAGGAAAAAAGATCAACTACCAAGACCAACCATGAAACTAAAAGAAAATCGAAGTAAGATTCAACCAAAAGTGCGGAAAGGACCAAATAAACCAACAAAACACGCATAGACTGATCCCAAATTAGTGACACCACACCTTTCTAATGAGCCAAACATAAAAAAGGTTTTGTCTCCTATTCGTAGAAAGTGCACGAGTGACTATAGTCCTTTCCCATAAACCACTTTCAAGAGGTGAAAATAATATTCTCCACTAATCGAGCAACAGTTGTGGTCTTCTCAATAAAATAGAATCATTTCGCGATAATCAAATGAACCACACAATCGAATGCCAAACCAAAATAAAACCTCGTCTATCCCTAGCCCCACCCCCAATGACCCCTAACCCCACAAATAGATGGAGCAAGTCTGGAACAAACTCCCACCCTAAACACCCAAAGACCCTATACTCCACCTGACAAGCAAGCTCACAAGTGACAAATAAATGAGTAGCTGACTCCAATGTCTCCCACAAAACGCACAAGAAATAATATTGGAATCAACAATAACCCTCCTCTTCAAGAGATTTTGGCTGTTAGGAACTCTTTCTTGAAGTAACTGCTAGGAGAGAACTATCACCTTCCAAGGAGTCCAACTCTCCCGAATCTTGGCTAAGATTTGGACATACTCCTCTGTATGGGAGCTCCTAGCATGAGAGGCACCCCAAAGCAAAGCATACGCCGAACTAACCTAGTAAACCCCTTTTGGATCCGGGCTCCACTTCCTGTGATCCTCCTGTGAAGAGAAAGAGAACCTACTCAAGACTGTAACCAACATAACCACCAGCTCCTCCTCCCAAACAAATAACCCTCTGCTCCACCTAAGAGGTTAGGTGACAATGACGTGTTTGAAACGAAGATCTGTCCAATGGAAAACATTGGTGACGTTGAGCTTGAAACAGGTCACTGTCTTATTGTACCCATACGAATAGGCAGGTGTCTTACTTGGTTTATGAATAAAAATCCAAGTAATTATCTGTTCATCAAAATTACAAAAATTTCACCACTTCATTTCCATCGGTTACTTATAATCAACTAATGTGAGAGGCTGTTGTTAAATATATATCATATTTTTCCTATGGTATGAAGAATCCCAAGTTATTTTCATCTTAATTTTATCCTTTATATCTCTTGCTAATCAAAATCCTGATATTTCAAAGTTTCTTTGACTAAAAAATTTATACGAATTTGCAACCAGCAAGATGCTTGGCACTAATTAGGAGCCGGCAAGACAGCAGTATGTGTATGAAAAAATCCGCACCCTGCAGGTACAGCCAATTTTGGGCCGTCTTTTATGCCCCAAAGCATCCATACTATCCTTGCTCTTAGTCTTACTATATATATACGTTTCTAGCTTCTATCTTGTTGCAAAACATTGTACAAACCTTATACTAATATTACATATATAGAAAATTTAAATGGTTGTTTATACAACTCGTCATTTGATCACTTTCCTCGTCTTCTTCTGCCTTGTTGTTCGCCTTATTTCTGCTGGTAATTAGTCTCTCCTATCTTGTAGGCTTTTTTTCAGTGCAAAAATAATTAAGTATCAAATTTATATGCATATAAATATTACTATTTAATATTATCTATCATTGTATCTCAGAGGCTAATATTGCTGCGGCACTTTGTGGAAGGCCAAGTGGAACATGGTCTGGACCTTGTGTCGGCAGTAACATATGCAATGACCAGTGCAAAGAGAGAGAAAATGCTGTAGGGGGAGGCTGTTACGTTTTGGCTTGTTACTGTCATTATATCTGTTCATAATCATGATGTTAAAAAATAAGCGAAATGTTATATTGAAATAACTCCGTTTTTGATGTCTAGGCCTCCCTCCTCTCTTTAGTGTATGTCTTTACTCTAATATTCCACTTTAGTCCTTAAGTTAATTAAAATTAAAATAATTTATTTTATTATTTTGTATTTATTTATTTATTTTACTATTTTTGGATTAATTTAATTTCCTTTAATATTTTCGTATTAATTTTTTTTCTTTCAAATAATTATTATTTGAAATTTTTAATGTTTTTGTATTAATTTTTTTCCCCATTATTTATTTCTGGAATTCAATATAATATTTGTATTTCATATTATTGTAAAGGAGATAGAATCTGTGACTATGAAGTTCATATATCAATACTTTACCATCAAGAGTGTTTGTTGAAAAACGAAGTAAGCAAATATACTATATTACATTATTCCAATATTTTAGACCTAATAGAAAAGTACAATAGGATATATATATATATATATATATATATATATATATATATATATATATATATATATATATATATTTTAACGAAAATTAAACTGCATAAATGTAATCTACTGTACTTTTGTATTAGACTTAAAAAATTGAGATAATGTAGTATATATTAGAGTTGCTCCCATATTTTGCAACAAACACTTTATCGGCAAAACGTAACTCTGATGGAAGGAAACAAAATCCAACTTTGAAGAAAAATACAAAATCAACTCTTACAAAGGTAATCTCTCAATCTATCAATTTCTCAAATTGCTAAAAGATAGAAACGAAAACTGATAACTCTGATGGCACTGTTTCTCCCTTCGATCTTTGACGAAAACTAATAATCCTTTCTTTGTGTTATAATGGCTTGGATTATAATAATCATGTGTGTGCTTGCTACTGATTTAGATGTTATGAATGAACTTTTCAGGGGATGATGAAATGCACCTTGGGGTTTCTATACATTTGGGGGAAAGTCACTCTAATTTTTGGTATATTAGGTTCATAGCTTATGTTTGAATATATGTTATACTAAATTTTGTTGTTTCTTAAAGCTTAGATTGTTTTCAATTATTTTAGCTTTGTGGTGTGCTAATGCTAATCCTAACTTTAAATTAGTTTAGCTTTCTGGTTGTATCTGAAATTTGCAGTTGAACTGTGTGAGTGTGCTTATGCTAATTTTAACTTTCTATTAGTTTAGCTTTCTTGTTGTATCCTAATTTGTGGTTGAATTGTGTGCTTATGCTAATCTTAATTTGTGGTTGAACTGGGTGCTTATGCTAATCCGAATATGTGGCTAAACTATGTGCTTATGCTAATCCTAGTTTGTGGCTGAACTATGTGCTTATGCTAATCCTAATTTGTGGCTGAATTGTGCACAAATTTGATTACATGATGTTATAATTTTATATTCAAAAACAATAAAAGGTTGTTTGTGATTGTATATGAAATAAGATATAATATACTATAATTAAATAAAAGCTTTATAGGATTTAGTTAAATATAGAATTTTGTAGAACAAAGGTACTTGGTCTGATCAGAATTTGGAAAAACTGTATACATGCTTTAAAGGGTTAAACTTTATATTCAAGTTAAGTTTTATATTTAGAACTATATATGAAATTTTTTAAGTTTTATATTTAGAACTATACATGTTTGAGTGATTTTGTTAGCCTGCCTATTGCAAAATATAAACTGATAAAATTCTTTATTTGTGCAGTCTTCAATCTATTTACAATATTTTAAAATTCATGCTAAATTACATATAAATTTTGATATAACTTTAAGAGAAATTCTATAAATCTGAGAACAAAATGCCTTTAGTAGTATGATATTAAGCTAATATTTTTTAACAATCATGAACAAGTGAGTTTCTGCATATTTCAATTGTGCTTTCCAATGGCTTATTGTTTAACTTATATGTGATAAGGTTTGACCATTAATTTTAATGATGCAAGTCCTGACGTGACAAGAAATAAATAATTTATCCACTTGTTTTTTTTATTGATTCCTTGACATGTTGTTGTTGGTAGTTCCTTGTAGGTAAATAGTGTTTAACTACTTCAAATATATGGTTTTTGACTAAATGAAAGTTGATTTTGTTAGAGTGACTTCTATGATGTCTCTTTCATCGAGTTGACAAATCAATTTATTTGTGTACATATGATTTTCTTGTGTTAAAAGACTAGTATATTATTATCATTAACAAATTGATGTGAAAAACCTATTGTATTAATATGAGAACTTGTGTTTGATTATAAATGATTACTATCCCATAATATTTTTTCTTCTGTTCTTAAATATTTGGAATATTACATGGTTGTAACTTAATCTTAGCATCAATTATGCAACTAAGTGGCAAAGTTGATATGTGGTGCAATAATTTGCATTAAATACAATATTGTGAGAAGATATGTGGTGCGAGTATCAATTAAAAAGTTGTGTTTTAGATTTATTCTTGATGGAACTTATATTTCAAAAAATAATAGATTTATGTTTTTGTTAATTCTAAATAAGTTATTTATTACAAAATTTTGAAGAGGAATCTTATGTAAGAATCTATTTTACATATATATATATATATATATATATATATTTAAAATAGACTCCACTGTCACCTCATACTATTTCATTCACATATGCAAATATTTTCCACCTCAGCAAAAAAGTTGATGTGTACGTCTTCATAGAGCCTCTAAATAGTTTTTCCACAAATTATATACATCATCAACTATTTTATAATATATCTCCTATTTAAATATTATTTCATAACGTCTACTTAAAATTTCTAAATTAATTTCACATTATTATTTCATAACGTCATATTATTATTTCACATTTGCCTAACATCTTTCACATTAATTCTACATTATTACTCAATACATTTTTTTCTGTATGCATTAATCAACTTCAAATTTTCGCCTCATATCTAAGAGAGCTCATCAACAAAAAATTGCAAAGAGGGAGAAAAGCTTTAATGACCTGACTTTGAAGGTCCTGCTTCCGGCTAACATGGCTGCGAAAATGATTGATTTATGTCTTTTCTTGTATTGTTGTCAGAAGGCAAAAAAACATCTATCAATTTCAACACAGAGTTTAGTAGATTTCTCTAAAATTAACAAATGTTTTTTACTCTCATTGGACCAAAGAAAAATTATTGGCATCACCCTAAATTTCTTCAACATTGCTGTTTAAGAAATTTTTGGTTTAAGTTTCTCTATGAAGGTAATTATATTTGAAGTCTCTTATATACTAATTGAGAATATTTTTTTTTATAGATATTTAAACTCGAATTTAATATATTATAAGAGTCTGATATATTCTCATATATCAACTCTGATGGTATTAGATACAAAATTATATGTTTAAATATTGAATGTTGAGCATAGAATGCTTACAAATTAAAAGGCTGTCTTGGTTTGTGTACTGACTATAGTATTTTAAGTTGAATAAAATAGAGGTTGATGCTATTCCTTTGTCAGTCAGTTTGTGATGAAAATATCTTCTAATTAATATCAATTAACATTTGAAATTTTTACTACTTGACATAATTGTATTATATGAAAAAATTAATCATATTCATCTATCTTTCTAAATATGTAGAATTCTATTAAAGTATGAATGATTGTGATTTAGGTATGAATGATTATGCAAAAAAATTAGATTTTTCTCTTTCTATGAATCTTAAAACTATCTTGGGTATTAATTATTTGAAAAAATTTAGCTATTTTGTTAATTTTATTTATATGAAAAATTGTGATTTTTACGATATATTTATCGTTTAAATAGTTTTTTATTTATTCAATGTTTGTTTTTTTAAATATTAGTGAATGTATATAATGTCTTACACTTTTTTATGAAAAGTTTATTTATAAAAGCATTGAAAAAATAAAAATAATAATTAGTTCATTGGTATTAATGTTTATTTATTTTCTTTTTTATAATTAGAATCGGAGAAAGTAAACAATTATGTTTAAATTAATCCATCTAAATAAAAATTTGGAGCTTATGAAAAAATAGTATCAAATAAAATGATAATTAACATAATATCCATCCTTGTGGTCATTGTCTATTGCTTCATCCACATATTTTTATTATATAACAATATTAAGAAGAGTTGCTATTTTAACACAAAAATTGACAATAAAAAAATTGGTTGACACAATTTGACTATTTCATTAATTACATATGGTTAATAGATATTACAAATGTGGAAATTTATTAGTTATTAATTAAATGTAATTAATTATAAATTTAAATATAATTATTTATAAATTTAAATATAATTATTTATAAATTTTGAATATTCAATTGTGTACGTCTTTCTATAAAATTTTCTCTACTAAGTTTTATAAATAGTTTTTCCACAAATTTTATATATCATCTACTATCTTATACTATATCTCCTATTTAAATATAATTTCATAACGTCTACTTAAAATTTTCTAAATTAATTCCATGTTATTATTTCATAACGTCACATTATTATTTTATAATGTTTGTCCAACATCTTTCACATTAATTTTACATTATCACTCTGTACGTTTTTTTTTTGTCTGCATTAATCACATTTTCAGTCCAATCTACTTATTTGTTCGCAATTGTATGTATCTTTTCAGAATATTTAACATTGTACTTAATTATATGATAACTTTCTTCAAATTCTTCTGAATTGATAAAATTGAATATATATATGATTGATATAACTACTTTATCAATAATCATTTTACAATTAGGATATAAAACTTCATATTGATTTTTTTTTTAAATTCACTTATATTAAATATATTAAAATATACTCGCGCAGTACGCAGATTAACGTCTAGTTAACATTAAATGTGATATTGTAAAAAAGTTTGTGGTGCAATCACCAATTAAGAAGTTATTTTTTCTGACTTATTATTTATTTATTTTTTTATCATATTTGTCCAATTTTTTTCAGTTTATACTTGTAACTATGTCTTATTTTGCTTCTTGGACTTGGCAGACTCTAAAAAATTGACTTAATGTATGTTTAGAAGTTGTCAACCAAATATATTATGATACTCTTTTAATAGAAAAAATAAAAGATACTAATTCAATTGAATAAATTGTCTATAATGATTTGTTCAAATTAGAGGATACTAACATATTGAGATGACAAAAATAGTGATTTGTTCAAATTCTGCAATACTACGACTAGTGTTGTCAAATAGCGTCTATAACGTACATTAGAGCATAGCGGAATTTGAAGAAATCGTCATTGTTCTGTGATACACTATTGTGTACAAAGTGTTGGGGTTATAGCGCTGTAGTATAGCAAAATTTGATACCTTAATTTCCACGATCCACAATTCATAACATTGGCTATAGCCCTATAGCTCCGCTATAGTAGCTATTAAACTACACTTGTACAGATAGTGTGTTGTTGAGTAACACTAATTTTATGAAATTCTTCTATACAACATTGGTCGATTGCATTTGTTAGTATTGACCTTAGTTCCTCTTTTCTCCTTTTAAAATAATAACAACTTCAGGAGAAGATGCGACAGTTGAAAATGAAGTAGTGGTGGTAAACAACATTGTTCTTCCACACAGGATTATTAATGTCAATGTAAGATGGAATCATCTTATAACCTTGATAAGTGAGATTTATTAGTTACTAACCAAAAGAAAAGGCTTGAATTTGTTTCTTCAAGGAGTGATAAATTAACGTTCAAGTCCATGGAAAAGGAACTTCTCACACTTCTAATACCATCACAGAATGTTGCTGGAGTTTTTTGGCTTATTATGTATTGCCATTCCAATAGATTCTCCACCTATCCTTGTAATTTCGTTTAATGTCCACAACAAAACCAATAAAACCAATTAGTAAAGTGTAAATAAAAAATAGATGAAAAAATGCTTATTTTTGTTATTTTAGTTATATATAAATATTACTAATATCGTTATAATGCTCTTACAACTATTTTTTATTTTTTATATTTTATATTTTAAATTTTTCAATATTTGAATTATGGCTTATTTCATCACTAATGTTGCAGGTAGAATATTGTTGTTTTGAGTCTTTGGAAAAGCAATTGTTAAAATGATTTTGTATTCAGTTTAGAAGTGAGTATTGTTGAAGGTTATAAACTTTAAGAGCTTGCTAAGGTTAGTTAATGCTATCATTTTGTAACATTTTCTTTGATTGGTATTTGACATAATTTAAAACCATGAAAGAAATTAAGAAAAATAGTTCAAAACATGAGTATGAGGTTAATTAAGCACTTCTAACTTTATATATATGAGTGTGACGTTTTTATGTTCTTGTTTTGGTGGAGTTGTTCCCATAGCAGCTAGGAAATAATGGCTTCCTTTTGTGTGTGTGCATTTTTTATGTTTATTTAGACTTGTTCTTCATTAGGGACATTTGTTTTGTGAATATGCTTTATGACTCTTTTGCATACTTTGATCCATTATGCATAGTGAATCTATTATGTTTAAGGTTAATCGCTTTTCTGTTCTAAGTTGAATTATGTTCTTTGTGTGTCAACATAACATATGTTAATCTTCTTTGAAGCAATGGATAAGTCATGGATTAAGAAGCCACACACATCGGCTAAATATGATCAAGGGATAGAGGGATTTATTACGTTTGCCTTTTGAGATGAATTAGAAAATGTCGACATAATATGCCCTTGTAAACGTTGTGGTTTCAAAAAACTGCGTAATAGAAGTGTAATGTATGATCACTTAAAGTGCAAACCATTTCCAAAGGGATACACCCTTTGGCTACATCATGGCGAGTCCATAGCAGAAACTAGTACTATCTCTCCTAGTAGTATTTTAAATATAGTTCAAGACATAGTTGTCATTGATGATTATATATAGGACATGATCAATGATGCTTTTGGAGTCGAATATCATAAAAACGAAGTACCCATTGAATCAAATACAAAGATTGATTGGAATTAAGATATTGTGCCAAATGCAAGTCAACAAAGGTATGGAGAAGCCATAGAGTACTACAAATTAAGTAGAGAGGGAGAACAAACTTTGTACGAAGGGTGTGTTAAATATTTAAGACTATCCTTTTTGGTAAAGTTGTATCACATCAAATGTTAATGTGGAATGATTGATAAAGCCATGAAAATGGTTTTAGAGTTATTAAAAGATGCATTTGAATTTGCAAATATACCAAATTCATTCTATGAAGCCAAGAAAATAGTTAACAAACTTTGTTTAAATTATTAAAAGGTCCCTCTTTTTTCGAGTAATTGTATGCTTTATTGGTGTAATAAGGAAGATGAAATGAGGGAGACATGCAAAATTTGTAACATTTCCAAATGGAAATCAAAAGTAAAAGTTGGTGCACTTGGAGTGTCTAGTGATGGCAATAATCAAAAGAACGTTCCTACAAAAGTTATTCGGTATTTTCCATTAAAAGCACAGTTACAAAGATTATTTTTGTCCTCAAAGTCGGCCGAGGATATGAGATAACATGTAATCGATAATAAGAATGATGGAATGTTGATGCATCCTAGAGATTCTAAAGCTTGGAAACATTTTGACTTGACACATGCTTGGTTTGCATCAAACTCGCGAAATGTGCATCTAGCATTGGTATGATGAGTACAACTTATAGTATTTGATGTCAAGGTCGACCGAGGATATGAGATGGCATGCAAATGATAGTAAGAATGATGGAATGTTGAGGCATCCTAGAGATTCTGAAGCATGGAAACATTTTGACTTGACACACACTTGGTTTGCATCAGACCCGCAAAATGTGCGTCTTGCATTAGCTAGTGATGGTTTTAATCCTTTTGGTATGATGAGTACAAATTATAGTATTTGGCCAGTTATTCTCATTCCATACAACACTCCTCCATGGGTGTGCATGAAAGATACATCTTTTATAATGTCAATGATAATTCCTAGTAAAAAATGCTAGGAAATGATATTGATGTGTTCTTACAACCTCAAGTCAAAGAATTAAACGAGTTGCGGGCAATAGGTATCAATACATACGATTCTTTAAAAAGAGATATGTTCATATTACATGAAACTTTGATATAGACCATTAGTGATTTTCCAGCGTTGGGTACACTTTCTTGCTTGCCCATCGTGTAACATTGACTCTAATCCTCGTCATCTTCCTCATAGCAAAAAATTATGTTTTATAGGTCATCGTGATTTTATTGATCTGAGAATAGATTTAGATTGAACAAGGTCTGCTTTGATGGTCAACAAGACATCTGTGGTCCACCTAAAATGATATATGGGCTTCAAATTCTTGAGCAGGTTCAAAACATTGATGTCACATTTGATAGAAAGCGAGAGAAAGAAAGGTCTGGAAAAAGAATACGTGGTGGACGACCTACACAAGGTGTCAATCAACAATGGAAAAAGAAAAGCATATTCTTTGAACTTCCATAATGGAAGGATAATTTTCTGCGCCATAATATTGACATGATACATATTGAGAAAAATTTGTGCAATAATATCATATTTACTTTGCTAAATGATAACCACGAAAAGTAATTAAAATCTTAAAAGACCTTAAAGCTATGGGCATAAGACCTGACCTTTGGGACTATGAAAATGGAAGAATTTATCTAGTTGTCTTTAGTCTCACTACTAAAGCTAAGAAGAGATTTTGAAAAACTTTAAAGAATATCACTGCTTGATGGTTATTCGAGCAACACTTCTTGATGCATTGACATGGAAAATCTTAAGTTGAATGGAATGTTGAAGAGTCATGATTGTCAAATATTGATGGAATAACTTCTATCGTTAGCCATTCGAACAACATTACTTGATGATGTTTCATCTATATTGATTGAGTTTGCTCATTCTTTAGAAAATTATGTAATAAAGAATTGAATATTGATGATTTGGAAAAATTGCAAAATCAGATTGTCCTTACTTTGTGCCACATGGAAATTATATTTCCTCCCTCATTCTTCACTATTATGTTTCACTTGGTTGTTCACCTTGTTGAAGAAGTTAAACTTGGTGGTCCTATTCATTATCGATGGATGTATCATGTTGAAATATAAAATATGCGTGATCTTGTTCCTTCAATAATTAGTAGTTAACAATTTTGTTCTAACTAATATTATTGTGGTTCAATAATAGGTACTTAGGATAACTTAAATGGTATGTATGTAATAAAGCACAAACAGAAAGGTCTATTATAAAAGGATACCTTATATAAGATATTCTTACATTTTGTTTAAGGGATCTAGAAAACATTGAGACTAGATGGAATCAACTTTGTCGTGTAGATGATGAGTTTATTTATGAAATACAAACTTACTCACGTGTAGCCGAATTATTTCCTAGAGTTGGAAACTGTGTTGGTGGATCTTCATACTACACCCTTACACCAATCGAAATGTTACAAGCTCATAGATAGGTTTTAACAAACTGCATCATAGTTGACAACTATCTAAGGTAAGTAATTTTATTCTATTTGTATTATACCACTACGTTTTTTTTTCCTATACTTCTAATTTGAAATAACCAAATAGGCAATATAGAAGTATTATTTGAAGCCAAATGAGGTGTGGTACAAGGAGTGCTAATGAGGTAGAGAAGAAGGTTTATAGAGATTTGCCTCATTTATTTCACAATCGTGTTAGTGTTCATGACAAAATTGGTGATTGAGTTGCTTTGGTTTTTAATAAGAATGTGATTAATTGTATATTTTACAGTGTTCAAATTTGCAACAATGTCGACAACATTAGTGGATCAGATAAAAATGTTCTCATTAGTCTTGCTCAAGGTCATTCTGATAAAGTTAGAAGGTTCACTGCATTTAATGTCAATGGATTCAATTTTCGAATATTGGCACGAGACAATTTGTTAAAAACTCAAAATGGTGGAGTTTTTGGCATCTTTGGAACATGAAGTTACTCATGCAATAGTGATTCCTAAATGAGATTTCGAGGGGTGCCTTACTATTGAAGATTGATAGATATCATTGAGCTTTCCTATGATGGCTTCAAAATTCCCATGTTTAAATGCAAATGGGCGAATACCACAAATCTAAAGGCATTAAGACAGATAAGTTGGGTTTTACCTTTATAAAATTTGCAAAACTAATACATATTGGAGAGCATGAAGATGATGAGCTATACATTAATGCGTCAGAAGCTCAAATGGTTTAGTATGTCGATGATTAAATGAAATAAGGGTGGAGCATACCTATTCATTTAAAGCCTAGAGATTTGTATGACATGGGTGAAGATGATGAAATTATGGCACCCATTGAACCATACCCATCTCCAAATTTGGAACAATTTTTTTCTAATGAAACCACACATATACAATTGGCAAGAATGGCTTCAGATGATGATCCTGAAACTTCAACTTTTAATGATGATTATGGTGATAGCAATCATGATATGAATTTATGATCGTTAGTAATTCTAGTTTGTTGTTTATGATATAGTACTCTTCGATCTATGTTATTTTTTTACTATTTTTATTTTATTTTTGTGTATTGTTTAATGTCATCATTTTTTTTATTGTGTTCATTTTTGTGTTAGGCATAATTATGATTGACATCTTTGAATATCCTATTTGTTTAGCAATTTGCAACAGTCTAACTTGGTTGTCATCAATGTTTGTAGTGTAAGTGTGTTTGGAGTCTCAATCTTGTGAACAAAATGGAATCATTATACGAGGATATTCGGCGCAAAACAATAGAAGAGAATAAAAAAAGGATGCAGGCTCTCAATCTAACTCATCTATTTCAATCTCTTCAGAAATATTCTTCTACCATTTCATAAACCTCACCAGTTAGTGATAACTAAAATACTAACAATATAAGATGTTTCTTATTCATATTATATGTTAATTTTTATTTATTTACATTGATAATAAATGTTTCTAGCGTTTCACAAAGGGTCGCTCAAGACTTATACTACCTGGTGATCTTGAAGTAGCCAAAATGGAGCACCCGAGGAGACATGGTTTACAACCAACAGTCCAAACGACAACTCTTCCACCTACCCAGATGACACCACCACCAATAATGCAAGCAATAGAACTACTACCATCTCTAATGACAACACAACATTCTCAAGCACCACCTTCTCAAGCGACAACATCGCCAACAGTGCAAACGATAGAACCACATCCTTATCCTATGACAACACCACCAACTAAAATGCAAGCGAAAAAGCCACCAACTCTTCAGATGACAACACAAAGAGCAGTGCAAACTATAGAAGGCACACCTTATCATGTGACAACACCAAGAGTTGTGCAAGCGATAAAAGCAACACCTTTCCAAGAGACATCCTCGCACTCCTAATGGTATCAAACGTGTTTGAAGCTCCTCCTAATGTTAGTAGAAAAATAACTAGATGGAATTCAAATGGGCAACCAATAGGAACAACTTCTGATTTGTTAGGAGGTTTTTTGGGTGAAATTGCAAGGAAATTTAAGGATTTTCCAATAATGTACGACAAGAAAAAAATTTAACGATAAAATATAGGTATCAATGATAAACAACTGACTATTCTGTATTTATTGTTTTGATCGTAAACTAACTTTTGTTTTTTTATGATTATGCTAGTCAAAATTTGTTTTTGATTATGGAGACAACAAAAAAGATATCCTTATGAGCCTTGGAAAGAAATGAAGATATGCATGATGTAGGTTGCTTAAGAAAGTTTATAAGTGAGATCTTTCTTGGGAGGAAAACCTACAACATTATCCACGTTATACTAATCATGACCACTGGACTATTTTTGTCCAATATATGCATAAAACAGATACAATGGTAAACATTATTTTGCTGTGTTATCATTTGTTTTCTGTTGTTTAGTTTTTTGATGTGATATGTTATCACTACAAGAGAATGCTGATAAAAATGTTGCAAATAGAAAAAAAAAACTTATGATCCTTCATACATTAGGTTATAAGACGCTTGCGAGGAAGAGGGATGAGTTGGTAGGATTCACTCAATCTACTATTGATTGCATACTTAAGTGAACATGTACTTATTACATGTGTTTACTTGTAGGAACTGAGAGATGGTCAAAAATACTATAGGGGTGAAATGTATTCAATTTGTCATAAAAAATATGATGGGTCATTTGACAATGACGAGGCCAAGGAAAAATATGTAAGTGTAAAGAATAGAAGTGTTATATGATTGAGAGTATTTCTTATTGACTACTTTATAAATCAAAGATGCAATTGTTAGTGTTGGTAATAGTGAGTCGCAAAGCTATAAAATTACTTATTTGGTTAGTATAGTGAGTTGCAAAGTTAGACATTTTTGTTACAGAAAGGAATTTAGTTTGCTTCATCTGTCATTGCAGGAACAATTATAAGTTGAAATTGGGAAGACTGGTTCTCCAAATGAAGCATTTGTTAGTGTTTGGAAAAGAACATTCTGGATATGTTCGTTGTATGGGACATGGAATAACATCGTCTCAAGTTACTACATCTACTTATCACTCTGTAAGATCAATGTCTTCCTCTAAAGCTAATGAGAACATGGATAAAATGTAAGCTGAAATTGATAGGATTAAGAAAAGGGATTTTGAAGTTGATATGTTGAAGGAGCAAATTGCTTTCTTGTTGCAAATGCAAAATTCTAGAGAAAAAAAATAAAACTGTTTTCATAGCAAATCTATTTAAAAAATCATGTGAGAACTATTTGTCCTTGGTTAAAAATATCAGTTGTAGAAACCGTCACAATCATCCATTTGAGGCAGTTATAATCGTCGTAGATGTCCCTTGCAACCACTGCAAACCAATTTTTTTTTCTTGTAGCGGTTTTATCTTAAAGTATGACTATTATTATTACTATGATTAGCTTTGTTAGAAACAACTACTCGAGTTCCAAACCTTTTTATTAAAACCTTATATTAGTGTTAGTGTGCCTTCAACTATCTGGGGTTGCCAGGTTGTGTGGAGAAGATTTGGCTGGTAGAGTCAAGGTGTTTGTGTTCCTCAAACGTTTGAGGTTACAGGTTGTTTGAGAAGACTGACTTGGAGGGTCAGGAGATTTGTAATTCAAGTGGTTGAATTAAAGATTAAATCCTTCTAAGGGAAAGGATTGGATGTAGCCAAGTTAATGGTGAATAAGGATAAATTATTTGTGTCACTTTATTCTTGCACTCCTTAGTTTGTTATTGCTTCTATTCCAAGTAAATCATCAAGCCTTAACTAGTGTTAATCAAATAATGAAAAAGTTACCAACGTAGTTTAACACAATTCAACCTCGTCTTCTCATGTTTGCACTTTCACCTACTTCATCAAAACTGCAATTTTTGAAATACTTTGAAAAAATTATAAGTCTTAAGAGTCTTTTGATGATGTATCAGAGATGAGGTCGACAACAGCTGGTGCAATAGGCATAAATTCTAGGGGAGAAGGTGACGATGTGGGATCAAGTACTGGAGTGGAAGAGGGAGAAAAGGTGGGAAAGGAGTTGAGGGGGTATGTGTTTGTCCGGAGGTACGAGGCTTGTGAAGGAAATGATGTGTTTGGTTTCCGAGTAAAGCTAAGTGCTCTACTAGGATAACTTCAAACATACCATCTAACGTATAAGAGTTGGAAGTGGGAGGGGTTGGTTCAAGGTCAAGGACGAAGAGAGGAATAGAGCGCTCATAAGTTGAACTTACCTTCAAGTTTGTCCTCCGAAAAGGGGTTGTCGTGTCTTCATCGGTTATGGTTGTGTGTTCCTCATCCTCATCAATGCATAAAGTGGTAGCGACCCTTTTGCTGCTTCTTCGCATAAACTTGTGCAACATGAGGCAGAGGCAAGAAAACAGGGGCCATAACTATTGGAAGCAAGTTGGTTTTCCACTTATAGTTTTAATGTTAATAAAACTACTTTGTAAAATCAATTTATTGCACCAATGATTTCATTGAGTATGCATAAATTAGAAAAAAAACAGAGTAAACGACTAGAGAATATCACCATCAAAGGTTGTCACCAAAGGAAGTGACCAGAGGACACCACCACCAAAAGAGGTGAAAAGGTAAGAGGAAACAAAATCAAATCAGACAAATCCATGCATTGGAAAAGTTCGTGCATCTTCCTCTGTTAGTGTGCTTATGGTAGTTCAGTGTGTTTCTATGTCTACCTTTGAAGACTAAAGGGTGCTTATGGTAGTTCAGCGTGTTTTTGCGTTTTCCTCTATAGACTAAAATGTGCTTATGACTTGCATGCCTCTAATGAGTCAATCTATGTGTATGCGTTAATTCAATGTTCCTTTGAAGAATTCTTTGCCTCTAAAGATTCAACGATTCTTTGAAAAATTTTGTGCCTCTAGAGATTCAATATGGTTTTCAAAGTTTTTCATGCCTTTGATGAACAATAACTTTAGCATGCTTCTGACGAATAGTAACTTCAACATGCCTATGATGAACAGTAACTTTAGCTTGCCTTTGATTGATATCATTTTTTAGCATGCCTCTAATCTCTAAAGCTATTGTTCAAGTTTGCATTTGAAAAATATATTCCGCTAACTCTAAAGATTGCAATTCATTCCAAAATGCTACCTCTGATACATTGCACACTTTGAAGACTGCAACCTTTTCCAAAAGTGATGCCACTAATATGTAACATAGCACACTATGAAGTTGCAATATATTTGATAAAGAAACAAAGGTGAAGTTGTCCATGTCATTAATTTTATGTCATGCAGCTTCGCACATGCCTCTAACTCTGATTATTCAAGCAACACAACATCTGACTCCAACAATCAAGCCAATGATTGTGATGGAGAAAATTTGACGACTCTAATGGAAGGTCAAAGGCTCTGATAGATTGAGCAACATACTGAATTAGACTTAACCATATCTATACTTCTGAAGGTCCAAGAACAAGCCTAGATTTATTCCCGCTTAAATCAAATCAAGCGTATAAAGGAAGACTCAAGTGGATTAATTTGCAAATGTAATCTGAACAAATACGCACAATATCCTTCTAGAAGAATTGCTCAAATAATATTCAAAATTAATCTATTGGCTAATGGTCATATTATCAAAACATATCTTTTAGAATTACATTTGGAAGAAATATTTGTTGACCAAGATGGAAAGAAGATACAATTCAGAATTCTTGAGGCAAAAAATTTATGAACCCTAATTTCATCTATAAATAGTGGATCAAGGCTGAAGAAGGATGTACAAGCACAACGAACAGCAAAGTCAGAAATCCTAAAAACCAAAGTTATTTAGAAAAAGCTCTCGTTCAAGGTTTTAAGTTCTAGAAAAGCTCTCGTTCTAGAAAAACTATTTTCTAAGTATTTAGAGTTTAAGGTTTTAAGTTCTAGAAAAGCTATCGTTCAAAGTTGTTGGTTAAATAGCCTCTATCCTTAGGAAGTTATACACAAAATTATTAACCAAATTATTCAATTTCTTCCTAAGTAATGAATTTAATATTAAAACCAATTTGTTTAATATTAATTCCAATTTAACAGTGATAGATTCAAAAGATTATTTAAAATAGAGATTCAAAACACATGTAATATCAAGATAAAGAGGATAGAGATAGAGAAGCGTGCACCAGGGATTTTTATACTGGTTTGACTATCGATTCGATAGTCTACATCCAGTCCTGAAATCACTTAATGATTTCAGCGTTCACTAGAATTGGTTTGAGTATGTTTACAGACTTTCCAGCGCCTCAATGCCTATACATCTAACTCAACATCAAACTAAAACCAATCTATCCTTAAGAACTACTCGCCAAACTCTAGCAAGATCAGATTGAGATCTCTTTTAGATGATTCCACACACCCTAAAAGATGACCACCAGTTTCACAATACTGGATTTCAACAACACTTTCTTTTACAAAGATTTGTTCTTTCACAAAGAATTAAGAACACTTGATTCAATCACAATTGATTTCTCACACTAAGTATTTGCCAATGATATTTGTGTGTTAGAACAATTTTTCTCAAAGTATATAGCCAATGAAAAACTCTTAGTTTTCTATGTATTGTTATGTATTATTATGAATTGTTATTTTGAAAATTGTGATTGATTCAACTTATATAGTTTTAGAAAAACTTTAAACAAATTGATTTCCCAATCGATTTTATTAAGGTGTATTACCAGATTAATCGATTTCCCAATCGATTATCGCATTTCTTGTTTTTCTTGAATCTTGAAATAGAAGAACTAATCGATTCGTTTAATGCATATATCAGAAACTGATACTCAGTTTATATCAGAGTCGATTGACTAATCAATTATCATTGTTTTGTTCAAAATGTTAGATCAAACAATCGATTACTCAGTCGATTTATTTTCGTTACATAATCGATTTGGTAATGGGCTAAATTCTCCCTATAACTCAGACATTTACTCCAATCGATTTACTTGTCTCAGTAACTCAAATATTTGATTAAAATCGATGTGCCAATCGATTATGCAATATGTTTCTGATAAATGATGAACTAATTCATTCATGCAATCAATTACCTAATCGATTAGTAAAAGGTTTGTTACTTAAGAAAATTATAACGATCAATTATCCAATCGATTTCTTTAATCATAGAACCCAATTCTGATGGAAAACATTTTAGTAATCGATTTGCCAATCGATTTACTCAGTGAAAGCTTTGTTCTGTAAGTCAAAAACTCGATTAACCTATTGATTTACTAATCGATTGTCCAATCGATTTCTTTATTCACATAACACAGGTCTGATTAAAAAACATTTAAGTAATCGATTTACTCAGTGAGACCTTTGCTCTTTAAATCAGATAATCGATTAACTAATCGATTTACCAATTGATTTACTAATTAATTGATTAATGCACTTATTTTATGATTTCAGTTTTAATTGGCAAATGTTAGATGTGTGAAATCATAATGATGAATCTACCTAATAAACATTATGACCAATAGAAAAATTTGCACATAATCTTCAAGCCTTGTATGATATAATTAATCTTTGCTTGATTGCTTGAGATCCAAGATTTGTCTAAGTGTAGTGTTTGATTCTTTTGCATAATCTTCAAGCCTTATGATATAATTAATCTTTGCTGAAATATATCTGAACTCAAACTATTAGATTAATCATATAATGCATATACATTGTATGTTTGGAAGTTATATCAAAATCAATGTCAAGGAGGCATATATCTTACAAAAGTAAAATACTCCAAGTGTTGTAGTATAGGAAAATCATTATATCAAATCTTCCTAGTAGAAGCAAAAATAGAATCAAGTTCCAAACTTTTGTAACCCAACCCGATAGTGGCTTTATGGTTCTTCAAGCAATTTAGGGCTATCAAATTGTGTTGAGAAGACATGACTTATATGGTCAAGGTGTTGAGTATTAGAACCAAGATGGTTTTACATTTATAGTTTTGATGTTAAAAAAATATTTTATTAAAACAATATATTTGACTTCAAAGAGTATGAAAGAAGATTCATATTGTTGAAGAAAATCTAAAATAAGATTTGATTCAAATTTATAATTGGAGAAAAACTAAAATAGGATGTGATTCAAAATTATAATTGATGAAAATATAAAATAAGATTTGATTGAAATTTATAACTGAAGAAAATCTTTGACCAAGTTGAAAAAAAAATGGTCAAGATTTGAAGAAGATTTGATTAAGATTTAACTAAGATTTGATCAAAATTTGAAGATGATTTGATCAAAATTTGAAGATGGTTTGATCAAAATTTGAGGAAGATTTAATTAAAATTTTATTATGATTTGAAGAAGATTTGATCAAGATTTATCCACACAAAAAAAAAGAGAATCAATCTAAAGAATTTAATAAATCAATCTAAACAAAATAGAAATAGAATTAATTCGAAGAATTTACAAACTCAATCTAAAGAAGATACAATTTAGAATTAAACAAGGACTAAATTGAAGCTCAAATTTTCACTATAAATAGACAATCAATGCTGAAGGAGAAAAGCATAAAAGAGTAGAAGAAATCAAGCTCAAAATTTCAAATTCATCTTAGAGTTCAAAATAAGAAACACTTGTTTGGGTTAGAAATATTGTTTGAGTGTTCTTTTCTTAGAGTGTGAAAGTTATTATTATTATCAACTTTATTAGAAGAAACTACTCAAGTTCCAATATTTTGTATCCAAATCGATAGTGGTTAGGTTCATTCTTCAAACTGGGGTTGTCAGGTTGTAAGGAAAAGACTTGACTTGTAGGGTCCAGGTGGTTAGTTCCTCAAAAGTTTGGGGTTGTTAGATTTTTTGGGAAGACTGACTTTGAGGGGCAGGTGCTTTGTAATTCAAGGTATTTAAATTAGTAGATTAAATTCTTTTGAGTGAGGGGATTGGATGTAGCAAAGTTAATGGTGAACCAGGATAAAGCTATATGTCAAATTATTTTTTTGTTTCGTTATTTATTGTCTATGAATTCGGTTGCTTTTACTCCAAGTAATTCACAAAAACCAACCAACCTTCATCAAATTAGCAAAAAGTTATCAAATATGTCAAACACAATTCAACCCCTTTCTCATGTTTTCACCTTCAATTGACATCAGAGCTCAACCTCAAGGCTGAGCATTTTACAGTGTTTGAGGAAAGATCCAAGGGTTCAACATGTCTAGTTATGGTGAATTAACATATGAAGAAATTGGGGTATTTTTTGAATTTACTCGATCTCACTTAATTACTGCAATAAATGATTTTTTAAATAAGAATCACAAATTGACTTTAAAATTGAAAACTCTTAGGAAAGTAAATACAAATCTAACTGAAAAAGTTAATGTTTTAAAGAATAAAAGAGTAGAATTTAAAATGGAAAATGTAAATATGAAAACTGATATTACTAAACTTAAAATAGAGAATGCAAATCTAAAAACTGATATTACTGAACTTGACATAGATAATGCAACTCTAAAAACTAATAATATTGAACTTAAATCAGAAAATGCAATTTTGAAAACTGATATTGTTGTATTTAAGGCTGAAAATCTCACTCTGAAAAGTAATTATAGTTCAACATCAATTGAAAATATCACATGTAACTTTGATAAGCATGAAGAAGTATTTCAAGATTTTCTTGATAATGGTATGAAAAGAAGCAAGTATGCATCTATGATTTATTGGGTTAGTTGGAACAGTAAAAGAGGAATAGGATTTCAAGAAAATGTAATTGAATCTAAGTTTATTTCCTCTAATGATTTATGTACTATTGGCTATAAGAAATATCACACCAAAATATATTTTCCTATGATATCCACATATAAAGACAAGAAACCTTTAAGATCTTACAAACCAGGACCCATCTAGATTTCGGTACCAAAGGAAAAATTGTTTATGTGGTACATGTTTGTTAGTACAAAGGTGCACTTAAGAGGGGTTGGGGGGGTGAATTAGGTGTTTATAACTTTTTTGGTTTTTAGATACTTAGTGGATTATTTTTCTGACTATGATTAAATCCTCTTGCACACCGCAAGAGATTTTCAAATATTGTTAGAATAAGTAAAAGTCTTACTCTAAGACTTCAGTTACAAACTCCTAACAATATGCCTAAGATAGCACACCACTATCTTAGTTTACACTACTTGAAGAAAATACACCATTTTCTTCAAAAAACACAATAACTTAGTTAATTTGCAATAATGATTTTGACTGTAATCAAGGGGGTATAACAGTTGATGCTTTCTTTTACAATGATAACAGTCTAATTTAATTTTAAGTACAATAGAGAACCTTTCTCAATGATATGACAATGTAGGTGAAATATGTATGACTTTGAATAATTCACAAAATATTTTAGAAAGTTGTTTAAAGTTGTTTTAAGATTCTTTTATTATACTTGAGACTATGATGTATTTATACTCATAAGACATCACTTTAGATCAATGGAAATCATTCCTAGAAGTTTGATGAACATATGGAATGATCTAGATTGAATCATAACTGAAAAATTGCATTGCTTCACAATTGTATTCGGCTACAGCCTAAGTGTAGTCGAATACACTTCTGTAACTTTCCAATTTTTCAAACAATTTGTGCTTGTATTCAAATACAAATCCACGTAGTCGAATACAAATGACTGAAATTTTCTACTGACTTGGTTTTATATTCGGCTACATCATGTTGTAGTCGAATACATATGTGCAGTTTTTGCTATTGACTTGGATCTGTATTCACCTACAACGTGTTGTAGTTGAATACAAACGTGCAGTTTTTGCTATTGACTTCATCTGTATTTAGCTACACATATATGTAGTCGAATACAACCTTGACTTTTTTCAAAAACTTGATTTTCAAATATTGTTCATGTAGTTTGACACTTTGAAAATTCTTTTGATGCATATGCTGGAGTTTAGATGAAGTAATCAAGGTTCTCATGTGCATTTGAAATGTAATAATATTAGATTGCATAATGTAACTTAAAATATAAGACTTCTAGCTCTTTGACAATGGTTGACTTGATGTTGACTTCTCTTAGCATATTTGAACTTGCAACTTGATCATTTTACTTGGTCTTTGTCTTCATAAAAAATATAGATAGTCTTGTATATTTACATTGTTCTAAGCAACCAAATTGAAACACCAGTTATGGTTCCTGATCAATGGATGCTTGCAATATATGAAGGCAAAAAAGTATATGTTCCATGACCTACCAAATAGAAGCCAACTGACTCTGGTGGAAGAAGGACCAGTCAGCACAATACTTATCAGAACTAGAACCATATGATGAACCAAAAATATCAGAAAAATCTAGAGTATCAACAAAATCAAAACTAGCAGAGAAATCACACATATCGATAAAATCAAAACTAACAAAGAAATTACACATCAACAAAACCGGAACTACCAGAAGAATCAAAATTACCATCAGTTCCAAAATTACAAGAGGAACCCAATACATCAGCAAAAACAAAAGTGTTAGATGAACAATAAGAATCAGGAGACTTCCTTGATAAATCCAATAAAATCAAAATTGTTTTATATAAGAGTAATTAAAATTAGTATTTACTCTTATTTGTATTTATTATAGGTGAAGTGAAGGTTAGCTAATTATTAAAAAAAAATTCGAAGACCAATAAAATACTACTGACTTAACGATTAAAAGGTTAAATAAAATTTAACATGTACTTGATAGATCTAGGAAAGAAGGACTAAATTGTTAAAAGGTTAAATAAGTCCTAACAAGTATTTGAAAGTGAAGTAGCAATGCCAATTTACAAGGAAGGGGGTTTGAATTGTAAATTCACCTATTTAAAGTTTCCTATTAAAATCATAAGAAAATAACTCAAGATTGATCTTGGTTATGAAAATAGAAAACGGAGAATGTTCTTAGTTAGTTAAAATCACAATTTTAGTTTCTCTATTTAACTTGATAATTAAAATGACTACAAGTAAACAGAGATAAGGAAGAGATACCACACAAAGATATATCCTGATTCACCCAACTCGGGCTACGTCCAGTCCTCACAATTGTGAGATTTTCCACTAAGTGTTCAAATGAATAACGTTCTTGGTTTTACATAGTTTTTGTTAAGATCAACCTTGATTTGTAGCAGTAATTCCTTTCTACCCATAAAGGATTCAATATAGTTGCCTATAAATCTTGAGAGGATTTTACAATTCACCTTTGAACCATAACGAATTTTTACAAAATTACTCAAATTATAAATAACTCTTATAGTTTTGAGTTTACACAATAATGATTTGAAGAGATTGGTAGAATATCAATATCCTCAACTCGTGTTTGAGAATAAATTCTTGAGAAAAGAATTCAGTAATATGATATAGATATATGACGATGAAATCAGAACTGATTCTTTTGTAATTGAGAAGCTTTCAAGTATATAAATGTATGTGATTGATGGATTTTCTTATTTCTTGAAGTTCCGCGTTTTCCTTGAGTTTGGGATTTCTTTTATAGGCTTGAAGGAGGTTAAAAACAGCTATTTTGACCATTGAAAACGTGCCTTGCTGTCATGTGTCAGACTTGAGCAAAGACTAGACTGTTAAACTTTGAATGTTCCTGTTTTGAACATTATGTGTTTCTGCTTCTGTGTTAATAATATATGATATGAAGCTTCTCATTCTTGACTATGACGATCATTTGTTTATGCACACAAAGATCCAAGAGATATACTTAATTGATTCAGATTAAGAATGCCATTTGAATCGTGCAAAATGAAATAAGGTTGAAGAATGATGGTCAGTAAGTTGGAGAATATTCATAACATTCTAGATGATGTCATCATACTTGGAGTATCATGTTGATCAATCTAGATATAGTTGTTAATCATTCTGGAGAAACATGTTTGTGCTCAAGATCATGTGTAACAAGTTGGAAAAAGTTTATCTATCTAGAGGCCGATGTTACATTGTTGGAGAATGACCATTTGTCATATTTGCTTTGAGTTGTGCCCTTTAATTTTTGATCTTTTTGAATGATTCTTTTGCTCATATGAGAGTTGTATATTCGTAGTATATGTACTGAAAATCCATTTGTGATTTGCAAGACCTTTTCTTGCATTAAAAACTGATGCGATCTTGCTTACTGAAAATGACAAAAATATGGAGAACATTCTTGGTTTCCCAAATTATGTCAAGATTGTTCTTGGTTTAGTGTTGTTCATTTTTAACAATTTCTTTAAATTGATTTCTCTTACATTTTCTTTGTACCTATCTTGGATTATTACACTAAAATATACATGTTAAAATAACATAATTTTGAATCATAATTATAGTTTTTAATTTACTATTATTTGTTTACATAAAAATATTAATTTAAAATTTTGCCTCAACACGAAGAACAACAAAATACTGACTTAATAGTTAAAATATTAAAATAAAACCTTACAAGTAGTTGGAAAATTGTCGAAAGAACAACTTAATCGTTTAAAAGTTAAATAAGATCTGACTAGTACTTGAAAGACCAATGACAACTCAACTTAACTATTAAAGACTTAAATAAGATCTAAAGACACTTGGAAGACCAACAAAAGACTTGACTTAAAAGATAAACATTTAAATAAGGCCTAACAAGTACTTGGAAGACCAACGAAAAACAAACTTAATAGTTTAAAGATTAAATAAGACTTAACAAATATTTGGAATACCAACGAAATACCTAATAAATATTTAGAATACGAACGAAAGACGGACTTATCGATTAAAAGATTAAATAAGATATAATAAATATTTGGAAGACAAATAAAATATCAACTTAATAGTTAAAAAGGTTAAATAAAACTTAAGTATTTGGAGGACCATTAAAAGATTGACTTAACAATTTAAATTTTAAATAAAATCTACCAAATTATTTAAAGACCAAGGAAGACTTAACATGTACTTAGAAGACTAATGAAAGACCAATTTAACTATTAAAAGGTCATATAAGACCTAACAAATACTTGGAAGACGAACTAACCAACTTAATAGTTAAAAGGTTAAATAAAATCCAACAAGTACGTGGAAGACCAACAAAAGACATACTTGGAAGACAAACAAAAGATTAACGAAATAAATAAAATGTTAAATAAGACTTAATAAATATATGGATGACCAACGAAAAACCGTCTTAAGGTCGAAAGGGAACACTTCAAAGAAACTAAATACCAAGTTACACACTTATTTTTAAATTTTCGTTGATGTTATGATATTATAAATTAATTTCATATTCATTTAACAATGTGGAAGAGATATTTTTAATTTAATAATTTTTTATATTATACATTTCATTTTTTACTCAACATCTATTTTTGTGTGATATACATATCTCTATAAAATTTCATTTTTTTTAAGCAACAATTTTTTTCCAATAATTTCATATATTAAAGTTCATATTTTTTTTTTAAATCACAACATAATGCAAAATTATGATATATGTACTTTAAGGCTCGTATGCATATTAATGTAAACACGAAAGTCTACCCTACAGAAAACAAGACATTATAAAGGTAAACATTATAATAATCAAAAAGCTTGATGTACTTGTTGGTTTAAAAAATATATATTATAATATTATTAAAAGTGGGATCTATTACTTTTTTAGATAAAGTTGCTACAAGTCACAAATAAGTTGTCTTTTTCGATCTCAACTGTCCATTTATTTAATTCTAGATTAAATATAAATTTGATTTTTGTAATTATAATATTTTTATATTTATTTTAATATTTGTAAGTTTTTTTTAATATCTCTATAAATATAATTTTATATTAAAAAATTACTTTCATTCAACTTCTATTACAAAATTTGTAATAGTATTAAATTTAAATATAATTAAACATAATTTTTTTAATCTAAAATTAAATTTTCAATATAATTAAATTATAACATAATAAAATAAGTTTTTTCCTTTTAACCATTTATAATAAATTTTAAAATTGATAGTTTCAGAAGTTTCAAATTTTTGAAATAAGGATTATATTTCAAAAATTTGAAAAGTTTTGAAAGTTTTCAAATATACAAAGTTTCTAAATTTTCTTATTTCCAAAGTTTTGGATTCTTTGAAAGTTTCGAAAATTCTAGAAATTGCTATTTTAAAACATTCAAATATTTTGGAAATATTATGTTTCAGAACTTTGAAATTTTCGAGTGCCATTTATTTTTTATTGCAAAGATTTTTAAAGTTTCAAAAGTTAAGGTAATTTTTCTAATGTTTCGAAAGAGGGGGTGAAAAAATAAGAAGTTAAAAAGGTTGAAGATTTTATAGATAGTTAAAATGGCAAAATTGTATTTTTATATTGATTGAGGGTGATAGGTTTAGATGTAATGGTGTAGGGTAAAATCCTCGATAACAGTACTTCCTTTGCATCTTGGTTTGGATTTTCAACTACTCCTGCTAACATCTCTCTAAACACCCAATAAGATTGTACACTAACATTAGGGATTGTAGGTGTAGTCATGGTATAGGTCTATCGTGGAGTCCTCCTAGAACATTGAATGTAGAATTCATCATTAGTCATATGTACGTAGTTATTCAAGTATTGAAGCAATATGAAATGAAGAATCAGGTGCTTCTGAAAACTTAATCCGTAAAGCATCCCTTCTTTGTTCATAGTCTTTGAATACATATTCATTCACTAGATTCTACCGTCAATATTCATATGCATTGATTTAGGGTGTCACTCCTTGCGTGTTGTACTTATCCTCCCCTACTCATCGGAAGGTCGGAAAAGGAACAACATACAATACTTTGGTAGAAGTATTGCACAACACACCGATCCTTGAAGGCCAGGTCAAAGTATCACCAATTATTGTGTTTCAACCAAATGCACTATTGCCTATACCAGACAACGATGCAGATATGAAGTTTTTGGGCGAAGCAATTGGTAGGTACGTGGCATGGTCCACATCTTGTTGCCCTTGATAAGGTATATTTAATTAATTGAAATGTAGGTTTAATTGATATGTATATTTAATTGCTGATTTTATTTCCGCTCCTAACTTTAATTTCACATTTATATTTAGGTTCTGAAAAAGCCTAAAGGGAATGATAAAAAGATTCCCAAAAACGAGTCAATGACATCACCCGAAAAGGTTTGTCACATTTATTCCGTAAAGTTTGTTATTTTTTCTGATTCAATAAACTAACATTTAACCTCATTTTTTTAGATTCAATCAAATAAACCACCCTCACAGAAAAATAAAGCCGACAAACCTAAAAAATTGGAGGGTAATAAAGCTGGCAAACTTCAAAAGCTGGAGGGTAATAAAGCTGGATCAAGGAAAATTAGTCGATGCTGCTCCTAAAATAAGTCAGCCATGCCTTGCTAAATATTGGTCGTGTCTTGATATCCAAGTAAAAAGGAATATGAGCAACAACGACGATTCACGCATCATTAGCATGAATAAAGCTATATTTAGAGATGAGTATAAAGAATTTCTTGAAAATGAGCACATATACGAATTTCTCAACCATAAAGAGTTGAGTGCTATTGTTATCAACTTGTACATTAGGTAAAAAATAATTTTAATTGCATTTATTGGTAATTAATTAAATTTATTGGTAATTAATCTAATTTAAAATTTTCACTGAAGGATTTTGTATGAGAAGTTGGTGTGCACATGCATATTGTCAAATAGATATACATTCTTGTCTCCGCATAAGTTTTCGATGTGTAAACTCGATCTAGTGAATGTAAAGAAATACATTGTAGATATCTTATTAGAAATATAGAGAAAGATAAGTTGTTCTTTGCACCATATAATTCAGGGTACGTAATTATATATTATTTTTTTGTATCTTTTTTAATCTATGATATCTTAATTTATTAGTTGTGTAAACAAAATTGCCAAACAAATTTTTGTTGTTGTAGGGCACATTGGATGCTATTTGCAATCAACGTGACCTCTGAAGTTATATACTATTTGGATCTATTGCACGACAATTACAACAATCACTCCGATATAAAGACTATGTTCGACATGTAAATAATATTAATTTATTTCTTACATATATATATATATATATATAATGTGTTTGTTAATGCTATAATAATCAAATTTATTTATTTGATAGTGATTTACATGTTTTTCGAGCTCAAAGAGGTGCTATAGTGTTGAAGCAAAAGTCTAATAACATCAGATGGATTCCAATAAAGATTTGAAATATATGCCTTTAAATTTTCATTTACAAATATATGGATTTACAATCAATGCACAAATATTTTGTTAACTTATATGTATTTCATTTTATAGTGCCCTCGTCAAACTAACAACATCAACTGTGGATATTATGTATTGCGGTTTATGAAGGAGATTGTTGATAATTTGACAATTCTAGTCCAACATACTTTGAGAAAGATCTAATTGAATTAAAGGAAGACTAGTGTCAGTATGTGTTTGAAATGAAAATTATTTGATTTTTTGGGAAATAACAAGCTGCAAGGGATCTGAATATATGGTAGCTAGTTATGTTCTGTGTAGGATAAGTTAGTTATATGTATATGAATAGGGCACAATATCTGAATATGTATATGAATATGTGTTGTTGTACAATATCTAAATATGTATATGTAGTTAACTTATATATGTATCTGAATATGTATCTATTGTTGTGAAATTAATATATAAAGTTAAGTTATATCTAAATATGAATATATTGTGTACTGATTGTGTGAACTGATTCTAAATATGTATTTGAATATGTTTTGTTGTTGTGTGATCTGATTGGGAACTGATTCTGGTTGAAAATGATTTTGGAAAAAAATTAAAAGATAGCGCTTTCTAAAAAAACGTAATAAAAAACCAAAAAACGTTTTTAAAAAGTTTCATTTACAACATTTTTAAATAAAACTAAAATAATAATGCACCTATTACAGCGCTTATTTGAAAAAGTATTGTAAAAGGTGAATAACAATGGATATATTAGATGTACCTATTACGACGCTTTTTCAAATAAGCGCTGTAATAGGTCACATTTTACAGCGCTTTTTCAATTAAGCGCTGTAAAATATGCATTATAATGCATATATTGGATGCACATTTTTACAGCGCTTATTTGAAAAAGCGTTGTAAAATATGCATTATAATGCATATATTGGATGCACATTTTACAGGGCTTATTTGAAAAACCGTTGTAAAATGTGCACCCAATATATGCATTATTATACACAGTTTACCGCGCTCTTTTTAATAAGCGCTGTAAAAGGTGTATAATAATACATATATTGAATGCACCTTTTACAGCGCTTTTTCAATAAGTGCTGTAAAATGTGCATAACAAGCATTCAATATATCTACATGTTTTATAGCACTTTTTGATTTTAAAAAAGTGCTGTTGTATCTTTTTACAGCGCTCGATTCTATAGTGTTTTTTTTTGTAAAAAAAACAAACCCTGTAAGTGGCTTTAAAAAATATTGTAAAATCCTATTTTTCGCGTAATGACTTCTAAGAAACTAAATACCAACTTACACAATTAATTTTAAATTTTCGTTGATTTTTTGATATTATAAATTAATTTCATATTCATCCAACAAAGTGGAAGAGATATTTTTAATTTAGTAGTTTCTTATATTATACATTTCATTTTTTTACTCAACATCTATTTTTGTCTGATAAACATATCTCTATAAAATTTCACTTTTTTTTCGTAAGCAACAATTCTTTTCCAATAATTTCATATATTGAAGTTCATATATTTTTTTTAAATCACAACAAAATGCAAAATTATGATATATGTACTTCAAGGCTCGCATGCATATAATGTAAACACAAAAGTCTACCCTACAGAAAACAGGACATTATAAAGGTAAACATTATAATAATCCAAAAGTTTGATGTACTTGTTGGTTTAAAAAATATATTATAATATTATTAAAAGTGGGGTCTATTATTTTTTAGATAAAGTTGCTACAAGTCATAAATAAGTTGTCTTTTTCGATCTCGACTATCCATTTATTTAATTATAGTTTAAATATAAATTTGATTTTTGTGATCATAATATTTTTGTATTTATTTTAATATTTGTAAGTTTTTTTAATAATTCTATAAATATAATTTTATATTAAAAAAGTACTTGCATTCAACTTCTACTACAAAATTTGTAACAGTATTAAATCTAAATATAATTAAACATAATTTTTTTAATCTAAAATTAAATTCTCAATATAATTAAATTATAACATAATAAAACAATTTTTTTCCTTTTAACTATTTATAATAAGTTTCAAAATTGATAGTTTCAGAAGTTTCAAATTTTTGAAATAAGGATTATATTTAAAAATTTGAAAAGTTTCGAAAGTTACCAATATATAGAATGTTTCGAAATTTTCTTATTTCAAAAGTTTTGAATTCATAGAAAGTTTCGAAAATTCTAGAATTTTCTACTTTGAAAGTTTCTAAATGTTCGAAAGTTTCAAAAATTCAAGAAATTGCTATTTTAAAACTTTCGAATATTTTTGAAATTTTATGTTTCGGAACTTTATAATTTTCGAGGGCCACTTATTTTTTATTGCAAAGATTTTTAAAGTTTCAAAAGTTAAGGTAATTTTTCCAAAGTTTCGAAAGAGGGGGTGAAAAAATAAGAAGTTAAAAAAGTTGAAGATTTTATAGATAGTTAAAATGGCAAAATTGTATTTTTATATTGATTGACGGTGAAAAGTTTAGATGTAATGGTGTAGGGTAAAATCCTCGATAACAGTACTTCCTTTGTATCGTAGTCATGGTATAGGTCTATCGTGGAGTCCTCCTAGAACATTGAATGAAGAATTCATCATTAGTCATATGTACGTAGTTATGTAAGTATTGAAGCAATATGAAATGAAGAATTGGGTGCTTCTGAAAACTTAATCCGTAAAGCATCCCTTCTTTGTTCATAGTCTTTGAATACATATTCATTCACTAGATTCTATCGTCAATATTCATATGCAATGCAAACAACATCAATAAGATAAAAATAATAATTCTATGAGTTGCGTCTTTTCAGCATAGCTCATCAAAATGTTATGTTTTAGTTATATTAGAAAAGAATAAATAATGAAGAAAAAGACATTCGCGATTTAAGTTTTTTATGGAAGAATACCGAAATATTATGGGTCCTACATATATCCATATGTGCCTTAGGGTGTGCATATGCATAAAAATCAGCCCTTTTACTAGAATTTGATATTAATTGAGAGAAAATAAAATAAAAGATTGCTACTACAAATTTAGAGCAGTTCAGAGGCTCTTTTTGGACATCCAAACACCATTCTTGGTTGGAGTAACACTTGACAAGAAGATTTGGAGGCACACAAGACTTCTTCCTCTTCTTGGTTAATTTTTACTTGCAATTTTAGTTAATGAATTTTATTATATATTTTGTTATTAGCATGATTATGAAAGTTACTGATCAAGAATTTTTTTTTCTATCACTAACCATAATTATTCTTAATAGTAATAGATTAGATGATTGACATCAATTGAAAGTATAAATGATAAGTGTTTTATATGATATAATTATAATCAACATATGTTTCCCAAACCAAGTTTTATTGAATAATGTTTCAGGTTTTCAATCAATTTTTTCTAGTTAATTGCCTTGTTTGGTTTTGTTACTAACAATGTGGTGTTTGTGGATCAAAGATGGGTTCTTGAAATTATTTGCATTTAGACTTGATCTATCATAAGCTTAAGACCAGAAGACCATATAGTTGGACTTGAAGGGAATGAAGGGCAACACTAATTAGCTAATCATGTGCATGATATCATTGACATGTCGAATGATAAGGAAAAAAGGGATATGAGAAGATGATGTAATTGACCTTCAAACCCTACACACTAGTATTTAGGGGTCTAAATACAAGATGCTCAATTTAAATTCAAGCCAATGATGTTTTAAATGCTACAAGCAATTGGATAATTTAGTGGATCGCCTAATAAAGACCCTCATTTGCATCTCAAGTAGTTGGTAGAAGTTGATAAAATTAGTTACTAAATGTCTGAATGTATATATACATATTACGACAAAGTTAATTAGACCCGTTAATATTCTTGTTGCTTATATAGAGTTTTTAGGTAACTGAAGAGAGAAAATAACTTTGAATTTTATTTCTGGAATAAATTTGGAGTTCTTTTTTACATATATAAAGTCTTCTCCTATTTTGAATTCATTAAAGATTTTTGTTTTCCAACAATCTCATTTCTAAGCTATCTTGAAAGGTGGAGTTTGAAGAGTAGGATTTGAGAAAGGGCCTTCAACTAATCCCTTTGCTATCATCCTATAAGCAGCTTCAGTAAAGTGAGCTCCATCCCAATTTATTAGTTTTGAGGTGTCCGGACAAACTTTTGTACCTGGCCCTCCACATGGAATATTAAAATTGACATTGTATGGCCCATCTAATCCACAACATGCTTTCAAAATCTCATTTTTGTCGGAAGTAAAGCCTGCAATGTACATATGACAAAGTCAAAGTTTAAATTGGCAAATAATTATTTTTCGATTAAAGAAAGTAAGATCAACACACACCATATTGTTGTGGTGCTTGATATAAACGTTTGGCATCATTGTAGTAGTCAAAATATATTATTTTAGCTTGAGAATTCTTTTGTTGTAATGTCGTGATGGCATTTTTGAGTTGCTCGTTAAAGTATTCGACTAAATTATTGTAAGCTATCAAGCACCCAAATTTATCAAAGTCTTCTTTCTTTTTACTATCAACCATTGTCAGAAAAGCAGCATTACACCCTATTGGAAAGTTCCCAGGAACCACAAGCTCAATCGCTCCTTCTTCAATTAACGCCTAAGAAATGGAAAGAAAATAAAATAAAATATTTGTTATATGTACTCATGTACATGATTCATTCGATTATATCTATAATGAAATCTAATTTCTAATGATTGGATCATCGTATAAATACATAAATTTGACATAACATACAGAGATAGTATTTGCAATTGCTTCTACTATGATGGGGACAATTTCTCGAATTTTTGTAATAGTTTTCTGATCGAAAGCATACTGAATAACATCATTTCCACCTATCTCTCCAACAAGAAACATTGATTTTTTGAAGTAGACATCACACTCTGTTACATAATGGAACAACAATTATGTTAAAAAATATTGAAAAAATAGAATTTATTTAACGCAAATTCATTAATCAAGGAGTTATGATAGTTATAAAAAATACTAGTAATAATCAAGGAGTTATAATAAAACCTTCTTTGTTTTTACATAGGGAGGATTTTAGCTCCTTAAACCATCCAAGTTGAACACTTAACGAGTTATTTGTCGCTGGTCCCCTAACTCCACGATTTGTGAAAAATGATTCTTCAAGTGCAGTGGAACCAGCAACTGCTAAATTCACTCCTTTCCTAATGTCTTGGTCTTTGGTAAGATTTTTTACGGCTGGCAAAAATGGCAGTCCATATGCCTCAGCTACAATATGAATGGCCACAATTTAGTTAATTATAGATAAAAAATGAAGCAATGTTATTTTTTGATTTTGAAGAATGTAAACAACTTTAATAGATATAGCATGTTTGAGTAAAAATGCCTATAAAGTCTATGATAAGCCGTCCATTCGACAAACGTCCAGCTGGATGTTTGAAGTATGTTGAGCCATAAGGACTATCGCTAGGCATGGGATGGTCACAATGGAAAGCCATAGCATTCCCA
Source organism: Cicer judaicum (assembly GCA_037974835.1). Taxonomy (NCBI): domain Eukaryota; kingdom Viridiplantae; phylum Streptophyta; class Magnoliopsida; order Fabales; family Fabaceae; genus Cicer; species Cicer judaicum. The sequence goes on from JBBPBS010000417.1 coordinate 5,700,266, forward strand.
GTATCACTTATAGAGTCACCAAAGTTGAAGATAGCTTCATATGGGAGAGAATCAACACTTGAAACAACATTTCCAAGAAAACCAAATGTGAGGATGATGCAAAAGAGATTAATGATCTTCATGGTGTTATTTATTTTTTATGATCAATATTGATATATATGGTGATGATTGTTTGACAAATGGGTTTGATAAGCTTTATATATAGCGGCACTAATGTCTTACCTCGTCATATAGTAAATTATGTAGGTTGTTTAATATAAACGATTTAACTATTTTAATTCTTGTAATGTTGTATCCTTAGTATTTAACTTATTTTTTTCCAACTTATACGCATCCACAAACACAAGTTTGGTTGGACCGAACATAGTTTGTCGTAACTATTTTAGTTTTGTTGCTTGGATATGAATTAACTATTTTGAATCTTGTAAAGTGTCATGATACATAATTAATTGCCATTTTCCAACACATATCCATCTACATACAAAAATTTGTTTTGTAGAGCACTATTTGTTGTTATTTTGTTTTTTTTTTTTTTTAACTATATACAAACACTAAAATTAGACAACTAAACATTGTTTTATATGTGACCGTTATGATGTGATTTCCTCGCTCCACATACTATAAAACATCCTCATGATAACAACATAGTGTTTAAAACTCTAATTATAATTGTTTCTCAAATAAGTAACGCTAATTATAATTGCAATCCTCCATTAAATATAAAATTATATTGCATTGTGTGTGTTAATAAATTTTTTTTTTTAAAATAATTGATGTCATAATCTGATTAAACATTAGGGTTTCTTAATTTATCATTTATTATGAAATAAATTAATTGTATTATATTTGACGATTAATGTTTTTAATATTTTATAATATGACTAAATATGAAAAAAATTTAACGGAGATTAATTTTAAAGTATTATATTTTTAATTTTAACATTTGATCTAATATTGCAATAATTAAAGGATAAATTTACGAGTCGTTAAACTAACGCACTTGTCATTATGATTTATCCGTATTTCAAGACATGTATTGTTGAAAGTGTCATTGTTCTAAACAACAAAACTAAGGTTTTAAAAAATGTCTAATATGGTAGGTCTAACAATGACTTCCAACATACAACTCTTTTAATTTAAGAAGCATTCAAATTTACGACCGAATTGAAGACACTATTATGGTATTTATTAGTGGTTGAAGTTGACACAAAGTGCCAAATTTAGCTGTCACTATATCCCTATTTTTTTTTTATAGTGTATCACTCTCCATAATATTTAACACTGTTTTGACTTAGTTAAATATAGTTTGAATTAGATTTATTAAATTTTGTTTTTTACTGGTACATAAATTTTGTTTTTTTAAAGTATATATTGTGTAGAAAAATTAGCATTAAAAATCACAAGATTAAATTTATGATAATTAGGAATTAAGTTTGGTTTAAGAAATTTACAACATTCACGTATATTGTACAACAACCATTTACTATACCTTAGGGTAAGTAATAAGAATAAGTTAACCCTTCTAAAAAAAACTAAATCTATTCTATTTTGAATACATGAAATAACAAAAAGAACCAATTATTATTTCTTAAAATTAATTCAACATAAAATAACAATAATATAATAAAATTAATTTAATTTGTATATTGTCAGATTAAAATATTTATCCACTATCAATCAATCGTAATTGGTAGATCATTAATAATGTTTGACTTTCTTGATAACTACTTATAAAATCAATCATATGATCGATAGTGCATGGAAATTAAACTAAAAAGATCGTATTAGAAAATAACAAGATTCAATTTTTGATATTTAAGAAATGAACTTTGTGTCTTGGTATTTTCTATTCGCATGAATGGTGATTTAATAGTATGTTTTTATATTATATTTTAATATATGATCTACACAGAAAATCATATGTCAAGTACTATGCATGCTGCTAATATAATATTATGTTTTTATATTACATTGTAATATAGTATGTAATATATGATTTACCGAGTGTTATGCATGCTCCTAATAACTATGATCCAGATATAATACATGCCACTAAGGCCACATAGAAAATCATCCATACTAATGGGGAAAAAAAACATGCCACAAACGCAATTTCCACGAAGATGCATATGCATGACATGTTGATATATTCTCACACAATCCACTAAGAATCATGTCATATGCATTCTAATCACGTTTTAAAATCATCATCTTAATCACATATCACTAAGATTGTAACACCCCGATTTTCAAAACAAGGGTGTATTGTTTTTTAAAAAAAACAGATTAAAATAAAACAGAGAAATAAATAAGGTAACACCTTTGGATAAATTTTTAAGTCAATATAATTGATACGCAGCGGAATAGTTCTCTTGAAATATAAATCCAAAGTATTTACACAACAACAAATGGTACATGGAACCCATTCATATAAGATGTTATACTGACAATAATAGTAAAGGTATAGTTTTCTAGTTCAAAATAACGTAATCCAAAAGAAAGACATCTGTTCCCTCTATGTCATCCTAATCTGATCATTCTACAAAACAACTATAGCTATACACCGTGAGTGATCTCCACGCGCCTCGTAAGATCCTCCTAACATGGCTCCAGTCATGCATTCCCATCCACAGGGTATGAACCGGTAGGATCGTCCTGTCTCTCATCTGAGGGCAAAGCCTTGATTACCACAATAGTTGTAAAGGGTCACCAACCGAAATTAACAGTTAACACATATCATTTAAGTTTTTAAATGCACAAATAACCTTTCCACTTAGCATGCACCTTAAAAGGTTTTGCATATGATAAACATGCATAATAAAGTTGAAAATTGAAGTTTTTAACAAAACAACATTATTGTATTCGAATACAACATCTTTGTATTCGAATACAAGGCTGTTTCAGCATTCAGCAACAAAAACAGCATGTCTGTATTCGACTACACAGCAAGTCAGTAGCAAAACAGCATGCATGTATTCAAAAACAGCTTGTATTCGAATACACAGCAGACAGCAGCAGAAAAACAGCAAAATTCAGCATTTTTCAGCTTTTTAAAGGGTATCGAAACCAATCAACACTTACACACAAATCCAAACAATCATACTTAACAATTATAGCCCAATCACTACGACATCTTGAGTTTTGAAATGGTTTTGCAATCAATCACACTTACACATAATTCCAAAACATCCACACTTGGCAATTATAACACAATTACCACGACAACTTAAGTTTCGAAATGGTTTTGCAATCAAACACACTATCACACAATTCCATAACATAACTCTTAGCAAAATCAACACAATAAAAAATGACATCTCAAGTTCAAACACTCAATCATAAACTTGAATCAAACACACTTACACACAATTTCAAAACATAACGCTTAACAGTTACAATGCAATACCCACACAGACAAGGTGAACCAACAAATCACATGGCACCACCTTGACGCGACAATCCCATCACAGACAAGATGAACCAACAAATCACATGGCATCACCTTGACTCGACAATCCCAACACAAACAAGATGAACCAACAAATCACATGGCATCACCTTGACTCGACAATCCCAACACGGACAAGATGAACCAACAAATCACATGGCATCACCTTGACTCGACAATCCCAACACGGACAAGATGAACCAATAAATCACATGGCATCACCTTGACTCGACAATCCCAACACGGACAAGATGAACCAACAAATCACATGGCATCACCTTGACTCGACAATCCCAACACGGACAAGATGAACCAACAAATCACATGGCATCACCTTGACTCGACAATCCCAACACGGACAAGATGAACCAACAAATCACATGGCATCACCTTGACTCGACAATCACAACACAGACAAGATGAACCAACAAATCACATGGCATCACCTTGACTCGACAATCCCAACACGGACAAGATGAACCAACAAATCACATGGCATCACCTTGACTCGACAATCCCAACACAGACAAGATGAACCAACAAATCACATGGCATCACCTTGACTCTATCCACTACAATCGTTAAGTAAATGCAATATTAAAAGATTCCCCGTTTTTAATATTCATTCAACTTAAACGATTTTCACAACAAACATTAAGTAAGCAAGACATTAAGAGATTCCCCATTCTTAATGCTCATTTAACTTAAACAATTTTCACAACACACATTAAGTAAACGAGACATTAAGAGATTCCCCATTCTTAATACTCATTTAACTCTAATGGTTTTCAAATTCCACACAAAACAAACTCACACATATTATCCAATTCAATCCAAAACACATCAATTCATTTCTCCACAAAATCCAATCATAAACATATCAAATCTCACAAGCATTAATCATGAACACGACAAATACGATGAACACAAATCATCACAACATACCACTCAAACACAACAAATTTCATTTACTCAAAATCATACATAAATGGGTTAATTTCATTTTCTCCAAATCAACTCCAACCCTAATAAAATTCTTTTCCACACAACCACAGGTAAGGCCCTAAATGCAATCTAAAAGTTTGGAAGGAGCCATTACCTTCACGTTAGCTTTAACGTGCCATTACGGTACCGCGAGTAAATCCGGTAAAATCTCTACTTGCAACGTCGCTTCCAAAGTTGTCCCCTAGCACCCTAGCGTGGTAGTGAGCAACTTTCCCTTCTATCTCTTCGCGCAATGAAGCTTAGATCTAGATGAAACAGGGAGGTTTGTGTTTGAAATCCCTAACACCGTTTTTCTTCGTTTTCGAATTAACGAGGAATTATGAAGCTGAGAAATCCTTGCTTTCTTACCCACCAAGCCTTGGGTTTCTATTCTTGAAGAAAAAGAAGGAAAAAGGAAGCAAAACGAAGAAGAAGAAAAAAGGGAGAAGGAGATGGTTTTCGCGAAGTAGAGGAAGAAGAAGTTGTTTTGCTTTATTTCCTTCTAATTTCCTTTCTTTCTATTTCCTTTTCCTTCTTATCTATCTCCTTTCTTTTTCCCTCCAAACAAACATATATATATATATATATATATATATATTAATTATAACTTAACAAATAACTCAAAATATCTAGATATTTATTAAAATTAACATTTCACCCATAACCTCTCCAACCACTTTTTGTTAAAAATATCTACTATCGTCGCAACTCAATTGACATATACAGTTTTTAGCAACTCGAGATATTTTTAACAAAGCTCCCCAGAATTAAATTCTTCGTAAACCTAAACAAATTATTCTTCGACAAATAATTTTAATCCTAATTTCCAAAAATATATTTTCGGCATTTAACTCACTAAATATCGAAAACTGGGCTAAAAGCCTAAGCGATTTAACACAAAATACCCTAAAATTGTATAATTTAGGATTTAAAATTAAGGGTCTTACAAAAATCAATTGTCATACATCCTTATCATGACTATCACACATACATAGACAAATAATTATGAAAATTATAACTTTCACCATGTACACACAAAAATCGAGAATTGATGTCATATACACCATAAAGATTAATATGTTAACATATATATCAACAAAATTCAACTCCAACTCATATACATCATCAAGTTTAAAATTTTGTCACATATAACATGAAATTCAACCATTTTTTTTTCATATTCATCATAAAAATTAAAACTTTATTACATATAACATAAAACTTCATACTTTACTTCATATTTTCCATAAAAATTAAAACTTTATCATATATAACATAAAAATTCATAATTTAATTTATCTGATAGAGATAAGGAAGAGATACCACACAAAGATATATCCTGGTTCACCCAACTCGGGCTACATTCAGTCCTCACACTGTGAGATTTTCCACTAAGTGTTCAAAGGAATAACGTTTGTTGGTTTCACAAAGTTTTTGTTAAGATCAACCTTGATTTGTAGCAGTAATTCCTTTCTACCCATAAAGGATTCAAATCTAGTCACCTATAAATCTTGAGAGGATATTACAATTCACCTTTTCACCATAACAAATTTTTACAAAATTACTCAAACTATCAATAACCCTTATAGTTTTGAATTTACACAATAATGATTTAAAGAGATTGGTAGAATATCAATATGCTCAAGGCATGTTTGAGAATAAATTCTTGATAAAAGACTTCAGTAATATGATCTAGATATATGACGATGAAATCGGAACTGATTCTTTTGTATTTGAGAAGCTTTCAAGTATATAAATGTGTGTGATTGATGGATTTTCTTATTTCTTGATGTTCCGCGTTTTCCTTGAGTTTGGGATTCATTTTATAGGTTTGGAGGAGGTTAATGACAACTATTTTGTCCATTGAAAATGTGCCTTGCTGTCATGTGTCAGACTTGACCAAAGACTAGACTTTTAAACATTGAATGTTCCTATTTTGAACATTATGTGTTTCTGCTTCTGTGTTAATAATATATGATATGAAGCTTCTAATTCTTGACTATGGAGATCATTTGTTTATGCACACAAAGATCCCATAGATGCACTTAATGGATTCAGATTAAGATTGTCTTTTGAATCGAGCAAAATAGGCTGGAGAATGATGAAATAAGACCGAAGAATGATGGTTAGTAAGCTGAAGAATATTCATATCATTCTAGATGATGTCATCATACTTGGAGAATCATGTTGATCAATCTGGATATAGTTGTTAATCATTCTAGAGAAACATGTTTGCAGCTGAAGATCATGTGTAACAAGTTGGACAAAGTTTATCTATCTAGAGGCTGACGTTACATTGTTGGAGAATGATCATTTGTCATTTTTGCTTTGAGTTGTGCTCTTTAATTTTTGATCTTTTTGAGTGATTCTTTTGCTCATATGAGAGTTGTATATTCCTAGTATATGTACTGAAAATCCATTTGTGATTTGCAAGAGCTTTTCTTGCATTAAAAACGGATGCGATCTTGCTTGGTGAAAATGACAAAAACATGGAGAACATTCATGGTTTCCCAAATTATGTCAAGATTGTTCTTGGTTCAGTGTTGTTCATTTTTGACAATTTCTTTAAATGGATTTCTCTTGCATTTGCTTTGTAACTATCTTGGATTATTACACTAAAAAATACATGTTAAAATACCATAATTTAGAATCATAATTATAGTCTTTAATGGACTATTATTTGTTTACATCAAAATATTAATTTAGGATTTTGCCTCAACACGAAGAACAACAAAATACTGACTTAATAGTTAAAATGTTAAAATAAAACCTTACAAGTAGTTGGAAGACTACCGAATCACCAACTTAATCGTTCAAAAGTTAAATAAGACCTGACAAGTACTAGAAATACCAATGACAGATCAACTTAACTATTAAAGACATAAATAAGATCTAAAGGCACTTGGAAGACCAACAAAAGACTTGACTTAACAGATAAACATTTAAATAAGGCCTAACAAGTACTTGGAAGACCAACTAAAAATAAACTTAACAGTTTAAAGATTAAATAAGACTAAACAAATATTTGGAATACCAACGAAATACCTAACAAATATTTAGAATACGAACGAAAGACGGACTTATCAATTAAAAGTTTAAAGAAGATATAATAAATACTTGGAAGACAAATAAAATATCAACTTAATAGTTAAAAAGGTTAAATAAAACTTAAGTATTTTGAGGACCAATAAAAGATTGACTTAACAATTTAAATTTTAAATGAGGTCTACCAAATTTTTTAAAGACCAAGAAAGACTTAACATGTACTTGGAAGACTAATGAAAGACCAACTTAACTATTAAAGGGTTATATAAGACCTAACAAATACTTGGAAGACCAACTAACCAACTTAATAGTTAAAAGGTTCAAAAAAATCAAACAAGTGCTTGGAAGACCAACAAAAGACGTACTTGGAAGACAAACAAAAGATTGACGAAATAATTAAAATGTTAAATAAGACTTAATAAAAACATGGAAGACCAACAAAAGATCGACTTAAGGTCGAAAGGGAATACTCACTACGCCAAAAATGACATTTTATAGCGAGCCTTTTACAACGCTTATTAAATACAAGCGCTGTTGTAAATATATTTTAAAAATAACGGAGCATATAACAATGCTTTTTTGACAAACGCTGTGGAAAAAGCGTTGTTGTAGGGTCATATAGCATTTGCACATAATATTTACAAGGCTTTTACTACACCTGTGTACAAGCGCTGTAAAATGAAGCACTCTCACATAATGTTTTACAACGCTTTTTGGACAAACGCTGTAAAAGACATGAAATCATAAAATCATAAAATAGCCTTTTAAACTAAAAATAACGAGGTCTTTTAGAGCGCTTTTCCAACAAGTGCTGTAATAGGGTTTTATATATAACAGTAAACCGCTTCAGTTTCCTATTCATTACGTAAACTTCACTATCATCTCCTCTGCATCATTCTTCTCTTCCTTTGCGAACCCTATCATCTCTTCCATTACGAACCATATTTCCATGATCTTCTCTACCTATTCGAACCATATTTCCATCCACAATCATCTCTCCCATTACACACCATCTATTATCATTGAAATACATATTTCTGCGAACCCTCATTTCTATGCATTATGTATTTCTTCGAACCCTCACTATTCAGGTATTGATGTTATTAATTTTTTGTTATCACTAAAATACATTTTGAACTTATATTGATACGTACTTAGACTACTGCATGTTGAACATGTTGAAGTTATATTGAACTGCTTGTTGAACTTTTTGTAGATAAATGGATACCACCAAAGATTTAGATTGTCAAAATGAGGAAGTTGTCAACAGTAAGTGTAAGACCCATAATTTTAAACTATACCTTATGTATTTTAATGGATTTTGGTATTGAACTCAGGGGCTTTTTAGCCAAGTTATTAATATTTTGGAGTTTATATGACCAAAAAGATATTTTGATGCCTGATTAGAATTACTCGTCGATAAATAAATTAAATTAACTGCAGTGAATCTTTTGCGAAGAGTTTAATGCGTTATGGGTGAAAGGGTAATTTAATAAATATCTAAAGATTTGGAGATATTTGTTAATTAATATATATATATATATATATATATATATATATATATATATATATGTTCATATATAAAGAAAAGGAAAGGAAGGAAATAGAAAGAAAAGAAATAGAAAGGAAAGAAAGAGAAAGGAGAGAAAGCAAAAAATTTCCATCTTCTTCCTTTACTCGCGTTAAACAACCCTTCCCCCTCTTCTTCCATTTTCACTTTTCTTTGCTTCCTTTTACTCAAGAATAGAAACCCAAGGCTTAGTGGGTGATAGGACAAGGATTACTCAACTTCACTCTTCCTCTTTGATCCGAAAACGAAGAAAAACGGTTTAGGGATTTCAAAACCGTCAAACACAAACCTCGCCGTTTCTTCTAGATCCAAGCTTTGTTTCAAAAAGAGATAGAAGGGAAATTTGCTCACTACCACGCTACGGTGCTAGGGAACCAACTTTGGAAGCAGCGTTGCGAGTGAAAAACTTTACCGGATTTACCCGCGGCACTGTAATCGCACGTTACAGCTAGCATGAAGGTAAGGGCTCCTTCCAGACTTCTAGTTTGCATTTAGGGACTTATCTGTGGTTGTGTGGAAAAGGATTATGTTAGGGTTGAAGTATTAAATTGGGAAAAATTAATTTAATGCTTTATGGGTGAAATTCTAATGTGGGGTTTTAGAGATATTGATGAATATTTCGTGGAAAATGAATTTAAACTCATTTATGTATGATTTTGAGTAAATGAAATTTGTTGTGTTTGAGTGGTATGTTGTGATGATTTGTGTTCGTCGTATTTGACGTGTTCTTAATTAATACTGATGAAATTTGATATGTGTATGTTGGATTTTGTGGAGAAATGAATTGATGTGTTTTGGTGTGAATTATGGATTGACTGTGAAAGTATGTTTGAGTTTGTTTTGTTTGGAATTTGAAAACCATTAAGTGAAACGAGTATTAAGAATGGGGAATCTCTTAATGTCTTGTTTACTTAATGTGAGTTTGTGAAAATCGTTTAAGTTAAATGAGAATTAAGAATGGGGAATCTCTTAATGTCTCGTTTACTTAATGTTGTTTGAAAATCATTTAAGTTAACTGGGCGTTAAGAATGGGGAATCTCTTAATGTCTTGGTTACTTAATGTTTGTTTTTGAAAAATCGTTTCAGTTAAATGAGTATTAAGAATGAGGAATCTCTTAATGACTTGTTTACTGAATGTTTTGTTGTGGAAATTGTTTAAGTCAAAAGTATATTAAGAATGGGGAATCTCTTAACATGTCTGTTTTCTTATGGTTGTTGCGAAAATCGTTAAGTTAAATGAGTATTAAGAATGGGGAATCTCTTGATATCTGCGTTTACTTAATGTCGTCGTGAAAATGATTGTGGAGAAATGAATTGTCGTGTTTTGGCGTGAATAGTGTAATAAATTTGTGAATATGTTTGAGTTTGTATTGTGTGGAATTTAAAAACCATTAAGTTAAACAAGTATTAAGAATGGGGAATCTCTTAATGTCTTGATTACTTAATGTGTGTTCGTTTGTGAAAATCGTTTAAGTTAAATGGGAATTAAGAATGGGGAATCTCTTAATGTCTCGTTTACTTCATATTTGTTTTGAAAATCGTTTAAGTTAAATAAGTATTAAGAATGGGGAATCTCTTAATGACTTATTTACTTAATGTTGTTTTGAAAATTGTTTAAGTTAACTAGGCGTTAAGAATGGGGAATCTCTTAATGTCTTGGTTACTTATTGTTTGTTATGCTAAATCGTGCTGACCCGTGATAGGTGGCACCTCGGTAAACTGTATTGACCCGTGATAGGTGGTACGTTTACGATTTACGTTTGGTAAGTTGTGCTGACCCGTGATAGGTGGCACCTCAGTAAACAGTGATGACCCATGATAGGTGGTACGTTTACGACTTACGTTTCTTGGTGAATTGTGTTTGTCCGTGAGAGACTGCACATGTGTTTGTCCCTGAGAGACTACACCCTGGTGAATTGTATTTGTCCGTGAGAGACTGCACAGGTGTTTGTCCGTGAGAGACTACACCCTGGTGAATTGTGTTTGTCCGTGAGAGACTGCACAAGTGTTTGTCCGTGAGAGACTGCACAGGTGTTTGTCCGTGAGAGACTACACCTTGTTAAATAGTGAATGGTTGGTTCATTTTGTCTGTGTGGGGATTGTCGTGCAAGATGATTCCATGTGGTTTGTTGGTTCATCTTGTCCGTGTGGGTATTGTGCTATAAGTGTTAAGTGTTATGTTTTGAAATTTGTGTGATAGCATGATTGATTGTAAACTTTTCGAAACTTAAATTGTCGTGGTGATTTTGTTATAATTGCCAAGTGTGGATGTTTTGGAATTGGTTGTAAGTGTGATTGATTGCAAAACCATTTCAAAACTCAAGATGTCATAGTGTTGGTGCTATAATTGATAAGTATGATTGTTTGGATTTGTGCGTAAGTGTTGATTGGTTTTGATACCCTTTAAAAAGCTTCAAAATGCTGAATTTTGCTGTTTTTCTGCTGTTGTCTGCTGTGTATTCGAATACAGGAAGCTGTATTCGAATACAGACATGCTATTTTGCTACTGACTTACTGTGTAGTCGAATACAGACTATTGTAGTCGAATACAGACATGTTGTTTTGCTACTGACTTGCTGTGTAGTCGAATACAGACTGTTGTATTCGAATACAGACATGCTGTTTTTGCTGCTGAATGCTGAAACAGCCTTGTATTCGAATACAGAGATGTTGTATTCGAATACAACAATGTTGTTTTGTTAAAAACTTCAATTTTCAACTTTGTTTATGCATGTTTAGGATATGGAAACCCTTTTAAGGTGCATGCTAAGTGGAAAAGTTATTTGTGCATTTAAAAACTTAAATGTTATGTGGTAACTGTTAATTTCGGTTGGTGACCCTTTACAACTATTGTGGAAATCTGGGCTTTGCCCTAAGATGAGAGACAGGACGATCCTATCGGTTCATACCCTATGGATGGGGATGTAGATGGGAATGCTTGACTGGAGCTATGTTAGGAGGATCTTACGGGGCGCGTGGAGATCACTCAGGGTGTTTAGAGGTTTTGTAGAATGATCAGATTAGGTTGACATAGAGGGAACATATGTCTTTCTCTTGTATTGTGTTTATTTTTAACTGAAAGAATGTACCTATACTAATATTGTCAGCATGACATGTTATTTTCAATGGGAGTACATGTACCACTTTTTGATATGTAAACATTTTGGATTCAAATTTCGAGAAACTTTTCCGCTGCTTGTAAATTATAATGACTTATTTATTTATCCAAAGGTGTTTACCTTATTTATTTCTCTGTTTTATTTTAATTTCTTTTGAAAAAAAATACACCCTCGCTCTGAAAAACGGGGTGTTACACTAAGACTTACGAAAATGAAGTCAAACATGGTGCAACCATAGTGCAAAAGGTCATAAAAGCAAGGAGCAGTGGCACAAAATTTGAGGTATACTATACTTTGTTTGCTGTTTATTTTTTATCTTTTTTGAAAGCATGTACTTACTATATGAGTTTATTAGGTTGGGAGAAATGAGAGTGGTCAGCCAATTGACCACAACAGCTCCTTGTTTGTAAGTTACATTGGGACTGTTCTTCGTCAGAATATCCCCATTACCATTGATGATTGGAGAGATAAGGTGTTGAAGGATGCGAAAGATATATTATGTAATGATATACAAGTAACTATTTTGATCCACTCTTTTGTCATATATAATTTTTTCATTTGCAGGGACATTCTCAGTAAAGTGTTTAATGTTCCTGACTATTCTGATCGCGTGAAGGGGAAATGATTTAGCGTAACTCCTAAAAGCTATTTTTCACCAGAGAAGCGCCAAAATCCATCCAATGAGGAAGTATTAGAGAAGCTCAAACCCCTATCAGAACAAGTGACACTCTTGGTGAAGACGAATAAAGGCAAGCAACTTCTGGATCAGCTCCAACGTGAAATACAAATGGAGAGTGAAAATGCGAGTTGCAATATTGGTCTCAAAAGTCTTCCCGAGGTAATTAGTTACTTACTTATGTAATTACTTATGTATTAACTATACTTATGTATTAACTATACTTATGTATTAACCATACATATGTTTTAACCATTGATTTAGGGTGTGTAACACCCCATTTTTCAAAGCGAGGGTGTATTTTTTTTTCCAAAAGGAATTAAAATAAAACAGATGAATAAATAAGGTAAACACCTTTGAATAACTAATTAAGTCATTATAATTTACAAGCAGCGAAAAAGTTTTCTTTTTCAAAATATAAATCCAAAGCATGTCCTGATACCAACATTAGTACATGTACATCCTTCCAATATAAAATAAAAGTAGCCCAAAAGAAAGACATATATGTCCTGAGTGACAACCTAGTCTGATCATTCTATACATAACAAAAAAACTATACGCCTCGAGTAATCTCTACGCGCCCCGTGAGATCCACCTAACGTAACTCCAATCAAGCATTCCCATCCACATTTCCATCCATAGGGTACGAACCAGTAGGACCGCCCTGACTCTCATCTGAGGGCAAAGCCCAGATTTCCACAATAGTTGTAAAGGGTCACCAACCGAAATTAACAGTTAACAAATAACATATAAGTTTTCAAATGCACAAAATACCCTTTCCAACTTAGCATGAATCTTAAAAGGGTTTCCATATGCTAAACATGCATAAACAAAGTTGAAAATTGAAGTTTTTAACAAAACAACAATGTTGTATTCGAATACAGCAACTCTATATTCGAATACAAGGCTATTTCAGCATTCAGCAACAAAAACAGCATGTCTGTATTCGAATACAACAGTCTGTATTTGACTACACAGCAAGTCAGTAGCAAAACAACATGTCTGTATTCGACTACAGCAGTCTGTATTCGACTACGCAGTAAGTCAGTAGCAAAACAGCATGTATGTATTCGAATACAGCTTCCTGTATTCGAATACACAGCAGACAGCAGCAGAAAAACAACAAAATTCAGCATTTTTCAGCTTTTTAAAGGGTATCGAAACCAATCAATACTTACACACAAATCCAAACAATCATACTTAACAATTATAGCGCAAACACTACGACATCTTGAGTTTTGAAATGGTTTTGCAATCAATCACACTTACAAACAATTCCAAAACATCTACACTTGGAAATTATAACAAAATCACCATGACAATTTAAGTTTCGAAAAGGTTTTGCAATCAACCACACTTACACGCAATTCCAAAACATAACACTTACCATTTTCAACACAATCACCACGACCACTTGAGTTTTGAAATAGTTTACAATCAATCACTCTTACGCATAATATCAACACATAACACTTAGCAATTTCAACACAATCATAAACTTGAATCAAAAACACACTTACATATAATTTCAAACCATAACACTTAGCAAAATCAACACAATCATAAATTGGATCAACCACGACTCGTGTTCTAAGCACCCTAATGCAATGCGTATATGCCAAAATGCATGGACTCGGAATTCCAAACCAAAACCCTCTTCAAAGGGTCGTAAATCATAATTGTACCGCCTATCGTAGGCCAAAGTAACAATTACCGAGGTGCCACCTATCACGGGTCTGCACGATTTACTAAAAAGCGTAAACCATAAACGTACTGCCTATCACGGGCCCGTATCGTTTACCAAGGTGCCACCTATCACGGGTCTGCACGGTTTACTAAAAAGAACGTAAATTGTAAATGTACCGCCTATCACAGGCCAAAGTACTCTTTACCAAGGTGCCACCTATCACGGGTCTGCACAATTTACAAAAAACCATAAATCGTAAAAGTACCGCCTATCTCGGGCCAAAGTAATATTTACCAAGGTGCCACCTATCATGGGTCTGCACAATTTACAAAAACGTAAATCATAAATGTACCGCCTATCACAGGCCAAAGTACTATTTATCAGGGTGCCACCTATCACGGGTCTGCACGATTTACAAAACGCATGAAAATGCATGAGCATATACTGACTCCATCCACAACAATCGTTAAGTAAATGAGATATTAAAAGATTCCCCATTTTCAATACTCATTTAACTTAAACGATTTTCACGCCAAACATTAAGCAAACAGACAGATTAAGAGATTCCCCATTCTTAATATTCTTTTAACTTAAACGGTTTTCAAAACAACATTAAGTAACCAAAACATTAAGAGATTCCTCATTCTTAACGCCCGGTTAACTTAAACAATTTTCAAAACAAACATTAAGTAAACAAGAAATTAAGAGATTCCCCATTCTTAATTCTCGTTTGACTTAAACGATTTTCCAAAACATTAGTAAACAGAGATATTAAGAGATTCCCCATTCTTAATACTCATTTAACTCAAAACGATTTTCACAAACACACATTAAGTAAACAAGACATTAAGAGATTCCCCATTCTTAATACTCATTTAACTTAATGGTTTTCAAATTCCACACAAAACAAACTCAAACATATTATCAAATTCAATCCACGATTCACACCAAAACACATCAATTCATTTCTCCACAAAATCCAACCATACACATATCAAATTTCATCAGTATTAATTAAGAACACGTCAAATACGACGAATACAAATCAACACAACCCACCACTCAAACACAACAAGTTTCATTTACTCAAAATCATACATAAATGAGTTTAAATTCATTTTCCATGAAACATTCATCAATATAACCAAAACCCAACTCTAAGATTTTACCCATAAAGCCTTAGATTCATTTTCCCCAAATTAAAACTTTAACCCTAACCAAATTCCTTTCCACACAACCACAGATAAGTCCCTAAATGCAAACTAAAAGTTTGGAAGGAGCCCTTACCTTAACGTTAGCTTTAACGTCGATTTACTGCACCACGATCAATTCCGGTAAAAACTTTGCTCGCGACGTCGCTTCCAAAGATAGCTCACTAGCACCGTAGTATAGTGGTGAGCAACTTTCCCTTCTATCCCTTCGCGAAACGAAGCTTGGATCTAGAAGAAACGGTGAGATTTGTGTTTGACGGTTTTGAAATCCCTAAACCGTTTTTCTTCGTTCTCGGATCAAAGAGGAAGAGTGGAGTTGAGAAATCCTTGTCCTATCACCCACTATCAATTTTCGAATCCAAAGGAAAGAAAACGAAGCAAAAACGAGCAACAATGGAGGAAGGGAGAAGATGATGATGCGTGAGGCAGAGAGAGGAAGAAGGCGGAAAATGTTTTCTTTTTTCCTTCAGTTTTCCCTTCTTCCTTTTTCTTTCCTTTCTATTTCTTTTTCTCCCAATTCCTTCCTTTCCTTTTCTTTATATATAAACATATATATTAATTATAATTAACAAATATCTCAAAATCTTTAGATATTTATTAAATTACCCTTTCACCCATAACGCATTAAACTCTTCGTAAAAGATTCACCGCAGTTAATTTAATTTATTTATCGATGAATGATTCTAATCGGGCATCAAAATATCTTTTTGATCATATAAACTCCAAAATATTAATAACATGGCTAAAAAGCCCCTGAGTTCAATACCAAAATCCAATAAAATACATAAGGTATAATTTAAAATTACGGGTCTTACATTACTACCCCCCTAAAATTAGTTTCGTCCTCGAAACTATGTGTCGATAAATAACTCTGGGTGTTGTGCTCTCATCTTGCTCTCCAGTTCCCAAGTCTCATCTCCAGTAATTGGGTTCCAAATCACCTTGACCAACGAAACATCTTTGGTCCTCAATCGCTTAATCTGCCTGTCATCAATTCTCACAGGTGGTACTTCGAAAGACAAGTTATCCTTTAGCTGGATTGTGTCTGGTTCGATCACATGAGATGGATCTGCAAGATATTTCCTCAACTGTGACACATGAAACACGTCATGAATATTGGACAGTATCGGAGGCAATGCAATCCGATAAGCAACAGGCCTAATTTGTGCAGATATTTGATATGGCCCAATGAATTTCGGAGTCAACTTCTTTGATTTCAATGCTCTACCAACTCTAGTAGTAGGTGTGACTCTTAGAAACACATGGTCACCCTGTTCAAATTCTAACAGTCTGCGACGCTTGTCCGCATAACTCTTCTGACGATCCTGTGAAGTCTTCATTCTCTCCTTGATCTTCCTTACCTTAGCTGTAGTCTGTTGCACCATCTCTGGTCCTACAATCATATTTTCACCGTCCTTATACCAACACAAGGGCGTTTGACACTTGCGCCCATATAAAGCCTCATATGGTGCCATCCCAATACTTGCGTGGAAACTATTGTTGTAGGTGAACTCAATCAACGGAAGTACATCATCCCATCTTCCTTTATCATCTAATACACAGGCTCTCAATAGATCTTCCAAGGACTGATTCGTCCTTTCAGTCTGTCCGTCCGTTTGTGGATGGTAAGCTGAACTCAATCGTAGTTTCGTTCCCAACGCTTCGTGCAATGCTCCCCAAAAATGTGATGTGAACTTTGGATCACGATCTGATACAATACTCGATGGTACCCCGTGTAGCCTCACAATTTCAGCAATGTAAATCTCTGTTAGCTGATCTACCTTATAAGTGGTCTTTACAGGCAAAAAGTGTGCGGATTTAGTCAGTCGATCCACTATCACCCATATAGAATCATTCCTTCTCCTCGTCTTAGGCAATCCAGTTATAAAATCCATGGAAATGATGTCCCACTTCCATTCAGGTATATCTAAAGGTTGCAACATCCCAGCAGGTCGCCGATGTTCCACCTTCGCTTTCTGACAAGTTAGGCAAGTCGATACATACTCCGCTACATGCCTCTTCATTCCTGGCCACCAGTAATTCTGCCTCAAATCCTGATACATCTTTATCGCTCCAGGATGAATACTCAACTTACTCTTATGAGCCTCTTCTAAAATTGCTTTCCTCTTATCTACAATTTCTGGTACACAAATCCTACCATTACATCGCAAAATATTATCTGATCCAATCTTGAATTATGTGGTCTTCCCTTGCACTATTAGGTTCCTTTTCTCTTGAATTAAGGCGTCATCTTGAGAATTTGCAATGTCTTCATGTAGTCCACTCGAAATCTTAATCATTCCGAATTTCAAAATTCCCGGTGCAAACTCTACGTTCAAGTGTAGGTCTCTAAAAGCTTCCCACAACTCTTGTTCTCTAGCCATAATTGTAGAAGACACCGACACACTCCTTCTACTCAACGCGTCAGCCACTACATTGGCCTTCCTAGGGTGGTACTGCAGTGTGAAATCAAAATCCTTGAGAGTTTCCATCCATCGCCTCTGGCGCATGTTCAATTCCTTCTGATCAAACAAATATTACAAGCTTTTATGGTCATTGAACACTGTGAACGTGCACCCATATAAATAGTGCCTCCATATCCTCAATGCAAAAACAACCGCCGCAAGCTCCAAATCATGAGTAGGATAGTTCCTCTCATGAATCTTCAATTGCCTTGAAGCATAAGCCACAACTTTCTTGTGCTGCATCAGAACACATCCCAACCCTTGGTGAGATGCATCACAATAAACTTCATAGGGTTCATCTAATTGCGGTAACACCAACACTGGTGAGGTCGTCAATTTTCTCGTTAGTAATTGAAAATTTTCCTCACAGTTCTCCGTCCATGCGAACGGTTGATCTTTTCTGGTAAGTTGTGTCAATGGAGTCACAATCTTAGCAAAACCTTCAATAAACCTCCTGTAGTACCCTGCCAGTCCTACAAAACTTCGTATGTCAGTGACAGTCTGAGGCTGTTTCCAAGCAAGAACCGCCTCGATCTTAGCCGGATCTACAGCGATTCCTTCCTTGGTTATCACATGTCCTAAGAAATTCACTTTCTCTAGCCAAAATTCACACTTTGACAGATTGGCATACAATTGCTTCTCGCGTAAAATCTCAAGAACTTGACGTAAATGTTCTCTATGCTCCTCTTCAGTTCTTGAATAAATCAATATATCATCAATGAACACCCCAACAAATTTATCAAGGAATGGATTAAAGATTCTGTTCATGTAGTCCATGAAAATTGTTGGTGCATTGGTAACTCCAAACGGCATCACGAGATATTCATAATGTCCGTAACGGGTTCTGAAAGCAGTTTTCTGAATATCTTCTTCTCTTACTCGAATCTGATGGTAACCCGACTTCAGGTCAATCTTCGAAAATACCGCGGCTCCCCTTAATTGATGCATTAAATCATCAATGCGTGGCAAAGGATAACAATTCTTAATAGTTGCCTTATTAAGCTGTCTGTAATCCACACATAACCGCGAGCTTCCGTCTTTCTTCTTAACTAGTAAAACAAGAGCTCCCCATGGCGATACACTTGGTCTAATAAATTTCTTCTTCAACAAATCTTCAATTTGGCCCTTGAGCTCATTTAATTCCGATGGTGACATTCGGTACGACACAATCGAAATTGGCCCCGTTCCTGGGTGCAAATCAATGAAAAACTCCACTTCTCTTACCGGTGGCAATCCTAGAATTTCTGTTGGGAATACATCCCGGTACTCATTGACAAGAGTCACATCTTCTATGTTCACATTTATCTTTGCCTCCACATTAGCCAGAGACAAAAACTCATGAGTCCCTTCACTTAGTGACACTTGGAGTTTGTTAGCGGCTAAATACTTAACAACTCCTGGTTCGGGGAAAAGAACCAATTTACGAGCACAATCCAAGATCACATAATGATAAGACATCCAATCCATACGGAGAATAACCTCGAGTGATTGTAGAGGTAAACAAATCAAATTAACCATGGAATCCCTATTCTGAATAGTCATTGACAATGTAAACATGCAGAATTTACTGTCAAAGTCTTAGCAAGTGTGGAGACAACCAAATCAAAAGGTAAAGCAGATACAGATAACTTCAACCGATTCACACAATCCATAGCATTGAAGGAATGGGTTGCCCCCGAATCAAAAAGTGCATTTAGAGTGTTACCTGCAATCTCACAGTCACGTTGAATCAGATTTCTAGATGGATTCCCCTCTTCAGCACTCACACAATAAATGCGTCCTCTAGCAGTAGGACGAGTAGCCCTAGCTACATTCACAACTGGTTCCACCTTTGGAGCCGTGCAATTCTTTGCCATGTGTCCTGGTTTCTGACAATTGTAGCAGGTGAGAGTACTAGGGGTACAGGCGTTAGCATAATGTCCCTCTTCCCCACATCGGAAGCATCGAACCACTCGTCCCAGTTGTCTCCCGAAATTCTAGTTCCCTGGGCGATTCTTCCCACTGTTGTTATTTTGTGGTCGATTATAGGGTTTAGCAACTTGTTTCCCCTTGTTGTTCTGATAATTCACCCGACTGGGCCCTCCATCACTAAAATTCCCTCCTCGGCTAGCCCTCTTATTCTTCATGTCCTCGACTTCCTTGCATTTTTCCACGAGGACTTGGAAACGTTGAATTCCCAAAGGCAAGATAGAATCCTGGATCTCATATTTTAGTCCGTCTTGGAAACGATGACACATGAACGGTTCATCAATCTCTTCACGGAAAAACCTAAAGTGTCTTGATAGGGATTCAAACTTAGCGGCATATTCGCCAACGGTCATGTTTCCCTGCTGCAGTTTCAGGAAATCATCACTCAGTTTAGTCCTGGTGCTCATCGGGAAGTATTTGTCTAAAAACTTCCTTTTGAACGATTCCCAATTCACCTCCTCGTGGGCCGACCTCATCAACAAACTTGTACTCCTCCACCAGTACTCCGCATCCCCTAACAGCATATAAATGGCATAGTTGACCTTCACTGCCGCCTAACAGTTAATCATTTCAAAGATCTTCTCCACTTCTTGGATCCACTGATCCGCTTTCTCCGAATTCTCATCCCCCTTAAACTTGGGAGGATTGTAACGACGGAAATCTTCCAACCCTCTTGACTCTGCAGCACGGATCTCTCTTTCCCTCTTTTCGAGATCACGTTGAGTCTTAGCAGCAGTTTGTGCAACAACGGCAGCAACCATGTTATTCATAGCCTCCGCCATTCGATCATCCCTGTTAGCATTGGCTCTCGGAGCGTCATCCCTTCTTGGCGGCATGGTTTCCCTATAAAACCATCATCAAGTAGAATCTTAACACTACTTCAATAATTCTAAAATTAGCTTCTGACCACATCAACACATAATAATTATTTCGGACTTGCCCACTCAAACCACCTAAACCGACGCATGATCAGAAGACAACTCCCAACCTATAGGTTGACCTACAATCTATAACCAAAGGTTCCACAGCTCCCAAAGAAAACCAAACCAAAGCTCTGATACCACAAATGTAACACCCCGTTTTTCAAAGCGAGGGTGTATTTTTTTTTCAAAAGGAATTAAAATAAAACAGATGAATAAATAAGGTAAACACCTTTGAATAACTAATTAAGTCATTATAATTTACAAGCAGCGAAAAAGTTTTCTTTTTCAAAATATAAATCCAAAGCATGTCCTGATACCAACATTAGTACATGTACATCCTTCCAATATAAAATAAAAGTAGCCCAAAAGAAAGACATATATGTCCTGAGTGACAACCTAGTCTGATCATTCTATACATAACAAAAAAACTATACGCCTCGAGTAATCTCTACGCGCCCTGACTCTCATCCACCTAACGTAACTCCAATCAAGCATTCCCATCCACATTTCCATCCGTAGGGTACGAACCAGTAGGACCGCCCTGACTCTCATCTGAGGGCAAAGCCCAGATTTCCACAATAGTTGTAAAGGGTCACCAACCGAAATTAACAGTTAACAAATAACATATAAGTTTTCAAATGCACAAAATACCCCTTCCAACTTAGCATGAATCTTAAAACGGTTTCCATATGCTAAACATGCATAAACAAAGTTGAAAATTGAAGTTTTTAACAAAACAACATTGTTGTATTCGAATACAACATCTCTGTATTCGAATACAAGGCTATTTCAGCATTCAGCAGCAAAAACAACATGTCTGTATTCGAATACAATAGTCTGTATTCGACTACACAACAAGTCAGTAGCAAAATAGCATGTCTGTATTCGACTACAGCAGTCTGTATTCGACTACGCAGTAAGTCAGTAGCAAAACAGCATGTTTGTATTCGAATACAGCTTCCTGTATTCGAATACACAGCAGACAGCAGCAGAAAAACAGCAAAATTCAGCATTTTTCAGCTTTTTAAAGGGTATCGAAACCAATCAATACTTACACACAAATCCAAACAATCATACTTAACAATTATAGCGCAAACACTACGACATCTTGAGTTTTGAAATGGTTTTGCAATCAATCACACTTACAAACAATTCCAAAACATCCACACTTGGAAATTATAACAAAATCACCACGACAATTTAAGTTTCGAAAAGGTTTTGCAATCAACCACACTTACACGCAATTTCAAAACATAACACTTAGCATTTTCAACACAATCACCACGACAACTTGAGTTTTGAAATAGTTTACAATCAATCACTCTTAAGCATAATATCAACACATAACACTTAGCAATTTCAACACAATCAAAAACTTGAATCAAAAACACACTTACACATAATTTCAAACCATAACACTTAGCAAAATCAACACAATCATAAATTGAATCAACCACGACTCGTGTGCTAAGCACCCTAATGCAATGTGTATATGCCAAAATGCATGGACTCGGAATTCTAAACCAAAACCCTCCTCACAGGGCTGTAAATCATAATTGTACTGCCTATCGCAGGCCAAAGTAACAATTACCGAGGTGCCACCTATCACGGGTCTGCACGATTTACTAAAAAGCGTAAACCATAAACGTACTGCCTATCACGGGCCTGTATCATTTACCAAGGTGCCACTTATCACGGGTCTGCACGGTTTACTAAAAAGAACATAAATTGTAAATGTACTGCCTATCACAGGCCAAAGTACTCTTTACCAAGGTGCCACCTATCAGGGGTCTGCACAACTCTAAGATTCATCAATATAACCAAAACCCAACTCTAAGATTTTACCCATAAAGCCTTAGATTCATTTTCCCCAAATTAAAACTTTAACCCTAACCAAATTCCTTTCCACACAACCACAGATAAGTCCCTAAATGCAAACTAAAAGTTTGGAAGGAGCCCTTACCTTAACGTTAGCTTTAACGTCGATTTACTGCACCACAATCAATTCCGGTAAAAACTTTGCTCGCGATGTCGCTTCCAAAGTTAGCTCACTAGCACCGTAGTGTAGTGGTGAGCAACTTTCCCTTCTATCCCTTCGCGAAATGAAGTTGGATCTAGAAGAAACGGCGAGATTTGTGTTTGACGGTTTTGAAA
Source organism: Cicer judaicum (assembly GCA_037974835.1). Taxonomy (NCBI): domain Eukaryota; kingdom Viridiplantae; phylum Streptophyta; class Magnoliopsida; order Fabales; family Fabaceae; genus Cicer; species Cicer judaicum. The sequence goes on from JBBPBS010000417.1 coordinate 5,723,516, forward strand.
TCCGTAAACCGTTTTTCTTCGTTCTCGGATCAAAGAGGATGAGTGGAGTTGAGAAGTCCTTGTCCTATCACCCACTATCAATTTTCGAATCCAAAGGAAAGAAAACGAAGCAAAAACGAGCAACAATGGAGGAAGGGAGAAGATGATGATGCGTGAGGCAGAGAGAGGAAGGAGGCGGAAAATGTTTTCTGTTTTCCTTCAGTTTTCCCTTCTTCCTTTTTCTTTCCTTTCTATTTCTTTTTCTCCTAATTCCTTCCTTTCCTTTTCTTTATATATAAACATATATATTAATTATAATTAACAAATATCTCAAAATCTTTAGATATTTATTAAATTACCCTTTCACCCATAACGCATTAAACTCTTCGTAAAAGATTCACCGCGGTTAATTTAATTTATTTATCGATGAATAATTCTAATCGGGCATCAAAATATCTTTTTGATCATATAAACTCCAAAATATTAATAACATGGCTAAAAAGCCCCTGAGTTCAATACCAAAATCCAATAAAATACATAAGGTATAATTTAAAATTACGGGTCTTACAGCGTACAATACTTTGGGAGAAGTATTGCACAACATTTATTCCGGAAGGTTTGTCATTTTTTGTGATTCAATAAACTAACATTTAACCTCATTTTTTTAGATTCAATCAAATAAACCACCCTCATAGAAAAATAAAGCCGACAAATCTAAAAAAATTGGATGGTAATAAAGCTGGAAAACTTCAAAAGCTGGAGGTTAATAAAGCTGCCAAAGTTGCAGCTAAAAAACTGGATCAAGGAAAATTAGTCGATGCTGCTCCAAAAATAAGTCAACCATGCCTTGCTAAATACTGGTCGTGTCTTGACATCCAACTAAAAAGGAATATGGGCAGCAACGACGATTCATGCATCATTAGCATGAATAAAGTTATATTTAGAGATGAGTATAAAGAATTTCTTGAAAAGGAGAACATATACGAACTTCTCCACCATAAGGAGTTGAGTGCTATTCTTATCAACTTGTACATTAGGTAAAAAATATTTTTAATTGCATTTATTGGTAATTAATTAAATTTATTGGTAATTAATCTAATTTGAAATTTTCACTAAAGGTTTTTGTATGAGAAGTTGGTGTGCACATGTACATTTTCAAATAGATATACATTCTTGTCTCCGCATAAGCTTTCGATGTGTAAACTTGATCCAGTGAATGTAAAGAAATTCATTGTAGATATCTTATTAGGAAATATAGAGAAAGAGAAGTTGTTCTTTGCACCATATAATTCAGGGTACGTAATTATATATTATTTATTTGTATCTTTTTTAATTTATGAGTCTTAATTTATTAGTTGTGTAAACAAAATTGCCAAACAAATTTTTGTTGTTGTAGGGCACATTGGGTGCTATTTGCAATCAACGCGACCTCTGGAGTTATATACTATTTGGAAACCTTGCACGACAATTACAACAATCACTCCGATATAAAGACTATGTTCGACATGTAAGTAATATTCATTTATTTCTTACATATATATAGATAATGTGTTTGTTAATGCTATAATAATCAAATTTATTTATTTGATAGTGATTTACATGTTTTTCGAGCTCAAAGAGGTGCTACAGTGTTGAAGCAAAAGTCTAATAACATCAGATGGATTCCAATAAAGATTTGAAATATATGCCTTTAAATTTTCATTTGCAAATATATGGATTTACAATCAATGCACAAATATTTTATTAACTTATATGTTTCATTTTATAGTGCCCTCGTCAAACTAACAACATCGACTGTGGATATTATGTATTGTGGTTTATGAAGGAGATTGTTGATAGAAATCAAACTATTATCCCATAAACGGTACAATATTTTCATTATTTGATTTTCATATATAAATTATGTATATATTTGATTCTAACTTATTTATGTTCAATTTTTATATCGCACAGTAATTTGACAATTCCAGTCCAACATACTTTGAGAAAGATCTAATTGAATTAAAGGAAGACTAGTGTCAGTATGTGCTTGAAATAGAAATTATTTGATTTTTTGGGAAATAGCATGTTGCAAGGGATTTGAATATATGGTAGCTAGTTATGATTTTTTGTGTACTTATTGTGTGAACTGATTCTAAATATGTATTTGAATATGTTCTGTTGTTGTGTGAACTGATTGGGAACTGATTCTGGATGAAAACGATTTTGGAAAAAAATTAAAAGACAGTGCTTTCTAAAAAAATGCAATAAAAAACCAAAAAAACTTTTTAAAAAATTTCATTTACAACGTATTTAAATAAAACTAAAATAAGAATGCACCTATTACAGCGCTTATTTGAAAAAGTGTTGTAAAAGGTGAATAACAATGCATATATTAGATGTACCTATTACAACGCATTTTCAAATAAGCGATGTAAAATGTGCATTATAATGCATATATTGGAGTTACATTTTACAGCACTTAGTTGAAAAAATGTTGTAAAATGTGAACCCAATATATGCATTATTATACACAGTTTACAGCGCCCTTTTTAATAAGCGCTGTAAAAGGTGCATAATAATACATATATTGAATGCACCTTTTACAGCGCTTTTTCAATAAGCGCTGTAAAATGTGCATAACAAGCATTCAATATATCTACATGTTTTATAGCGCTTTTTGATTTTAAAAAAGCGCTGTTGTATCTTTTTACAGCGCTCGATTCTACAGCGTTTTTTTTGTAAAAAAAAAGTGTTGTAAGTGGCTTAAAAAAACGTTGTAAAATTCTATTTTTCACGTAATGACTTCTAAGAAACTAAATACCAACTTACACAGTTAATTTTAAATTTTCGTTGATTTTGTAATCTTATAAATTAATTTCATATTCATCCAACAAAGTGGAAGAGATATTTTTAATTTAATAGTTTCTTATATTATACATTTCATTTTTTTACTCAACATCTATTTTTGTCTGATAAACATATCTCTATAAAATTTCACTTTTCTTTTTCGTAAGCAACAATTCTTTTCCAATAATTTCATATATTGAAGTTCATATATTATTTTTAAATCACAACAAAATACAAAATTATGATATATGTACTTTAAGGCTCGCATGCATATTAATGTAAACACGAAAGTCTACCCTACAGAAAACAGGACATTATAAAGGTAAACATTATAATAATCCAAAAGTTTGATGTACTTGTTGGTTTAAAAAATATATATTATGATATTATTAAAAGTGGGGTCTATCATTTTTTAGATAAAGTTGCTACAAGTCATAAATAAGTTGTCTTTTTTCGATCTCGACTATCCATTTATTTAATTATAGTTTAAATATAAATTTGATCTTTGTGATCATAATATTTTTGTATTTATTTTAATATTTGTAAGTTTTTTTTTAATAACTCTATAAATATAATTTTATATTAAAAAAGTACTTGCATTCAACTTCTACTACAAAATTTGTAACAGTATTAAATTTAAATATAATTAAACATAATTTTTTTAATCTAAAATTAAATTTTCAATATAATTAAATTATAACATAATAAAACAATTTTTTTCCTTTAAACTATTTATAATAAGTTTCAAAATTGATAGTTTCACAAGTTTCAAATTTTTAAAATAAGGATTATATTTAAAAATTTGAAAAGTTTCGAAAGTTACCAATATATAGAATGTTTCGAAATTTTCTTATTTCAAAAGTTTTGAATTCATAGAAAGTTTCGAAAATTCTAGAATTTTCTACTTTGAAAGTTTCTAAATGTTCTAAAGTTTCAAAAATTCAAGAAATTGCTATTTTAAAACTTTCGAATATTTTTGAAATTTTATGTTTCGGAACTTTGTAATTTTCGAGGGCCACTTATTTTTTATTGCAAAGATTTTTAAAGTTTCAAAAGTTAAGGTAATTTTTCTAAAGAGGGGGTTAATGAAAAAATAAGAAGTTAAAAAAGTTGAAGATTTTATAGATAGTTAAAATGGCAAAATTGTATTTTTATATTGATTGACGGTGAAAAGTTTAGATGTAATGGTGTAGGGTAAAAGCCTCGATAACAGTACTTCCTTTGTATCGTAGTCATGGTATAGGTCTATCGTGGAGTCCTCCTAGAACATTGAATGAAGAATTCATCATTAGTCATATGTACGTAGTTATGTAAGTATTGAAGCAATATGAAATGAAGAATTGGGTGCTTCTGAAAACTTAATCCGTAAAGCATCCCTTCTTTGTTCATAGTCTTTGAATACATATTCATTCACTAGATTCTACCGTCAATATTCATATGCAATGCAAACAACATCAATAAGATAAAAATAATAATTCTATGAGTTGCTTCTTTTCAGCATAGCTCATCAAAATGTTATGTTTTAGTTATATTAGAAAAGAATAAATAATGAAGAAAAAGACATTCGCGATTTAAGTTTTTTATGGAAGAATACCGAAATATTATGGGTCCTACATATATCTATATCCATATGTGCCTTAGGGTGTGCATATGCATAAAAATCAGCCCTTTTACTAAAATTTGATATTAATTGAGAGAAAATAAAATAAAAGATTGCTACTACAAATTTAGAGCAGTTCAGAGGCTCTTTTTGGACATCCAAACACCATTCTTGGTTGGAGTAACACTTGACAAGAAGATTTGGAGGCACACAAGACTTCTTCCTCTTCTTGGTTAATTTTTATTTGCAATTTTAGTTAATGAATTTTATTATATATTTTGTTATTAGCATGATTATGTGTAACTAGATCCAATAGCCTGCTAAGGCTATAGTAGATCATTTATCAATTTGATTATATTATTCTCCTAAATTTGTAATTTGTATCTTTCATCTAATGAATGAATTAATCGTTGCATTTTAATCTCAATAAGGAGGAGTAGTTATCTATTAACAAGTTAATTAGTTTACATGTAAACTCACTATAACTAATTAATAGAACTCTAGGATAAATTGATAAGGAAAGATTGGACTGACTATAACTCAATTTCTTATTACAATCAATATTTAGTTACGAGTCTACTAGTTTGTAATGTTTTTTTAAGTGATTATCTTGGATAACTATGAAAGTTACTGATCAAGAATTTTTTTTTTTCTATCACTAACCATAATTATTCTTAATAGTAATAGATTAGATGATTAACATCAATTGAAAGTATAAATGATAAGTGTTTTATATGATATAATTATAATCAACATATGTTTCCCAACCCAAGTTTTATTGAATAATGTTTTAGGTTTTCAATCAATTTTTTCTAGTTAATTGCCTTGTTTGGTTTTGTTACTAACAATGTGGTGTTTGTGGATCAAAGATGGGTTCTTGAAATTATTTGCATTTAGACTCGATCTATCATAAGCTTAAGACCAGAAGACCATATAGTTGGACTTGAAGGCAATGAAGGGCAACACTAATTAGCTAATCATGTGCACGATATCATTGACATGTTGAATGATAAGGAAAAAAGGGATATGAGAAGATGATGTAATTGACCTTCAAACCCTACACACTAGTATCGAGGGGCCTAAATACAAGATGCTCAATTTAAATTCAAGCCAATGATGTTTTAAATGCTACAAGCAATTGGATAATTTAGTGGATCGCCTAATAAAGACCCTCATTTGCATCTCAAGTAGTTGGTAGAAGTTGATAAAATTAGTTACTAAATGTCTGAATGTATATATACATATTACGACAAAGTTAATTAGACCCGTTAATATTCTTGTTGCTTATATAGATTTTTTAGGTAACTGAAGAGAGAAAATAACTTTGAATTTTATTTCTGGAATAAATTTGGAGTTCTTTTTTACATATATAAAGTCTTCTCCTATTTTGAATTCATTAAAGATTTTTGTTTTCCAACAATCTCATTTCTAAGCTATCTTGAAAGGTGGCGTTTGAAGAGTAGGATTTGAGAAAGGGCCTTCAACTAATCCCTTTGCTATCATCCTATAAGCAGCTTCAGTAAAGTGAGCTCCATCCCAATTTATTAGTTTTGAGGTGTCCGGACAAACTTTTGTACCTGGCCCTCCACATGGAATATTAAAATTGACATTGTATGGCCCATCTAATCCACAACATGCTTTCAAAATCTCATTTTTGTCTGAAGTAAAGCCTGCAATGTACATATGACAAAGTCAAAGTTTAAATTGGCAAATAATTATTTTTCGATTAAAGAAAGTAAGATCAACACACACCATATTGTTGTGGTGCTTGATATAAACGTTTGGCATCATTGTAGTAGCCAAAATATATTATTTTAGCTTGAGAATTCTTTTGTTGTAATGTCGTGATGGCATTTTTGAGTTGCTCGTTAAAGTATTCGACTAAATTATTGTAAGCTATCAAGCACCCAAATTCATCAAAGTGTTCTTTCTTTTTACTATCAACCATTGTCAGAAAAGCAGCATTACACCCTATTGGAAAGTTCCCAGGAACCACAAGCTCAATCGCTCCTTCTTCAATTAACGCCTAAGAAATGGAAAGAAAATAAAATAAAATATTTGTTATATGTACTCATGTACATGATTCATTCGATTATATCTATAATGAAATCTAATTTCTAATGATTGGATCATCGTATAAATACATAAATTTGACATAACATACAGAGATAGTATTTGCAATTGCTTCTACTATGATGAGGACAATTTCTCGAATTTCTGTAATAGTTTTTTGATCGAAAGCATACTGAATAACATCATTTCCACCTATCTCTCCAACAAGAAACATTGATTTTTTGAAGTAGACATCACACTCTGTTACATAGTGGAACAACAATTATGTTAAAAAATATTGAAAAAAATAGAATTTAATTAAAAAATATTGAAAAAATAGAATTTACATATTTAATTATAGATAAAAAATGAAGCAATGTTATTTTTTGATTTTGAAGAATGTAAACAACTTTAATAGATAAAGCATGTTTGAGTAAAAATGCCTATAAAGTCTATGATAAGCCGTCCATTCGACAAACGTCCAGCTGGATGTTTGAAGTATGTTGAGCCACAAGGACTATCGCTAGGCATGGGATGGTCACGATGGAAAGTCATAGCATTCCCAGTATCACTTATAGAGTCACCAAAGTTGAAGATAGCTTCATATGGGAGAGAATCAACACTTGAAACAACATTTCCAAGAAAACCAAATGTGAGGATGATGCAAAAGAGATTAATGATCTTCATGGTGTTATTTATTTTTTATGATCAATATTGATATATATGGTGATGATTGTTTGACAAATGGGTTTGATAAGCTTTATATATAGCGGCACTAATGTCTTACCTCGTCATATAGTAAATTATGTAGGTTGTTTAATATAAACGATTTAACTATTTTAATTCTTGTAAAGTTGTATCCTTAGTATTTAACTTATTTTTTTCCAACTTATACGCATCCACAAACACAAGTTTGGTTGGACCGAACATAGTTTGTCGTAACTATTTTAGTTTTGTTGCTTGGATATGAATTAACTATTTTGAATCTTGTAAAGTGTCATGATACATAATTAATTGCCATTTTCCAACACATATCCATCTACATACAAAAATTTGTTTTGTAGAGCACTATTTGTTGTTATTTTGTTTTTTTTTTTTTTAACTATATACAAACAATAAAATTAGACAACTAAACATTGTTTTATATGTGACCGTTATGATGTGATTTCCTTGCTCCACATACTATAAAACATCCTCATGATAACAACATAGTGTTTAAAACTCTAATTATAATTGTTTCTCAAATAAGTAACACTAATTATAATTGCAATCCTCCATTAAATATAAAATTATATTGCATTGTGTGTGTTAATAATTTTTTTTTTAAAAATAATTGATGTCATAATCTGATTAAACATTAGGGTTTCTTAATTTATCATTTATTATGAAATAAATTAATTGTATTATATTTGACGATTAATGTTTTTAATATTTTATAATATGACTAAATATGAAAAATTCTTAACGCAGATTAATTTTAAAGTATTATATTTTTAATTTTAAGATTTGAACATTTGATCTAATATTACAATAATTAAAGGATAAATTTACGAGTCGTTAAAATAACGCACATGTCATTATGATTTATCCGTATTTCAAGACATGTATTGTTGAAAGTGTCATTGTTGTAAACAACAAAACTAAGGTTTTAAACAATGTCTAATATGGTAGGTCTATGACTTCTTACATACAACTCTTTTAATTTAAGAAGCATTCAAATTGAATTTACGACCGAATTGAAGACACTATTATGGTATTTATTAGTGGTTGAAGTTGACACAAAGTGCCAAATTTAGCTGTCACTATATCCCTTTTTTTTTTTATAGTGTATCACTCTCCATAATATTTAACACTATTTTGACTTAGTTAAATGTAGTTTGAATTAGATTTATTAAATTTTGTTTTTTACTGGTACATAAATTTTGTTTTTTTAAAGTATATATTGTGTAGAAAAATTAGCATTAAAAATCACAAGATTCAATTTATGATAATTAGGAATTAAGTTTGGTTTAAGAAATTTACAACATTCACATATATTGTACAACAACCATTTACTATACCTTAGGGTAAGTAATAAGAATAAGTTAACCATTTACTATACCTTATGAAAATTATAACTTTCACCATGTAGACACAAAAATCGAGAATTGGTGTCATATACACCATAAAGATTAATATGTTAACATATACATCAACAAAATTCAACTCCAACTCATATACATCATCAAGGTTAAAATTTTGTCACATATAACATGCAATTCAACCATTTTTTTTTCTTCATATTCATCATAAAAATTAAAACTTTATTACATATAACATAAAACTTCATACTTTACTTCATATTTTCCATAAAACTTAAAACTTTATCATATATAACATAAAAATTCATAATTTAATTTATCAGATAGAGATAAGGAAGAGATACCACACAAAGATATATCCTAGTTCACCCAACTCGGGCTACGTTCAGTCCTCACACTGTGAGATTTTCCACTAAGTGTTCAAAGGAATAACGTTTGTTGGTTTCACATAGTTTTTGTTAAGATCAACCTTGATTTGTAGCAGTAATTCCTTTCTACCCATAAAGGATTCAATCTAGTCACCTATAAATCTTGAGAGGATATTACAATTCACCATTTAACCATAACAAATTTTTACAAAATTACTCAAATTATAAATAACCCTTATAGTTTTGAATTTACACAATAATGATTTAAAGAGATTGGTAGAATATCAATATGCTCAAGGCGTGTTTGAGAATAAATTCTTGATAAAAGACTTCAGTAATATGATCTAGATATATGACAATGAAATCAGAACTGATTCTTTTGTATTTGAGAAGCTTTCAAGTATATAAATGTGTGTGATTGATGGATTTTCTTATTTCTTGAAGTTCCGCGTTTTCCTTGAGTTTGGGATTCCTTTTATAGGTTTGGAGGAGGTTAATGACAACTATTTTGTCCATTGAAAATGTGCCTTGCTGTCATGTGTCAGACATGACCAAAGACTAGACTTTTAACCATTGAATGTTCCTATTTTGAACATTATGTGTTTCTGCTTCTGTGTTAATAATATATGATATGAAGCTTCTAATTCTTGACTATGGAGATCATTTGTTTATGCACACAAAGATCCCAGAGATGCACTTAATTGATTCAGATTAAGATTGTCTTTTGAATCGAGCAAAACAGGCTGGAGAATGATGAAATAAGGCCGAAGAATGATGGTTAGTAAGCTGAAGAATATTCATATAATTCTAGATGATGTCATCATACTTGGAGAATCATGTTGATCAATCTGGATATAGTTGTTAATCATTCTAGAGAAACATGTTTGCAGCTGAAGATCATGTGTAACAAGTTGGAGAAAGTTTATCTATCTAGAGGCTGACGTTACATTGTTGGAGAATGATCATTTGTCATTTTTTCTTTGAGTTGTGCTCTTTAATTTTTGATCTTTTTGAATGATTCTTTTGCTCATATGAGAGTTGTATATTCCTAGTATATGTATTGAAAATCCATTTGTGATTTGAAAGAGCTTTTCTTGCATTAAAAACGGATGCGATCTTGCTTGGTGAAAATGACAAAAACATGGAGAACATTCATGGTTTCCCAAATTATGTCAAGATTGTTCTTGGTTCAGTGTTGTTCATTTTTGACAATTTCTTTAAATGGATTTCTCTTGCATTTGCTTTGTAACTATCTTGGATTATTACACTAAAAAATACATGTTAAAATAACATAATTTAGAATCATAATTATAGTCTTTAATTGACTATTATTTGTTTACATCAAAATATTAATTTAGGATTTTGCCTCAACACGAAGAACAACAAAATACTGACTTAATAGTTAAAATGTTAAAATAAAACCTTACAAGTAGTTGGAAGACTACCGAATCACCAACTTAATTGTTCAAAAGTTAAATAAGACCTGACAAGTACTTGAAATACCAATGACAGATCAACTTAACTATTAAAGACATAAATAAGATCTAAAGGCACTTGGAAGACCAACAAAAGACTTGACTTAAAGAAAAACATTTAAATAAGGCCTAACAAGTACTTGGAAGACCAACAAAAAACAAACTTAACAGTTTAAAGATTAAATAAGACTAAACAAATATTTGGAATACCAACGAAATACCTAACAAATATTTAGAATACGAACGAAAGACGGACTTATCAATTAAAAGATTAAAGAAGATATAATAAATACTTGGAAGACAAATAAAATATCAACTTAATAGTTAAAAAGGTTAAATAAAACTTAAGTATTTTGAGGACTAATAAAAGATTGACTTAATAATTTAAATTTTAAATAAGGTCTACCAAATGTTTTAAAGACCAAGAAAGACTTAACATGTACTTGGAAGTCTAATGAAAGACCAACTTAACTATTAAAAGGTTATATAAGACCTAACAAATACTTGGAAGACCAACTAACCTACTTAATAGTTAAAAGGTTATATAAAATCAAAAAGTACTTGGAAGACCAACAAAAGACGTACTTGGAAGACAGACAAAAGATTGATGGAATAATTAAAATGTTAAATAAGACTTAATAAAAACATGGAAGACCAACAAAAGATCGACTTAAGGTCGAAAGGGAACACTCACTACGCCAAAAATGACATTTTATAACGAGCCTTTTACAGCGCTTATTAAATACAAGGGCTGTTGTAAATATATTTTAAAAATAACGGAGCATATAACAATGCTTTTTTGACAAACGCTGTGGAAAAAGCGTTGTTGTAGGGTCATATAGCGTTTGCACATAATATTTACAAGGCTTTTACTACACCTGTGTACAAGCGTTGTAAAATGAAGCACCCTCACATAATGTTTTACAACGCTTTTTGGACAAACGCTGTAAAAGACATGAAATCATAAAATGATAAAAAGCCTTTTAAAATAAAAATAAGGAGGCCTTTTAGAGCGCTTTTCCAACAAGCGCTGTAATAGGGTTTTATATATAACAGTAAACCGCTTCAGTTTCCTATTCATTACGTAAACTTCACTATCATCTCCTCTGCATCATTCTTCTCTTCCTTTGTGAACCCTATCATCTCTTCCATTACGAACCATATTTCCATGATCTTCTCTACCTATTCGAACCATATTTCCATCCACGATCATCTCTCCCATTACACACCATCTATTTTCATTGAAATACGTATTTCTGCGAACCATATTTCTATGAACCGTATTTCTGCGAACCCTCATTTCTATGCATTATGTATTTCTTCGAAACCTCACTATTCAGGTATTGATGTTATTAATTTTTTTTTATTACTAAAATACATGTTCAACTTATACTGATACGTACTTAGACTACTGCATGTTGAACCTGTTGAAGTTATACTGAACTGCTTGTTGAACTTTTTGTAGATAAATGGATACCACCAAAGATTTAGATTGTCAAAATGAGGAAGTTGTCAACACTAAGACTTACGAAAATAAAGTCAAACGTGGTGCAACCATAGTGCAAAAGGTCATAAAAGCAAGGAGCAGTGGCATAAAATTTGAGGTATACTATACTCTGTTTGCTGTTTATTTTTTATCTTTTTTCAAAGCATGTACTTACTATATGAGTTTATTAGGTTGGGAGAAATGAGAGTGGTCAGCCAATTGACCACAACAGCTCCTTGTTTGTAAGTTACATTGGGGCTGTTGTTTGCAGAATATCCCCATTACCATTGATGATTGGAGAGATAAGGTGTTGAAGGATGCGAAAGATATATTATGTAATGATATACAAGTAACTTTTTTGATTCACTCTTTTGTCATATATAATTTTTTCCATTGCAGGGAATTTCTCGGTAAAGTGTTTAATGTTCCTGAGTATTCTGGTCGCGTGAAGGGGAAATGATTTAGCGTAACTCCTAAAAGCTATTTTTCACCAGAGAAGCGCCAAAATCCTTCCAATGAGGAAGTATTAGAGAAGCTCAAACTCCTATCAGAGCAAGTGACACTCTTGGTGAAGACGAATAAAGACAAGCAACTTCTGGATTAGCTCCAACATGAAATACAAATGGAGAGTGAAAATGCGAGTTGCAACATTGGTCTCAAAAGTCTTCCCGAGGTAATTAATTACTTACTTATGTATTAACTATACTTATGTATTAACCATAATTATGTTTTAACCATTGATTTAGGGTGTCACTCCTTGCGTGTCGTACTTATCCTCCCTTACTCATCGAAACGTCGGAAAAGGAACAACGTATAATACTTTGGGAGAAGTATTGCACAACACACCGATCCTTGAAGGCCAGGTCAAAGTATCACCAATTATTGCGTTGCAACCAAATGCACTATTGCCTATACCAGACAACGATGCAGATATGAAGTTTTTAGGCTAAGCAATTGGTAGTTACGTGGCATGGCCCACACATCTTGTTGCCCTTGATAAGGTATATTTAATTAATTGAAATGTAGGTTTAATTGATATGTATATTTAATTGCTGATTTTATTTCTGCTCCTAACTTTAATTTCACATTTATATTTAGATTCTGAAAAAGCCTAAAGGGAATGATAAAAAGATTCCCAAAAATGAGTCAATGACATCACCCGAAAAGGATTGTCACATTTATTCCGTAAGGTTTGTCATTTTTTCTGATTCAATAAACTAACATTTAACCTCATTTTCTTAGATTCAATCAAATAAACCACCCTCATAGCAAAATAAAGCCGACAAACCTAAAAAAATTGGAGGGTAATAAAGCTGGCAAACTTCAAAAGCTGGGGAGCCAAAGTTGCAGCTAAAAAACTGGATCAAGGAAAATTAGTCGATGCTGCTCCTAAAATAAGTCAGCCATGCCTTGCTAAATACTGGTCGTGTCTTGACATCCAAGTAAAAAGGAAAATGGGAAGCAACGGCGATTCACACATCATTAGCATGAATAAAGTTATATTTAAAGATGAGTATAAAGAATTTCTTGAAAAGGAGAACATATACGAACTTCTCCACCATAAGGAGTTGAGTGATATTGTTATCAACTTGTACATTAGGTAAAAAATACTTTTAATTGCATTTATTGCTAATTAATTAAATTTATTGGTAATTAATCTAATTTGAAATTTTCACTGAAGGTTTTTGTATGAGAAGTTGGTGTGCACATGTAGATTGTCAAATAGATATACATTCTTGTCTCCGCATAAGCTTTCGATGTGTAAACTCGATCCAGTGAATGTAAAGAAATACATTGTAGATATCTTATTAGGAAATATAGAGAAAGATAAGTTGTTTGTAAGACCCATAATTTTAAAGTATACTTTATGTATTTTAGTGTATTTTGGTGTTGAACTCGGAGGCTTTTAGCCAAGTTATTAATATTTTGTGAGCTTAAATGCCCAAAAATATATATTGATACCTGGATTAAATTTGTTTTTCGATAAATAAATTAAATTAACTGCTAAAAATTTCATCTGTCACTTGACTTACGACGAGAGAAGATATTTTTAACAAAAGTGGTTTGGGAAGTTATGAGTGAAATGGTAATTTAACAAATATCTAAGCTTTGTTTCGCAAAGAGATAGAAGGGAAAGTTGCTCACAACCACGCTACGGTGCAAGGGAACCAACTTTGGAAGCGGCGTTGTGAGCAGAAAACTTTACTGGATTTAACCGCAGCACTGTAATCGCACATTACAGCTAACGTGAAGGTAAGGGCTCCTTCCAAACTTTTAGATTGCATTTAGGGCCTTACCTGTGGTTGTGTGGAAAAGAATTTTATTAGGGTTGGAGTTGATTTGGAGAAAATGAATTTAACCCATTTATGTATGATTTTGAGTAAATGAAATTTGTTGTGTTTGAGTGGTATGTTGTTATGATTTGTGTTCATCGTATTTGTCGTGTTCATGATTAATGCTTGTGAGATTCGATATGTTTATGATTCGATTTTGTGGAGAAATGAATTGATGTGTTTTGGATTGAATTGGATAATATGTTTGAGTTGTTTTGTGTGGAATTTGAAAACCATTAAGTTAAATGAGTATTAAGAATGGGGAATCTCTTAATGTCTTGTTTACTTAATGTGTGTTTGGGAAAATCGTTTAAGTTAACTGGGCATTAAGAATGGGGAATCTCCTAATATCTTGGTTACTTAATGTTTGTTTTGGAAAATCGTTTAAGTTAAATGAGAATTAAGAATGGGGAATCTCTTAATATCTTGTTTACTTAATGTTTGTTTTAGAAAACCGTTTAAGTTAAAAGAGTATTAAGAATGGGGAATCTCTTAATACTTCTGTGTGCTTAATGTTCTGTTTTGAAAATCGTTAAGTTAAATGAGTATTAAGAATGGGGAATCTCTTAATATCTACGTTTACTTAATGTTGTCGTGAAAATGATTTTGTGGAGAAATGAATGGTTATGTTTTGGTGTGAATCGTGGATTGAATTTGATAATATGTTTAAGCTGTTTTGTGTGGAATTTGAAAACCATTAAGTTAAACGAGTATTAAGAATGGGGAATCTCTTAATGTCTTGTTTACTTAATGTGTGTTTGTGAAAATCGTTTATGTTAACTGGATATTAAGAATGGGGAATCTCTTAATGTCTTGGTTACTTAATGTTGTTTTGAAAATCGTTTAAGTTAACTGGGCATTAAGAATGGGGAATCTCTTAATGTCTTGGTTACTTAATGTTGTTTTGAAAATCGTTTAAGTTAACTGGGCGTTAAGAATGGGGAATCTCTTAATGTCTTGGTTACTTAATGTCGTTTTGAAAATCGTTTAAGTTAACTGGGCATTAAGAATGGAGAATCTCTTAATGTCTTGGTTACTTAATGTTTGTTTTGGAAAATCGTTTAAGTTAAATGAGAATTAAGAATGGGGAATCTCTTAATGTCTTGTTTACTTAATGCTTGTTTTGAAAATTGTTAAGTTAAATGAGTATTAAGAATGGGGAATCTCTTAATTTCTGCGTTTACTTAATGTCGTCGTGAAAATGATTTTGTGGAGAAATGAATTATTGTGTTTTGGCGTGAATTGTGTAATAAATTTGTGAATACGGTTGAGGTTGTTTGTGTGGAATTTGAAAACCATTAGAGTTAAACGAGCATTAAGAATGGGGAATCTCTTAATGTCTTGTTTACTTAATGTGTGTTTGGTTGTCAAAATCCTTTAAGTTAAATGAGAATTAAGAATGGGGAATCTCTTAAAGTCTTGTTTACTTAATGTTTGTTTCGAAAATCGCTTAAGTTAAATGAGTATTAAGAATAGGGAATCTCTTAATGTCTCGTTTACTTAATGTTTGTTTTGAAAATCGTTTAAGTTAAATAAGTATTAAGAATGGGGAATCTCTTAATGTCTTGTTTACTTAATGTAAGTTTTAGTAAGTTGTGCTGACCCGTGATAGGTGGCACCTCGGTAAACAGTACTAAACCGTGATAGGTGGTATGTTTACGACTTACGTTTTTGGGTAAATTGTGTTTTGGCAAGTTGTGCTGACCCATGATAGGTGGCACCTTGGTAAACAGTACTGACCTGTGATAGGTGGTACGTCTACGACTTACGTTTTTGGGTAAATTGTGTTTGTCCATGAGAGACTGCACAGGTGTTTGTCCGTGAGAGACTACACCCTGGTAAATTGTGTTTGTCTGTGAGAGACTGCACAGGTGTTTGTCCGTGAGAGACTACGCCCTGGTGAATTGTGTTTGTCCGTGAGAGACTGCACAGGTGTTTGTCCGTGAGAGACTGCACCTTGGTAAATTGTGAATTGTTGGTTCATCGTGATGTTGTGGGTATTGTGTTATAAGTGTTAGGTGTTATGTTTTGGAATTTGGTGATAGCATGTTTGATTGCAATACTATTTCGAAACTCATGATGTTGTAGTAATTGTGTTATAAGTGTTAAGTGTTATGTTTTGGAAATTGGTGATAGCATGTTTGATTGCGAAACTATTTCGAAGCCCAATTTGTCGTGGTGATCACGTTGGAATTGCTAAGTGTTAAGATTTGGGATTATGTATGAATGTGATTGAGTTAGTTTATGTATTTTAGGAAGATTACGCAGGGAAATCGGTTGCCCCAATCGATTGGATCAGTTACAGGGACTTCTCTAAATTGATCAAATCGATTTTGTAATTTTTCTTTCAAAACCCTTTGAGAAATTGATTGAATGAATCGATTGATATTCTCCTGTTTTCTTGAAATTTGAAAATGCATTGAAGAAATCGATTGACCAAATCGATTTGGCCATCCAAGAACTCAGCCATTTTTCACGAAATCGATTTGCCCAATCGATTGGCTTAAATACAGGGGCTTTGTCTTTCACGAAATCGATTTGATAATGTGTTGTTTCAAAACCACTTAAGAAATCGATTTAGCAAATCGATTGGATTCATTATAAGGGCTCTGTCTTTCGCAAAATCGATTTCCCCAATCGATTGATGTAAGTTTAGAGTTCTATTTTCACTAAAAACTTTCAGGAAATCGATTGGCTTAGTGGAAAATCTTATTTTGAGTTGGATAGTTGATTACTCAATTAAATTATCAATGTTTTGGTCAGTTATATATTACTTGATATTTAGAGAACTTTATTTGATTTCATTTATATTTGGCAAGCATTATATGAACTCTTTGCATATGAAAAATCCTTTTAAGGTGCATGCTTAGTTGAGAGGATATTTTATGCATTTGAAAACTTAAATGTTATGTGTTAACTGTTAATTTCGGTTGGTGACCCTTTACAACTATTGTGGAAATCTGGGCTTTGCCCTCAAATGAAAGCCAGGATGATCCTACCGGTTCGTACCCTACGGATGGGAATGTAGATGGGAATGCTTGTTTGGAGCTACGCTAGGAGGATCTCACTGGGCGCGTGGAGATCACTCAGGGTGTTTAGTGTTTTGTAAAATGATCAGACTAGGTTGACACAGAGGGAACGAATGTCTTTTTTTGGGTTACGTTTATATTTAAACATGGAAGACTGTACCACTTTTGTTATGTAAATATTTTGAATTCATGGATTGAGAACTTTTTCCGCTGCTTGTAAATTATAATGACTTAATTACTTATCCAAAGGTGTTACCTTATTTATTTCCCTGTTTCATAGGCTTGTTTCTGTTTTGCAGTTTGTAACACTCAGATCTGATGTGCCCTGTTTTCCCACATTCATAGCAAGTTATGACTTTGCTCTCACTGGTATCACTTTTGCTGAAGCCTTTTGTCTTGGAATTTGGTGGTTTTCTTGACTGGCTTCCTTTCTTTTTCAGAAACTTCTTAAATTTTCTGACCAACATACCTATCTCAGGCTCTTCACTTGATTCACTTTCTAAGCTATCTGAATCTGGTTAGAATTTCGCTTTGTGAGTTTGAGTCTTCAGTGCAAATCCTTTGCTTTTTCTGTTTGATTGTCCTGACTCATTTAATCTGTGTAGTTCCATCTCATGTTCACGAAGCTTTCCAAACAATGTTGCTATAGTCATATTGGTGAGATCTTTGGACTCAGCAATAGCAGTTATCTTGGGCTGCCATTCCCTTGACAAACACCTCATAACTTTTCCAATTTGCTGTTCATTATCCACAACTTTTCCCAGGGCATGTAAATTGTTGACAATGTGAGTGAACCTAGTTTGAAGATCATTTATAGACTCGTCCTTCTTCATGCAGAAAAGTTCATACTCGTGCATAAGTGTATTTGTTCTTGCCCGTTTGACATCTGTAGTACCTTCATGTGTTTCCTGCAATGTGTCCCACATTTCCTTGGCAGTCTTGCAGTTTGACACCCTGAAAAATTCTTCTGCACTCAAGGCTGATGTTATAATATTTTTCGCTTTAGCATTGTAACCAACTTTCTTTTTGTCATCATCAGACCAATCGGATCTTGGTTTCATGATGGCTGATGATCCCTCAGTGCCTGCGAGTTTGGGCACGTAGGGACCATTCTCCACAGCCTCAAAAATGTCCAACCCACATGCTTCTAGAAAGATGAGCATCCTCTCTTTCCAGTACATGTATGATGTACCATTAAAAGCAGGGGGTCTAGTTAGTGAAGCTCCTTCTCCTAGGAAATCCAAAGAAGTCATATCCTTTTATGAGTTTTTCTCAAAAGAAAAAAAAAGGGCCAAGCTCTTGATGCCAATTGTTGGAAAACGATGACTTCTTTTGATTAATAACAAGAGAATTAAAATCAAATCCAACTAGTTCAATGTTAATTCCTATCTTAATCATGCAACATTCATACAGATCATGCACAGCGGAAATTTAAAATCACATACAAAATTATCAAGAAGCATACAAGAATAAGCAGGTATACAATACTGAAAATTAAAGAAAAGGGTTAAGAAAGATTGCACCGAGTTTATCCTGGTTCAGCCGTTGATCCCACGGCCTACATCCAGTCCCGAAATCACAATGTGATTTCAGCCTTTTACTATAGAATGAATTCGAGTGCTTTTACAGATTTTCCAGTCTTCTACATGACCTATCAATCTAACTCCCTTCACTCCTATTTTGTCACCACTTGATCCTTGGAGTTTATCCCCAAACTCACACAAGATCACAGTAAGACTTCCTCTTGATGATATCACATCAACAAGGATGGCCACCAGTTTCCAAACTGGATTTTCTACAACTTCAATTACAAAGAATTTTCTTTTACAAAGAAATATGAGAAGTATCAAGAAGTATATTCAATCACTCTAGCATCACACAAAGAATTGATTTGCCAATGGATATCTTTGTGTGTTGAGAAAACTTTTCTTTCAAAGTGTTTTTCAGAGATGTGCAAATGGTAACAAACGGTTCTGAAAAATATGAAAAGTTTTGTGAAAAGTTTTGTGAAAAGTTATGTGTCAAGTGCTTAGTGAAATGATTGAAACATCTTATATATATTCAAGGAAAACACCAGGACAGTCGATTGCCTAATCGAGTTTATCAAGGATCAATCGATTGCAGCATCGAGTGTCGTATGTCTTGTGTTTCTTGAAACTTGAATTATATAAGCTTCACTTGATTGGACAATCGATTCATTTAATTTGTAAATCAGACCTGATGCTATGATTTTGTTTAAATCGAGTGAGCAATCGAGTTGGCCAAAACTGGGTGCTCTCTGTGACTCGAAAAATAGCATCAATCGATTCATCAATCAAGTGTTGTGATCAGAGTGACTCAGATACTCCAATCAATCAAGTTGACAATCGAGTTGACATTCGAGTGATCAATCGAGTTGGTCAAAACTGGGTGTTCTCTGTAACTTGAAAAATAGCGTCAATCGAATTGTCAATCGATTGTTCAATCGAGTTGACAATCGACTGAGCCTGTTACAAATCTCAGTTGTTTTTAACAGATTCTATGTGCCAATCGATTGATGACCCTTTCAATCGATTGTCTAATCGATTCCTTCAAAATGAGTTTGATAAAAACTTGAATGAATGATAAAAGTTCATTGGCAAGGACTTAAGTGTGAGACCCTAGTGATTTGTCTACTCAACTTGATACTTTGACACCTAATACCACTATACATTTTTGCATCTTTCTCAAGTGCATCTTCCAACTTTGGTTGATTCCTTGAGTTGCAAGCTATTGTTCCATGTGTATGGTGTCTTCATGTTTGCCTGAAATGTTTCTCAACTCAAAACATTAGATAAAGCAAATATTTCATATGTACTGTATGTTTGCGACTTAAATCAAAAACTTGATCAGGGAAGCTCATGACTTACACAATAAAGATTTGAAATATATGGCTTTAAATTTTCATTTACAAATATATGGATTTACAATCAATGCACAAATATTTTATTAACTTATATGTTTTATTTTATAGTGCCCTTGTCAAACTAACAACATCGATTGTGGATATTATGTATTGCGGTTCATGAAGGAGATTGTTGATAGAAATCAAACTATTATCCCATAAACGGTACAATATTTTCATTATTTGATTTTCATATATAAATTATGTATATATTTTACTCTAACTTATTTATGTTCAATTTTTATATTGCACAGTAATTTGACAATTCCAGTCCAACATACTTTGAGAAAGATCTAATTGAATTAAAGGAAGACTAGTGTCAGTATGTGTTTGAAATAAAAATTATTTGATTTTTTGGGAAATAGCATGCTGCAAGGGATCTAAATATATGGTAGCTAGTTATGTTCTGTGTAGGATAAGTTAGTTATATGTATATGAATAGGGCACAATATCTGAATATGTATATGAATATGTGTTGTTGTACAACATCTAAATATGTATATGTAGTTAAGTTATATATGTATCTGAATATGTATCTATTGTTGTGTAAATTAATATATAAAGTTAAGTTATATCTAAATATGAATATGTTGTGTACTGATTGTGTGAACTGATTCTAAATATGTATTTGAATATGTTCTGTTATTGTGTGAACTGATTGGGAACTGATTCTGGATGAAAATGATTTTGGAAAAAAATTAAAAGACAGCGCTTTTTAAAAAAATGCAATAAAAAACCAAAAAACGTTTTTAAAAAATTTCATTTACAACGTTTTTAAATAAAACTAAAATAAGAATGGACATATTACAACGCTTATTTGAAAAAGTGTTGTAAAACGTGAATAACAATGCACATATTAGATGTACCTATTACAACGCTTTTTCAAATAAGCGCTGTAAAATGTGCATTATAATGCATATATTGGATGCACATTTTTACAGCGCTTATTTGAAAAAGCGGTGTAAAATGTGCATTATAACGCATATATTGGATGCACATTTTACAGCACTTATTTGAAAAACCGTTGTAAAATGTGAACCCAATATATGCATTATTATACACAGTTTACAGCGCTCTTTTTAATAAGCGCTGTAAAAGGTGCATAATAATACATATATTGAATGCACCTTTTACAACACTTTTTCAATAAGCGCTGTAAAATGTGCATAACAAGCATTCAATATATCTACATGTTTTATAGCGCTTTTTGATTTTAAAAAATCGCTGTTGTATCTTTTTACAACGCTCGATTCTACAGCGTTTTTTTTATAAAAAAAAGCGTTGTAAGTGGCTTAAAAAAACGTTGTAAAATCCTATTTATCGCGTAATGACTTCTAAGAAACTAAATACCTACTTACACAATTAATTTTAAATTTTCGTTGATTTTGTGATCTTATAAATTAATTTCATATTCATCCAACAAAGTGGAAGAGATATTTTTAATTTAATAGTTTCTTATATTATACATTTCATTTTATTATTCAACATCTATTTTTGTCTGATAAACATATCTCTATAAAATTTCACTTTTTTTTTCGTAAGCAACAATTCTTTTCCAATAATTTCATATATTAAAGTTCATATATTTTTTTTAAATCACAACAAAATGCAAAATTATGATATATGTACTTTAAGGCTCGCATGCATATTAATGTAAACACGAAATTCTACCCTACAGAAAACAGGACATTATAAAGGTAAACATTATAATAATCGAAAAGCTTGATGTACTTGTTGGTTTAAAATATATATATTATAATATTATTAAAAGTGGGGTCAATTATTTTTTTAGATAAAGTTGCTACAAGTCATAAATAAGTTCTCTTTTTCGATCTCGACTATCCATTTATTTAATTATAGTTTAAATATAAATTTGATCTTTGTGATCATAATATTTTTGTATTTACTCTAATATTTGTAAGTTTTTTTTTAATAACTCTATAAATATAATTTTATATAAAAAAAGTTCTTGCATTCAACTTCTACTACAAAATTTGTAATAGTATTAAATCTAAATATAATTAAACATAATTTTTTTAATCTAAAATTAAATTTTCAATATAATTAAATTATAACATAATAAAACAATTTTTTTTCTTTTAACTATTTATAATAAGTTTCAAAATTGATAGTTTCAGAAGTTTCAAATTTTTGAAATAAAAATTATATTTAAAAATTTGAAAAGTTTCAAAAGTTTCCAAATATAGAATGTTTCAAAATTTTCTTATTTCAAAAGTTTTGAATTCATAGAAAGTTTTGAAAATTCTAGAATTTTCTACTTTGAAATTTTCTAAATGTTGAAAGTTTCAAAAATTCAAGAAATTGCTATTTTAAAACTTTCGAATATTTTTAAAATTTTATGTTTCGGAACTTTGAAATTTTCGAGTGCCACTTACTTTTTATTGCAAAGATTTTTAAAGTTTCAAAAGTTAAGGTAATTTTTTCTAAAGTTTCGAAAGAGAGGATGAAAAAATAAGAAGTTAAAAAAGTTGAAGATTTTGTAGATAGTTAAAATGGCAAAATTGTATTTTTATATTGACTGAGGGTGACAGGTTTAGATGTAATGGTGTAGGGTAAAATCCTCCATAACAGTACTTCCTTTGTATCTTGGTCTGGATTTTCAACTACTCCCTCCAACATTCTGGTTCTGATTTCTAGATTCATATGCAAACTAGTTTTATATCTCAAACATATCTCTAAACACCCAATAAGATTGTACACTAACATTAGGGATTGTAGGCGTAGTCATGGGATAGGTCTATCGTGGAGTCCTCCTAGAACATTGAATGAAGAATTCATCATTAGTCATATGTACGTAGTTATGCAAGTATTGAAGCAATATGAAATGAAGAATCGAGTGCTTCTGAAAACTTAATCCGTCAATATTCATATGAAATGCAAACAACATCAATAAGATAAAAATAATAATTCTATGAGTTGCTTCTCTTCAGCATAGCTCATCAAAATGTTATGTTTTAGTTATATTAGAAAAGAATAAATAATGAAGAAAAAGACATTCGCGATTTAAGTTTTTTATGGAAGAATACCGAAATATTATGGGTCCTACATATATCCATATGTGCCTTAGGGTGTGCATATGCATAAAAATCAGCCCTTTTACTAGAATTTGATATTAATTGAGAGAAAATAAAATAAAAGATTGCTACTGCAAATTTAGAGCAGTTCAGAGGCTCTTTTTGGACATACAAGTCGCAACTTGTTTCACCCGGCCTACTCGAAGAAAGTGTTGCCTACCCCTTTTCATAGGGTGCTTAATAACTTCACACACATCCATAGTCGGTAAGGCTCGTTCGTTTCATTCAACATGATTGTGTCTACTATCAACAAGAGATTAAGGATGATCAGTCCCTCAATTTGTCAATAAATAACCAACAACCATGATAGTGGCTTAGACTATCTTAACCGAACTGTAATAGTGCTCCTTGCAACTTCCAACTGAGATTATCTTAATGTACGAGCAGTCAACAATCTTCTCAAGGTCCATTGAGTATCCCTTATTTTCCTATAACTTTGATCCTGTCGACGAAGTAAAATATCCCATACCTATGTCACGTAGTCTCATTTGCATCCACTTGGTACCAAACTGAAACACTTAGAATGACCCCAACACACTGAGCACAGAACAATCACTACATCAGAGAACTCCGAAATTTCTCCTTTGTCCACATATCCTCGATTTTTCTTAAGTCGTACAACTACGTCAACTGTAGTGTTCTTATCAGTATGTTATTCCAGTTATAAATTTAACAATTTTATCACCACATATGCTTGGGGATCCAAGCTTCCTCAAATATTTTTCGAAGTCATGCCAAAGACTATACCACTTGGGACACACAAACTTCCTTTCAGTTTAGTACTTCATTTCAAGTGTCACGTTTTCCATTAAAATCTAACTTGAATTTAATCCACAAATCAAGGTCTACATTTGTCTCGTGCCTAACACCTCAAATTCACGCTTCACTAGAAAATTTCTTACATACTTCGCAATTATGCACAAACTCGAAAATAATCCTCCTACCTCTACTGCCAACATTCATTCTGATACTTCTTAATTCCGCTGTGTCCTTCATTTTCAACTTGATGATTATCCTTTCATTATGACAGGTCAACCGCATTGTATTCACTCCATCACTTTTCCATTTATACAAACCATACATTTCTACCTCGAACCTTGATACATCTTCATTATAGTGGTTCCAATAAATCAAGGCATACTAATTCCCACCAAACTTTTCCATTTCATGTTCAATTGTTTCCTATCAAACAAACATTTAACTCCTTTGA
Organism: Cicer judaicum; assembly: GCA_037974835.1. Lineage (NCBI taxonomy): Eukaryota > Viridiplantae > Streptophyta > Magnoliopsida > Fabales > Fabaceae > Cicer > Cicer judaicum. Next base: position 5,747,976 of record JBBPBS010000417.1, read on the forward strand.
TTGACGAACACAATAACAATCCCCATGACATGCACTCAAGTAATATCTTTATATCTTGGCACACCTTTATAATACTAATGTCTGAATTATAGGTTAGATAATTCCTTTCCTGAATCTTTAATTGTCATAAGCTACATCTCTATGTGCTGCTCCAATAAATTTCTTGGCACATTTTCCAATATTTGGTTCACTCGTTGGATTCTTATTCCTTCTTAACCTTCACCGAGATACAAACTGAAAGAATCCTAACAATCGAACGTCCTAAAGAATTATTTCTCAAACATTCCTCATAAACATTTCCTAAGAAATAATTATCTATAACTGCATCCTCATAAATTTTGCAGTAAAATATCTCAAGGACCCACATACCTTTCATTGTTCATCTAGTCACTAAAACACTCATTTTAAATCTCAACGATTGATTTCCCAAGACCAACAACTAAATCATAAATCATTCGTTACATCTCTTCTTTTTCACTTTCTATCATTTAACAGGATTCTAAAATTTGATCCTCAAAATCTCCAAACACTTCCATCCTTAACATGAATTATTTATCACTTGCCTGTCTCAACTCCTTCGATTATGAAAGTTTTAAGCATTACTTGGTCCTCCATCCAACCTTGTGGATTTTAAGTCATCAACTAAAAAAAATCAACCATCTTACGGTCCCAAATCAAATCTCGAATAATCCTTCCGACCTATCAAAATATTAACATCCTCTTAGTATTTTCAATCCTTTAATAGACTCTCAAAAGTTATATTACCACAATCTCAAAGTATTCTCGTACTCGATACTTCAAATTCCACTTAATGGTAACATAGAGTTCAATACATCAAGGCTTAACTCATTATGTTTTTCCGAACATCGCTCAAAATTCACACTTACGTGTCTATAGTTTCATCCAATATCACTATCCATACTTACTATCTTCTAAACCACAAAGAGATTTGTCACTTATCAACAAAATATATATTCTCACTCTTGTAATCATCATGAGATTCATACTTAACAATCTAAGTCGCAAATCTAGATTAACTCCAATGCTCCACTTTACCCTTCAAGGTATCGACTATTCCTCAAATTGTACTTTATCTAACCAAGGTGGTATTTACCCCTAACGTGCAGTGCCCCTTAACTTCAATACAAGCCTCTTAATGGACACCTAAGCACCAAATTCTATTCCAAATGGAATTCCTATCTTCTCAATAATTCCTTGATGTTCACATCTCTTTGACAGTTATCAAACTTCATCCAGTCTCATCCTGAAATCTACCAGGAAAACATCTAATACTTTTCTTAATAAAAGTCTTCCACTTAGATCTTTACTTGAATTCCCTTATTAGTCTAATGTTAATCCATCCATACTTATCATCTTCAAGTTAGCACCAACACATAGCTTCTGTGTCCTTGGAACCATTTAATAAATTCCACGTCGTCATGATCTGCTTCAACTCTGCCTGACAATCTGTCATCTCGAAGATCTTTTCCACTTCTTGAATCCACTAATCAGCTTTTTCCTGAGTTCTCATCACCCTTGAACTTTGGAGGATGGTAACGACAAAAATCTTCCAATCCTCTAGACTTAATAGCACATATCTCTCTTTTCCTCTTTTCCTCTTCTCCAGATCCCGTCGAGTCTATACAGCAGTTCGTGCAACAACAAAACATCCATGTTATTTGTAGCTTCAACCAATTGATCATCCCTACTGACGTTCATCCTTGCAACGTCGTTCCCTCTTGGGGGTAGTATTTTCGAAAAACCAACATCAAGAAGAAGTGTTAACACCACTTCGAATAATTCCAAAACTAAGTTTCGAATATATCAACACATAATAACTACCCCTGATCTGACAACTCATACCAATTACCCCAATGCATGATCAGATAACGACTCAGAACCTACAAGTTGACCTACAATCTATAACCAAAGGATCCACAGCCCCCAAAGAAAACCAAACCAAAGCTTTGATACCACAATGTAACACCCCAATTTTCAAAGCGAGGGTGTATGTTTTTTCAAAACAAATTAAAATAAAACAGAGAAATAAATAAGGTAACACCTTTGGATAAATAATCAAGTCATTATAATTTACAAGCAGCGGAAAAGCTTCTTGAGATATGAATCCGAAATATTTACATATCAAAAGTGGTACATGTAATCCCATTGAAAATAACATGTCATGCTGACAATATTAGTATAGGTACAGTCTTCCAGTTTAAAATAAACACAATACAAAAGAAAGACATTTGTTCCCTCTATGTCAACCTAATCTGATCATTCTACAAAAAAAAACTATAGCTATACACCCTGAGTGATCTCCACGCGCCCCGTAAGATCCTCCTAACATAGCTCCAGTCATGCATTCCCATCCACAGGGTATGAACCGGTAGGATCGTCCTGTCTCTCATCTGAGGGCAAAGCCCAGATTTCCACAATAGTTGTAAAGGGTCACCAACTGAAATTAATAGTTAACACAACATTTAAGTTTTTAAATGCACAAATAACCTTTGCACTTAGCATGCACCTTAAAATAGGTTTCCATATGATAAACATGCCTAAATAAAGTTGAAAATTGAAGTTTTTAACAAAACAACATTGTTGTATTCGAATACAGCATCTCTGTATTCGAATACAAGGCTGTTTCAGCATTCAGCAACAAAACAACATGTCTGTATTGGAATACAACAGTCTGTATTCGACTACACAGCAACTCAGTAGCAAAACAACATGTCTGTATTCGACTACAGCAGTTTGTATTCGACTACACAGTAAGTTAGTGGCAAAAACAGGATGTCTGTATTCGAATACACAGCAGACAGCAGCAGAAAAACAGCAAAATTCAGCATTTTTCAGCTTTTTAAAGGGTATCGAAACCAATCAACACTTACACACAAATCCAAACAATCATACTTAACAATTATAGCGCAATCACTACGACATCTTGCGTTTTGAAATGGTTTTGCAATCAATCACACTTACACATAATTCCAAAACATCCACACTTGGCAATTATAACACAATTACCAGGACAACTTAAGTTTCGAAATGGTTTTGCAATCAAACACACTATCACACAATTCCATAACATAACTCTTAGAAAAATCAACACAATCACAATGACATCTCAAGTTCAAACACTCAATCATAAACTTGAATCAAACACACTTACACATAATTTCAAAACAAAACGCTTAACAGTTACAACGCAATACCCACGCAGACAAGATGAACCAACAAATCACATAGCACCACCTTGACGCGACAATCCCATCACAGACAAGATGAACCAACAAATCACATAGCATCCCTTTGACTCGACAATCCGAACACAGACAAGATGAACCAACAAATCACATGGCATCACCTTGACTCGACAATCCCAACACAGACAAGATGAACCAACAAATCACATGGCATCACCTTGACTCGACAATCCCAACACGGACAAGATGAACCAACAAATCACATGGCATCACCTTGACTCGACAATCCCAACACAGACAAGATGAACAAACAAATCATGTAACACCGCATTTTTCAAAGCGAGGGTTTTTTTTTTCAAAGGAAATTAAAATAAAACAGGGAAATAAATATGGTAACACCTTTGGATAAGTAATTAAGTCATTATAATTTACAAGCAGCGGAAAAAGTTCTCAATCCATGAATTCAAAATATTTACATAACAAAAGTGGTACAGTCTTCCATGTTTAAAAATAAACGCAACCCAAAAAAAAACATATGTTCCCTCTGTGTCAACCTAGTCTGATCATTTTACAAAATACTAAACACCCTAGGTGATCTCCACGCACCCAATGAGATCCTCCTAGCGTAGCTCCAAACAAGCATTCTGTAAGACCCATAGTGTTTAAATCCTAAATCATACAATTTTAGGGTATTTTGTGTGGAATTTCTTAGGCTGTTAGCCCAATTTTTGGTATGAAGTGAGTTAAATGCCAAAAATATATTTTTGGAAATTGGATTAAAATTATTTATCGGGAAATAATTTACTTCCGTTATGAAGGATTTAATACCGGTCAATTGAGTTGCGACGAGAGTGGATATTTTTAACAAAAAGTGGTTTGGGAAGTGATGGGTGAAATGGTAATTTTAATAAATATCTAATTTTGAGATATTTATTAATTATAATTGATATATATATATATATATAAATATATATGTATACAAATATATGAATATATATATTATAAGTAATATATATATATATATATATATATATTAGAATAGTAAGTAATATATATATGTATATATATAAGCTAGAGAAGGAAAGGAAAGAAGGAAAAAAGAAAACGTAAACGTGAAACAGAGGAAGCTAGCACGCCGCCCATCGTCCTTCCTCCTTCTTCCTTCTTGTTTTCTTTATTTGCTTTCTTTGACTTCAAGAATAGAAACCCAAGGCTTAGTGGGTAAGAAAGCAAGGATTTCTCAACTTCACTCTTCCTCTTTGATTCGAAAACGAAGAAAAATGATGTTAGGGATTTCAAAACCATCAAACACAAACCTCCCCGTTTCATCTAGATCTAAGCTTCGTTTCACGAAGAGATATAAGGGAAAGTTGCTCACTACCACACTACGGTGCTAGGCGACCAACTTTGAAAGCGGCGTAGCGAGCGAAAAATTTACCGGATTTACTCGCGGTACCGTAATCGCACGTTAAAGCTAACGTGAGGGTAAGGGCTCCTTCAAAACTTTTAGTTTGCATTTAGGGACTTATCTGTGGTTGTGTGGAAAAGAATTTTGTTAGGGTAAAAGTATTGATTTGGGGAAAATGAATTTAACTCATTTGTGTATGTTTTGAGTAAATGAAATTTTGATGTGTTTGAGTGGTATGTTGTGTTGATTTGTGTTCGTCATATTTGACGTGTTCTTAATAATACTGATGAAATTTGATATGTTTATGATTGGAGTTGATAAAATGTTTGAGTTATTTTGCGTGGAATTTGAAAACCATTAGAGTTAAACGAGTATTAAGAATGGGGAATCTCTTAATGTCTGCGTTTACTTAATATTGTCGTAAAAATGATTTTGTGGAGAAATGAATGGTTATGTTATGGTGCAAATTGTGGATTAAATTTGATAATATGTTTGAGTTGTTTTGTGTGGAATTTGAAAACCATTAAGTTAAACGAGTATTAAGAATGGGGAATCTCTTAATGTCTTGTTTACTTAATGTGTGTTTGTGAAAATCATTTAAGTTAACTGGATAATAAGAATGGGGAATCTCTTAATGTTTTGGTTACTTAATGTTGTTTTGGAAATCATTTAAGTTAACTTGATATTAAGAATGGGGAATCTCTTAATGTCTTGGTTACTTAATGTTGTTTTTGGAAATCGTTTAAGTTAACTGGATATTAAGAATGGGGAATCTCTTAATGTCTTGGTTACTTAATGTTGTTTTGAATATCACTTAAGTTAAAAGAATATTAAGAATGGGGAATCTCTTAATATGTCTGTTTGCTTAATGTTTGGGTTGAAAATCGGTTAAGTTAAATGAGTATTAAAAATAGGGAATCTTTTAATATCTGCATTTATTTATCGATTGTTGTGGATGGAGTCAGTGTATGCTCATGCATTTCATTTTGGTAAATTATGCTGACCCGTGATAGGTGGCACCTCGGTTAACGGTACTGACCCGTGATAGGTGGTACGTTTATGATTTACGTTTTTAGTAGATCGTGCTGACCCGTGATAGGTGGCACCTCGGTAACTGGTACTTTGATCTGCGATAGGCGGTACAATTATGATTTACGGCCCTTCGAGGAGGGTTTTGGTTTGGAATTCCGAGTCCATGCATTTTGGCATATACGCATTGCATTAGGGTGCTTGGCACACGAGTCACGTTTGATTCAAGTTTATGATTGTGTTGAAATTGCTAAGTGTTATGTGTTGATATTATGCGTAAGAGTGATTGATTGTAAACTTTTTGAAACTTAAATTGTCGTGGTAATTTTGTTATAATTGCCAAGTGTGGATGTTTTGGAATTGTTTGTAAGTGTGATTGATTGCAAAACCATTTCAAAACTCAAGATGTCGTAGTGTTTGCGCTATAATTGTTAAGTATGATTGTTTGGATTTGTGTGTAAGTGTTGATTGGTTTTGATACCCTTTAAAAAGCTGAAAAATGCTGAGTTTTGCTGTTTTTCTGCTGCTGTTTGCTGTGTATTCGAATACAGGAATCTGTATTCGAATACATACATGCTGTTTTGTTACTGACTTGCTGTGTAGTCGAATACATACTGTTGTATTCGAATACAAACATGTTGTTTTTGCTATTGAATGCTGAAACAGCCTTGTATTCGAATACAGAGATGCTGTATTCGAATACAACAATGCTGTTTAGTTAAAAACTTCAATTTTCAACTTTGTTTATGCATGTTTAGCATATGGAAACCCTTTTAAGGTGCATGCTAAGTGGAAAGGTTATTTGTGCATTTAAAAACTTAAATGTTATGTATTAACTGTTAATTTCGGTTGGTGACCCTTTACAACTATTGTGGAAATCTGGGCTTTGCCCTCAGATGAGAGATAGGACGATCCTACCGGTTCATACCCTGTGGACGGGGATGTAGATGGGAATGCCTGATTAGAGCTATGTTAGGAGGATCTTACGGGGCGCGTGGAGATCACTCAAGGTGTTTAGTTTGTTTTGCAGAATGATCAGATTAGGTTGACATAGAGGGAACATACGTCTTTCTTTTGTATTGTGTTTATTTTAAACTGGAAGACTGTACCACTTCTTGATATGTAAATATTTCGTATTCATATTTGGAGAAACTTTTCCGCTGCTTGTAAATTATAATGACTTAATTATTTATCCAAAGGTGTTTACCTTATTTATTTCTCTGTTTTATTTTAATTTCTTTTGAAAAAAAAAATACACCCTCGCTTTGAAAAACGGGGTGTTACACATTCCCATCCGTAGGGTACGAACCGGTAGGATCATCCTGGCTCTCTTCTGAGGGCACAGCCCAAATTTCCACAATAGTTGTAAAGGGTCACCAACCGAAATCAACAGTTAACACATAACATTTAAGTTTTCAAATGCATAAAATAATCTCTCAACTAAGCATGCACCTTAAAAGGATTTTTCATATGTGAAGAGTTCATATAATGCTTGCCAAATATAAATGAAATCAAATAAAGTTCTATAAATATCAAGTAATATATAACTGACCAAAACATTGATAAATCAATGGAGTAATCAACTATCCAACTCAAAATAAGATTTTCCACTAAGCCAATCGATTAGGCAAATCGATTTTCTGATAGTTTTTAGTGAAAATAGAACTCTGAACTTACATCAATCGATTGGGGAAATTGATTTTGTGAAAGACAGAGCCCCTGTAATGAATCCAATCGATTTCTTAAGTGGTTTTGAAACAACACATTACCAAATCGATTGGGTAAATCGATTTCGTGAAAGACAGAGTCCCTATATTGAAGCCAATCGATTGGGCAAATCGATTTCGTGAAAAGTGGCTGAGTTCTTGGATGGCCAAATCGATTTGGTCAATCGATTTCTTCAATGCATTTTCAAATTTCAAGAAAACAGGAGACATATCCATCGATTCATTCAATCGATTTGATCAATTTAGAGAAGTCCCTGTAACTGATCCAATCGATTGGGGCAATCAATTTCCCTGCGTAATCTTCCAAAAATACATAAACTAGCTCAATCACATTCATACATAATCCCAAATCTTAACACTTAGCAATTCCAACGTGATCACCACGATAAATTAAGCTTCGAAATAGTTTCGCAATCAAACATGCTATCACCAAATTCCAAAACATAACACTTATAACACAATTACTACAACATCATGAGTTTCGAAATAGTATTGCAATCAAACATGCTATCACCAAATTCCAAAACATAACACTTAACACTTATAACACAATACCCACAACATCACGATGAACCAACAATTCACAATTTACCAGGGTGTAGTCTCTCACGGACAAACACTTGTGCAGTCTCTCACGGACAAACACAATTCACCAAGGCGTAGTCTCTCACAGACAAACACCTGTGCAGTCTCTCACGGACAAACACAATTTACCAGGGTGTAGTCTCTCACGGACAAACACCTGTGCAATCTCTCACGGACAAACACAATTTACCCAAAAACGTAAGTCGTAAACGTACCACCTATCACGGGTCAGTACTGTTTACCGAGGTGCCACCTATCACGGGTCAGCACAACTTACCAAAAAGCATAAACCATAAACGTACTGCCTATCACGGGCCCGTACCATTTACCAAGGTGCCACCTATCACGGGTCTGCACGGTTTACTAAAACAAACATTAAGTAAACAAGACATTAAGAGATTCCCCATTCTTAATACTTATTTAACTTAAACGATTTTCAAAACAAACATTAAGTAAACGAGACATTAAGAGATTCCTCATTCTTAATACTCATTTAACTTAAGTGATTTTCAAAACAAACATTAATTAAACAAGACATTAAGAGATTCCCCATTCTTAATACTTATTTAACTTAAACGATTTTCAAAACAAACATTAAGTAAACGAGACATTAAGAGATTCCCCATTCTTAATACTCATTTAACTTAAGTGATTATCAAAACAAACATTAAGTAAACAAGACATTAAGAGATTCCCCATTCTTAATGCTCGTTTAACTCTAATGGTTTTCAAATTCCACACAGAACAACCTCAACAGTATTCACAAATTTATTACACAATTTACGCCAAAACACAATAATTCATTTCTCCACAAAATCATTTTCACGACGACATTAAGTAAACGCAGATAATAAGAGATTCCTCATTCTTAATACTCATTTAACTTAACGATTTTCAAAACAAAACATTAAGTAACCAAGACAAACATTAAGTAAACGATTTTCCAAAACAAACATTAAGTAACCAAGACATTAAGAGATTCCCCATTCTTAATACCCAATTAACTTAAACGATTTTCAAAACAACATTAAGTAACCAAGATATTAAGAGATTCCCCAATCTTAACGCCCAGTTAACTTAAACGCTTTTTAAAACAACATTAAGTAACCAAGACATTAAGAGATTCCCCATTCTTAATATCCAGTAAACTTAAACGATTTTCACAAACACACATTAAGTAAACAAGACATTAAGAGATTCCCCATTCTTAATACTCGTTTAACTTAATGGTTTTCAAATCCCACACAAAACAGCTCAAATATATTATCAAATTCAATCCACGATTCACACCAAAACATAACCTTTCATTTCTCCACAAAATCGTTTTCAGGACAACATTAAGTAAACGCAGACATTAAGAGATTCCCTATTCTTAATACTCGTTTAACTCTAAAGGTTTTCAAATTCCATGCAAAACAACTCAAACATTTTATCAACTCCAATCATAAACATATCAAATTTCATCAGTATTAATTAAGAACGCGTCAAATACGACGAACACAGATCAACACAACATACCACTCAAACACATCAAATTTTATTTACTCAAAACATACACAAATGAGTTAAATTCATTTTCCCCAAATCAATACTTTAACCCTAACAAAATTCTTTTCCACACAACCATAGATAAGACCCTAAATGCAAAATAAAAGTTTGGAAGGAGCCCTTACCTTCACGTTAGCTTTAACGTGCGATTACAGTACCGCGAGCAAATCTAGTGAAATCTCCGCACGCAATGCCGCTTCCAAAGTTGGTCCCCTAGCACCGTAGCGTGGTAGTGAGCAACTTTCCCTTCTATCTCTTCCCGAAACGAAGCTTATATCTAGATGAAATGGGAAGGTTTGTGTTTGAATCCCTAATACCGTTTTTCTTCGTTTTCAAATCAAAGAGGAAGAGTGAAGTTGAGAAACTCTTGTCCTATCACCCACCAAGCCTTGGGTCTCTATTTTTGAACAAAAGGAAGCTGCGAAAAACGAAAATGGAGGAAGGAGGGAGAAGGTTCTCGCACGCGCAGAGGAAGAAGAAGGTAAATTTTGTGTTTCTCTACCTTGTCTTTCTTTCCCTTGCTTTTCGTTTCTTTATTTTTCCTTCTTTACAAATCACATGGCATCACCTTGACTCGACAATCCCAACACAGACAAGATGAACCAACAAATCACATGTAATACATTACCTTGACTCGACAATCCCAACACGGACAAGATGAACCAACAAATCACATGGCATCACCTTGACTCGACAATCCCAACAAGGATAAGATGAACCAACAAATCACATGGCATCACCTTGACTCGACAATCCCAACACGGATAAGATGAACCAACAAATCACATGGCATCACCTTGACTCGACAATCCCAACACGGACAAGATGAACCAACAAATCACATGGCATCACCTTGACTCGACAATCCCAACACGGACAAGATGAACCAACAAATCACATGACATCACCTTGACTCTATCCACTACAATTTTTAAGTAAATGCAATATTAAAAGATTCCCCGTTTTTAATATTCATTTAAATTAAATGATTTTCACAACAAACATTAAGTAAGCAAGACATTAAGAGATTCCCCATTCTTAATGCTCATTTAACTTAAACAATTTTCACAACACACATTAAGTATACGAGACATTAAGAGATTCCCCATTCTTAATACTCGTTTAACTCTAATGGTTTTCAAATTTCACACAAAACAAACTCACACATATTATCCAATTCAATCCAAAACACATCAATTCATTTCTCCACAAAATCCAATCATAAACATATCAAATCTCACAAGCATTAATCATGAACACGAAAAATACGATGAACACAAATCATCACAACATACGACTCAAACACAACAAAGTTGGTCCCCTAGCACCGTAGCATGGTAGTGAGCAACCTTCCCTTCTATCTCTTTGTGAAACGAAGCTTAGATCTAGATGAAACGGGGAGGCTTGTGTTTGACGGTTTTGAAATCCCTAATATCATTTTTCTTCATTTTCGAAACAACGAGGAAGTATGAAGCTGAGAAAACCTTGCTCTCTTACCCACTAATCCTTGGGTTTCTATTCTTGAAGCCAAAGAACGAAAGAGGAAGCAAAAACAACGAAGAGGAAAAAAGGGAGATGGAGTGGTTCGCGCGGGCAGAGGAAGAAGAAGGAAAAATGTTTTGTTTCTTTCTCTCCTTTCTCCTTTCTTCCTTTTTCCTTCCTTTATATTTCTTTTCTTTCTATTTCCTTCCTTTCCTTTTCTTATACTTATATACATATATATTACTAATAATAATAATAATATATATATATATATATATATATATAATAGTTAAACCTAAATAAATAAATATCTACCAACTCTCACATCCATCACTTCACTCACATCTCAAACTATTTTGATAAAAATATTTACTCTCATCGCAACTCAATTGTCAAATACAATTTTCAGCAACCTGAGATATTTTGGACAAAAACGCCCAAAATTAAATCCTTCGTGACGTAAATGAATTATTTTCCGACAAATAATTTTAATCCAATTTCCAAAAATATATTTTTGGCATTTAACAGACTCAATACCAAAAACTGGGCTAACTACCTAAGAAATTCCACACAAAATACCCTAAAATTGTATAATTTAGGATTTAAAAACTACGGGTCTTACAAGTAACACTTGACAAGAAGATTTGGAGGCACACAAGACTTCTTCCTCTTCTTGGTTAATTTTTATTTGCAATTTTAGTTAATGAATTTTATTATATATTTTGTTATTAGCATGATTATGTGTAACTAGATCCAATAACCTATTAAGGCTATGGTAGATCATCTATCAATTTGATTATATTATTCTCCTAAATTTGTAATTTGTATCTTTCATCTAATGAATGAATTAATCGTTGCATTTTAATCTCAATAAGATGTAGTTATCTATTAACAAGTTAATTAGTTTACATGTAAACTCACTATAACTAATTAATAGAACTCTAAGATAAATTGATAAGGAAAGATTGGACTGACTATAACTCAATTTCTTATTACAATCAATATTTAGTTACGAGTCTACTAGTTTGTAATGATTTTTTAAGTGATTATCTTGGATAAATATGAAAGTTACTGATCAAGAAAAATATTTTTTTTTTCTATCACTAACCATAATTATTCTTAATAGTAATAGATTAGATGATTGACATCAATTGAAAGTATAAATGATAAGTGTTTTATATGATATAATTATAATCAACATATGTTTCCCAAACCAAGTTTTATTGAATAATGTTTTAGGTTTTCAATCAATTTTTTCTAGTTAATTGCCTTGTTTGGTTTTGTTACTAACAATGTGGTGTTTGTGGATCAAAGATGGGTTCTTGAAATTATTTGCATTTAGACTCGATCTATCATAAGCTTAAGACCAGAAGACCATATAGTTGAACTTGAAGGGAATGAAGGGCAACACTAATTAGCTAATCATGTGCATGATATCATTGACATGTCGAATGATAAGGAAAAAAGGGATATGAGAAGAAGACCATATAGTTGAACTTGAAGGGAATGAAGGGCAACACTAATTAGCTAATCATGTGCATGATATCATTGACATGTCGAATGATAAGGAAAAAAGGGATATGAGAAGATGATGTAATTGACCTTCAAACCCTACACACTAGTATTGAGGGGCCTAAATACAAGATGCTCAATTTAAATTCAAGCCAATGATGTTTTAAATGCTACAAGAAATTGGATAATTTAGTGCATCGCCTAATAAAGACCCTCATTTTCATCTCAAGTAGTTGGTAGAAGTTGATAAAATTAGTTACTAAATGTCTGAATGTATATATAAATATTACGACAAAGTTAATTAGACCCGTTAATATTCTTGTTGCTTGTATAGAGTTTTTAGGTAACTGAAGAGAGAAAATAACTTTGAATTTTATTTCTGGAATAAATTTGGAGTTCTTTTTTACATATAAAAAGTCTTCTCCTATTTGGAATTCATTAAAGATTTTTGTTTTCCAACAATCTCATTTCTAAGCTATCTTGAAAGGTGGAGTTTGAAGAGTAGGATTTGAGAAAGGGCCTTCAACTAATCCCTTTGCTATCATCCTATAAGCAGCTTCAGTAAAGTGAGCTCCATCCCAATTTATTAGTTTTGAGGTATCCGAACAAACTTTCGTACCTGGCCCTCCACATGGAATATTAAAATTGACATTGTATGGCCCATCTAATCCACAACATGCTTTTAAAATCTCATTTTTGTCGGAAGTAAAGCCTGCAATGTACATATAACAAATTCAAAGTTTAAATTGGCAAATAATTATTTTTCGATTAAAGAAAGTAAGATCAACACACACCATATTGTTGTGGTGCTTGATATAAACGTTTGGCATCATTGTAGTAGTCAAAATATATTATTTTAGCTTGAGAATTCTTTTGTTGTAATGTCATCATGGCATTTTTGAGTTGCTCGTTAAAGTATTCGACTAAATTATTGTAAGCTATCAAGCACCCAAATTCATCAAAGTCTTCATTCTTTTTACTATCAACGATTGTCAGAAAAGCAGCATTACACCCTATTGAAAAGTTCCCAGGAACCACAAGCTCAATCGCTCCTTCTTCAATTAACACCTAAGAAATGGAAAGAAAATAAAATAAAATATTTGTTATATGTACTCATGTACATGATTCATTCGATTATATCTATAATGAAATCTAATTTCTAATGATTGGATCATCATTTAAATACTTAAATTTGACATAACATACAGAGATAGTATTTGCAATTGCTTCTACTATGATGGGGACAATTTCTCGAATTTCTGTAATAGTTTTCTGATCGAAAGCATACTGAATAACATCATTTCCACCTATCTCTCCAACAAGAAACATTGATTTTTTGAAGTAGACATCACACTCTGTTACATAGTGGAACAACAATTATGTTAAAAAATATTGAAAAAATAGAATTTATTTAACGCAAATACATTAATCAAGGAGTTATGATAGTTATAAAAAATACTACTAATAATCAAGGAGTTATAGTAAAACCTTCTTTGTTTTTACATAGGGAGGATTTTAGCTCCTTAAACCATCCAAGTTGAACACTTAATGTGTTATTTGTCGCTGGTACCCTAACTCCACGATTTGTGAAAAATGATTCTTCAAGTGCAATGGAACCAGCAACTGCAAAATTCATTCCTTTCCTAATGTCTTGGTCTTTAGAAAGATTTTTTACGGCTAGCAAAAATGGCAGTCCATATGCCTCAGCTACAATATGAATGGCCACAATTTAGTTAATTATAGATAAAAAATGAAGCAATGTTATTTTTTGATTTTGAAGAATGTAAACAACTTTAATAGATAGAGCATGTTTGAGTAAAAATGCCTATAAAGTCTATGATAAGCCGTCCATTCGACAAACGTCCAGCTGGATGTTTGAAGTATGTTGAGCCATAAGGACTATCGCTAGGCATGGGATGGTCACGATGGAAAGCCATAGCATTCCCAATATCACTTATAGAGTCACCAAAGTTGAATATAGCTTCATATGGGAGAGAATCAACACTTGAAACAACATTTCCAAGAAAACCAAATGTGAGGATAACGCAAAAGAGATTAAAGATCTTCATGGTGTTATTTATTTTTTATGATCAATATTGATATATATGGTGATGAATGTTTGACAAATGGGTTTAATAAGCTTTATATATAGCGGCACTAATGCCTTACCTCGTCATATAGTAAATTATCTAGGTTGTTTAATATAAATGATTTAACTATTTTAATTCTTGTAAAGTTGTATCCTTAGTATTTAACTTGTTTTTTTCAACTTATACGCATGCACAAACACAAGTTTGGTTGGACCGAACATAGTTTGTTGTAACTATTTTAGTTTTATTGATTGCATATGAATTAATTATTTTGAATCTTGTAAAGTGTTATGATACATAATTGACATTTTCCAACACATATCAACCTACATACAAAAATTTGTTTTGTTGAGCACTAGTTGTTGTTATTTTAGTTTTTTTAACTATATATAAACACTAAAATTAGGATGTGATTTCCTCGCTCCTTATACTATAAAAATCCTCATGATAACAATATAGTGTTTAAAACTCTAATTAAAATTGTTTCTCAAATGAGTAAACTAATTATAATTGCAATCCTCCATTAAATATAAAATCATATTGCATAGTGTGTGTTAATAATTTTTTTTTTTTTTAAGTTATTGATGTCATAATCTTATTAAACATTAGGGTTTCTTAATTTATCATGAAATAAATTAAATGTATTATATTTGATGATTAATGTTTTTAATATTTTATAATATGACTAAATATGAAAATTTCTTAACGGAGATTAATTTTAAAGTATTATATTTTTAATGTTAAGATTTCAACATTTGATCTAATATTGCAATAATTAAAGGGTAAATTTACGAGTCGTTAAAATAACGCACATGTCATTATGATTTACCCGTACTTCAAGACATGTATTGTTGAAAGTGTCATTGTTGTAAACAACAAAACTAAGGTTTTAAAAAATGTCTAATATGGTAGTTCTAACAATAACTTCCAACATACAACTCTTTTAATTTAAGAAGCATTCAAATTTATGACCGAATTGAAGACACCATTATGGTATTTAGTAGTGGTTGAAATTGACACAAAGTGCCAAATTTAGCTGTCCATAATATTTAACACTATTTTCACTTAGTTAAATGTTGTTTAAATTAGATTTATTAAATTTGGTTTTTACTGGTACATAATACTATGCATAAAGTATATATTGTATAGAAAAATTAGCATTAAAAATCACAAGATTCAATTTATGATATTTAGAAATTAAGTTTGGTGTCAGAGATTTACAATATTCACATATATTGTACACCAACCATTTACTATACCTTGTGGTAAGTAATAAGAATAAGTTCACCCTTCTAAAAAAACTAAATCTATTCTATTTCGAATACATGAAATAACAAAAAAATATTATATTAATAATAAAATTATTATTTAAAAATTAAAAATTAATACAATATAGAATAACAATAATATAATAAAATTAATTTAATTTATATATTGTCAGTATAAAATATTTATCGACTATCAATAAATCATAATTGATAGATCATTAATAATGTTTGACTTTCTTGATAACTACTTATAAAATCAATCATATGATCGATAGTGCATGGAAATTAAACTAAAAAAATCGTATTAGAAAATAACAAGATTCAATTTTTGATATTTAAGAAATGAACTTTGTGTCGTGGTATTTTCTATTCGCATGAGTGGTGATTTAATAATATGTTTTTATATTATATTTTAATATGTAATCTACACAGAAAATCATATGTCAAGTGCTATGCATGCTGCTAATATAATTGTATGTTTTTATATTACATGGTAATATAGTATGTATTATATGATTTACTGAGTGTTATGCATGCTCCTAATAACTATATGATCCGGATATAATACATGCCACTAAAGCAATTTCCACATAGAAAATCATCCATACTAATGGGGAAAATAAACATGCCACAAATGCAATTTCCACGAAGATGTATATGCATGACATGTTGATATATTCTCACACAGTCCACTAAGAATCATGTCATATGCATTCTAATTACGTTTTAAAATCATCATCTTATTCACATATCACTAAGATCACTTGCCATACATCCTTATCATGATTATCACACATTCATAGACAAATAATTATGAAAATTATAACTTTCACCACGTACACACAAAAATCGAGACTTGATGTCATATACACCATAAATATTAACATGTTAACATATTTATCAACAAAATTCAACTCCAACTCATATACATCATCAAGGTTAAAATTTTGTCACATATAACATGCAATTCATTCATATTTTTTTTCATATTCATCATAAAAATTAAAAGTTTATTACATATAACATAAAAAATCGTACTTTACTTCATATTTTCCATAAAAATTAAAAATTTATCATATATAACATAAAAATTCATACTTTACTTTATATTTATCATAAATAAGACTTTCAACACATTAAATATTAAAACTTAAACTTTCTTCATATATACCACACAATTGCATAATTTAAATCAGACAACAACCTAATAAAAGTTTCTAATCCATATTTTAATCATACAAATCATAATTATTCATATTAATTCAATTATTACTAAATAGGGCTACCATTGTGCGTAGCGAATCTCGCATGAAATGTTGGGAAATATAGATTTACCGTTCATCTCACATTATAATATACTCATGTAATTAAACGCTCTTTCACCCCTTACCTTTTTCTGATGCTTTCACTCACAAATACGAGTCCGCAAGAATAAAATAAAAAGAAAGTGGAAGACTGCTTGTTAGATGTATGTAAAAATTCTCACTTTTTTTTTATCTAAAAGAAAAAAAGTTTGAAAGCATCATGCAAAAAGAGTTGCATATAAACTAATCATATATGGCATTGTCTTCCTATTTCATTATATAAAATAAATTCCATTAATTATAGTATGTATGTATTTCTTGAGAAACCGTTAAAATGATATAATATATTAATTGAGAGTTAAAATCATAAGAAGAACCATTATCAATAATAATGAAAGAGTAATGAGTGTCAAATAACTATTTATTGTATTGTAATTTGTAACTCATCGCACATATAGTTCCACAAAATATTATATGCAAAAACTATAATAATAAAATATGTGCTAAAGTAAAAAAAAAGTGTTAAAGCAAATTACAAGAATAAAAAAAATGTGAAAGAGTGCTTGTTAGATGTGTCACATCAGATTTTTGTTTAGGTGACAATATTTGAATAAAATGGCACAATATTTGACGACGTGTTAGAATAAGATGTAGGAGTATATTTTAATATACTATAATAGTTAGATTGATTTAAGTCAAACCAAGTACCTTAGTGTTACATAAATTGAATTGCAATTTGTTCTTTATCTTATTTATTCTTGCACATTGAGAACCATTTTAACTACAAATTTTTTTTGTCTAAATAGAAAGGAATATAATTAGTTTGACAATTATTACTTTAGTCACTTGGAACAATATCTGTAACTTCCTTCCTAATTTTATTACTACTACGACATGGGTGTACTAGCTCTTAAGTTTGAGTTTGACACATCAGACGCCAAAAAGCAACACCATTACAAAATATAAATAGCACCATTTTTACCATTACATACTCCTTCATCTCAGTTTCAATCCAAACATCTATCATATCGATAATTTTACATACTCCTTAATCTCCCATTTTTACCATGCCAAAATCATCAGCACTGTAAGATGAGAAGAAATTACATCTAGGAGTAACATGATATGAGACACCCGAATCAACAATTCAAGTTGAATCCTAACATGCAAGGTTTATGGAATTATCATAACAATGTAAACATCATTAACAGATGCAACTGTTGTTGTATCTTTATCATTTTTCTTCTATGTCTTCATCTATTTTCCTTGATTGATCTCTCTTAAAAATATGCAATTTATGTTTATATGGCCTACTTTGCCACAATGATAACATATCACTTTTTTTCTAGTCCTCGACTTGCTTCTTGACTTGCTACGACTTTCAGAGTTGTAGTGTCTATGGAAATTTCTAGATTGACTTATCCCTCGTGACTTTGTTACTAGTGCTTTTGACTTTGAGGAAGAACCAAACAAACCACATTCCTTTCTTCTATCTTCTTCATTCAACATGCTCTCTTTAACTATTGTCATTTTCAACTTTCCACCTGGAGCTGAATTGGTCAACGTCACAACAAGGAATTCTCAATTATTAGGCAAGCAACTAAACAATAACAACTCTTGCAACTCCTCATCTAATTTAATATCAACAGTTGTCAACTGATTAACTGTATTATGAAAAATACTTATATTCTCTACCAATGAATCCCTATCTTTGTATTTCATATTTACCAGCTTCTGAATCATGAATGCTTTATTTTGCACATTCTTTCATTCATACAACTCTTTTAATTTTTTCCACATCTTGTTAGCATCTATTTCAATTTCAACATGTGGATATACACTCGGATCCAATCACTGTCTGATCAACACCACTGCCTTTTTATTCGTGTTCTTCTAGTCAGTGTTAGATTTAACTGTGGGTTTAGTAGTGTCACCCTCAATAGGATCATTCAAATCTTTACTGTATGACATGTCTCCCATGAGAGTCTTCCAAAGTGTTTAATTAGAAGAGTTGTGTTTAATCATATTAGGACCTTTATTTTCCTCCTCCATTTAAATGCACAAATCAATCAACCAAGCTCTAGATACCACTTTGTGGAGAGAAACTAGAGAAAATCAGAGATAACTATCTAAATAATGCATAATATTTTTCTCCCATTTGTACGGACAAATGGGAAATTAGAAAATATAATTCCATAGAGAAATAATAATTGGAAAAAAATGAAATACGAGACAAACACAATTTTTAACATGGATAACTTCCCTCAAATTGAGAGAATAAAAATTACGGGATTTATTCAAGTAAAGCTTTCACTATAATAATTCATGGGTATCCCAAAGTCTTCCTAATAACAATAGGGAACATCAGTCAACAATAACAACAACCTTATAACCTTCCACTAAAGTGGGTATTCCAAAGTAACTCTCGGAGAAGATAAAACTACTCAGACTGTATATTATGTTGAAACCAAGTTGATTTTACATTAAGCATTTTGATGTTAACAAAAGTATTTTATGAAAGCAATAAAATTGACTTCATATAGTATGAAAGAAAATTCATGTATTTGAAGAAAATCTAAAATAAGATATGATTCAAATTTATAATTGAAGAAAACATAAAATAAATATTTAATTCAAATTTATAATTGAAGAAAATCTAAAATAAGCTTTGATTGAAATTTATAATTGAAGAAAATGTAAAATAAGATTTGATTCAAATTTATAATTGATGAAAATCTAAAATAAGATTTGATTCATATTTATAATTGAAGAAAATCTTTGACCAAGTTTAAAATAAAATATAATCAACATTTGAAGAAAATTTTATTTGAAGAATTTACAAAGTCAATCTATACAAAATAGGAACAGAATCAATCTGAAGAATTTACAAACTCAATCTACACAAAATAAGTATATAATCAATCTGAAGAATTTACAAACTCAATTTGAACAACACACAATTCATAACTAAACAATGAGTAAATTTAAGCACAAATTTTCACTATAAATAGACATTTAAGCCTGAAGCAGAATAACATGGAAAAACATAAAAGAAGAACTCAAGCTCAAAGTTCTCAATTCATCTTAGAGTTCAAATAGACAAACACTTGTTCAAGTTAGAAATATTTTATGAGGGTTTATTTTCTTAGAGTGTGAGAGTTATTATTATTATTATTATTATTATTATTATTATTATTATTATTATTATCAGCTTTGTTAGAAGCAACTACTCAAGTTCCAATCTTTTGTATTCAACCCAATAGTGGCTTAGTTCATTCTTCAATCTAAGGTTGTCAGGTTGTTAGGAGAAGACTTGGATTGCAGGGTCAAGGTGGTTAATTCTTTCTTCAATATGGTGTTGTCAGGTGTCAAGGAGAATACTTGACTTGTAGGGTCAAGGTGATTAGTTCCTCAAAAGTCTTGGATTGTCAGACTGTTTGGGAAGACTCACTTGGAGAGTTCCTTGGTTTATAATTCAAGGTATTTGAATTAGTGGATTAAAGATTTTTGAATGAAGGGACTGGATGTAGCCAAGTTCGTGGTGAACTAGGATAAATATATATGTCAAATTAATTATGCGTTCATTGTTTACTGTTTCTGAATCCTATTGCTTTTTTATCTGAGTAATTCCTAAAAACCAACCAATCTTCATCAAATTGGCAAAACGTTATCACCTTTATCAAACACAATTCAACCCTCTTCTCGTGTTTGCACCTTCAATTGGCATTGGAGCTCAGTCTCAAGGTTGAGCACTTTACAATGTTTGAGGAAAGATCTACGGGTTCAAGATGTCTCAATTTAGTGAATCAACAGATGAAGAAATTGAGGTATTTTCTGAATTTACTTGATTTGATTTAATTACTGCTATAAATGATTTTTTAAATATTAACCACAAATTTTCTTTAAAATTGAAACACTTATGAAAGAAAAGACAAATCTAATTGAAAAAGTTAATGTTTTAAAGAATCAAAGTACTTCATTAAAAACAGAAAATACAAATATGAAAACTGATATTATTGAACTTAAAACAAAAAATGCAAATATGACAACTGATATTGCTGAACTTAAGGCTGAAAATCTAACTCTGAAAAAAGTAATTATAGTTCAAAATCAATTGAAAATACCACTTGTAACTCTAATAAGCATGAATAAGTATTTCAAGATTTTATTGATAATGGTATGGAAAGAAGCAAATATGCATATACGGTTTATCGGGTTAGTAGGAATGGTAAAAGAGGAATATGATTTCAAGAAAAAGTAATTGAGTATAAGTTTATTCTCTCTGTTGATTTATGTATTATTCGTTATAAGAAAGGTCACACACTAAATAACCAAGTTGAAACACCACTTGCGGTGTCTGGTCAATGGATGCTTGCCATATATGAAGGAAAAAAGGTCTATGTACCAATCCCTACCAAAAAGAAGCGAACTGACTCTAGTGGAAGAAGGACTGATAAACACAATACTTATCAGAACCTAAACCAGAACCATATGAGGAAGCAGAAATATACGAAAAATCTGAAGTATCAACAAAATCAAAACTGAAAGAAAAATCACACATATCAACAATATCAAAGCTGACAGAAAAATCACATATATCAACAAAATCGAAACTACCAGAAGAATCAGAATTACCATCAGTTCCAAAATTACCAGAGGAACCCAATACATCAACAGAAACAAAAATTTCAAATGAACTATCATAATCAAGAGACATCTTTGAACACTCCAATCAAGTTCATCAAGACTACAAACCTGGATGGGAATTCAAATCCCTTCATCTAGACTCTCTAATAAGATAATATGCAAACTTCTGAAAACTAGAAAAGAATAACTAAGAGGGTTTTTATAGTGAAATTGAAACTGTTGACATATAGGTTTTATCTTTCTTTAAATTTAACTATTGTATGGTATTATATTTACTATGATAACAAGAAGCTTAATCTTAAAAATCAAAGCTAGATAAGGATTTTGCAGGTTCTAAAAAATTTAGAGGAACAAGGATATTCACAAAATCTGAACACTTCAGCAAAAGTATCATACAAGTTTGGTTTTATAAAAAAGCATAAACCACGAAAAACAAGTTTTGGTCGTATTGATTTCATTCTTCAATTATCTTATTTATATTATGCTATATGAAAAATAGTTTGACCTTAAAAAGTCAAAGTAAGTTGAGGATATTGCATGTTTACCGAAACCAGAGGAAGTAGATGCAGACAATCCAAAATATGACAAATCTTTAGAGGATGAATCTGATCAAGTTAGAATCAATCAAAATAAGTCACAAGAAAGATTTGGATGGAAGTACAAGACATATCATCTCATTGGAAGTTCAAGTGAGCCTTTGAGGATTAGATCATCATTAAAATATACAACTTTGTTTGTCTCACTATCATCAATTGAGCCTACCACTTGTGATGAGTTTAAGAGGAATGATACTTCGGATCTAGTACCTATACAAAAGAAGAACATTATTGGAGCTAAGTGGGTTTTTAGAAACCAACTAAATGAAAAAGGTGAAGTCGTCAGAAACAAAGCAAGACTTGTCACGCAAAGGCTATAGTTATCAAGACGGTATTGATTACACTAAGATATTTGCTCCAGTGGCCATGTTAGAAACTATCCGTATGCCATTTTATTTTGTTGCAAATAATATCATTACATTATTTTAAATAGATGTTAAAAGTACTTTTCTAAATGGTTATATAAGTGATGAAGTCTATGTTAAACAACCCCCAAGTTTTGAAAGTTCTAAATTTCTAAATCATGTTTTTAAACTTAGGAAATCTTTGCATGGTCTAAAACAAGCACCCAGGGCATGGTATGATAGACTTAGTAACTTCTTGCTTAAAAATACCTTTTAAAGAGGACAAGTAGATAATACACTTTTTAGAAAATCAATAGGAGATGACATCCTTATTATTCAAATATTATGTTGATGACATTATTTTTGGATCTACTAATGACACTCTTTACCAAGAATTTTCTAAACTGTTGAAGCTTGAATTTCAAATGACTATGATAGGAGAACTTAAGTTCTTTTTAGGGATACAAATTCAGCAAAGTCAACAAGGTATATACACTCATCAAACAAAATATACAAAAAAACTTCTTAGGAAGTTTAATATAAGTGCTTGCAAATCTATGGCTACAGCAATGCACCCTACTTGTTCGCTTGAAAAAGATGATTCAAGCGAAAAAGATGACCAAAAAAATTTACCTATAGAGGAATGATAACATCCCTACTGTACCTTACTGCTTCCATACCTAACATCATAGTTACTGTATGTTAAATATTTCAAGCTAATCCTAAGGAGTCAAATTTAATTGTTGTTAAGAGAATCATTAGATACCTAAAAGGCACTACTAACCTTAGGTTTTTCTTCACGAAATCTCATAAGTAAAAACTTAGTGGATACTATAATTATGATTATGCTAGAGTTAAACTTGAGAAAAAGAGCACTAGTGGCAACTGCACCTTTTGAGGTGACAAATTAATATCTTAGTCGAGTAATAGAAAAAACATCATTGCAATGTCAACAATACTAGTTTAGTACATTTCACCAGTTGGCTACATTTCTCAACTACTTTGGATGAAGCATCAACTAAAATACTACAAAATCCTAGAATCCAACATTCTATTCTATTGCGATAACATTTATGCCATTTTTCTAACCATAAACCCTATCCTACATTCTAGAGCTAAACACATAGAATTCAAACACCAGTTCATTATGATATTTGCTCAAAAAGGGGTACTAAATATTCAATTTGTAGAGACTCGACACTAATGAGCTTACATATTCTCCAAACCACAACTTGAAGATAAGCTTGACTTCATCAAGAAAAACCTAAACCTTACCTTCATACCTAACTAATGTTTTGATAACTTCAAAGTAGTTTAATTTTAAATTAATTTTCATATTTTCTTGTATTTTGTTATATTCGTTTTATTCAAAGAAAAACAAAAAGAAGAGAAAAACGAAAAAAAAAGAAAAAAAAATGAAAAAAAAGTATCACTTTGAAGTCTTTTTGCCTTATGACAAAAGAGGGAGAAAAATATTTGATAATATGGGGAGAAAATGATACTAAGACTTAGGGGGAGCCCTAAGTTAGGCGGAGTCAAAGAAATATAACAAAAATTTGTTATAAAAGCTACAAGTTTTGTCATCATCAAAAAGGGGGAGATTATTGGAACCAAGTTGATTTTACATTTAGAGTTTTAATGTTAACAAAAATATTTTATATTTGACTTCAAAGAGTATGAAAGAAGATTCATGTTTTTGAAGAAAATCTAAAATAAGATTTGATTCAAATTTATAATTGAAGAAAACCTAAAATAAGATTTGATTCAAAATTATAATTGATGAAAATCTAAAATAAAATTTGATTTAAATTTATAATTGAAGAAAATCTTTGACCAAGTTGAAGATAAAATATGGTTAAGATTTGATCAAGATTTGAAGAAGATTTAATTAAGATTTGATCAAGATTTGAAGAAGATTTGATCAAAATTTGAAGAAGATTTAAACAAGATTTGATCGAAAATTTGATCAAGATTTATCTAAAAAAAAACAGAATCAATTTGATGAGTTTACAAACTCAATCTAAACAAAATAGAAATTGAATCAATTTGAAGAATTTACAAATTCAATTTGAAGAAGATAGAATTCAGAATGAAACAAGGACTAAATTGAAATCCAAATTTATACTATAAATAGACACTCAAGACTGAAGGAGAAAATCATCGAAAGCAGAAAAAAGTAGAAGAACTCAAGTTCAAAATTCCAAATTCATCTTAGAGCTCAAAATGAGAAACACTTGTTCAAGTTAGAAAAAAGCTATCAACTTTGTCAAACACAATTCAACATATTTCTCGTGTTTGCACCTTCATTGTGTGCCTTTAACAATATGGGGTTGTTAGGTTATGGGGGAGAAGACTTGGAGTGTAGAGTCAAGGTATTTGTGTTCCTAAAAAAGTTTGGGATTGTCAGGCTATTTTGAGAAGATTGACTTGTAAGGTCATGTGTTGTTTAATTCAATGAGTTGAATTAGTGGATCAAATCCTTCTAAGTGAGGGGATTGGATGTAGCTACCATGTTGGTGGTGAACCAAGACAAATTGCTTGTGTCACTTTACTCCTGCATTCTTTTATTTTTGTTATTGCTTCTACTTTAAGTCATAAAAAATGAACCAATTTTAATCAAATAATAAAAAATAATCCAACATAGACAAACACAATTCAATCCTCCCTTCTAAGGTTTGCATCTTCAACAACTTGGCTAGACTGACACATTGTCAGATACTCTAGAACAACTTTTTCGTTGTCTTTTGCATATATGAGAGCAATGGAGTCATCAACCTCGAGAGCAACCAAAACCGACTTGGTTAATTTGTTGTTCTTTTGGCATCACCACTGGGTCGAATGTAGTTCTTGGGGGACACCAGACTCAACATGATATAGTTCTTGGAGCAGAGTATGATACCAAGTATTTCTCTTGAACATAACCTCTAACTTCCTACAAAGGCTAAATGAGGGGAATATGCATGAGTACAACAGTTATCAGTATAAGGTAAGGAATAGTCTTGATTTTGCCTATTCTAGAGTTGATGATGCAGGACCGCATGTGCTCCAAGATTATGTGGGGAAGGTTCTTCTTCATTCTTTGAGAGATGTTTCACATTATACCTTTGTGTTTTTTGCTAACATGGTCCACTTAGCCACCCTTGGGAACCACACACCCAATAAGGATTTTGAAGATAACACAATACTTAGGTTTAAGACGGACATACTTAGAATTCACCTTTGGGTCTTCGAAGAGTTCCTTGTTGATTTTTAAAGGTGTCGACCCTTGATTCATACCCATTTTCGAGCATCATGCCTTCGTCTAGGCTTCTTATGATGGCAAGAAGGGATTTTTGAGTGATATTGATGTGGAGACCCAACACAATGCTTGAAACCTCACTCTCGAAGTTTTCATAAACATATGTTTTGTTCTAGAATGTAGAATATAGTTTTTGGTTAAACATATGGCTGAAGTGTCATCACAGAAGATATGAATGTTACTCTCATAAATTTTGAAATCTTCTAGTCGATGTTTCATCCATAACAATTGAGTGTTGCAACTAGCTATTAAGATATGCTCAGCTTCGCATATAGAAATGGCAATAATGTATTGTCTTTTGCTTGACCAGGAGATTAGATTGTCCACAAGGAAGTACAATTTCCACTTGTGCTTTTTTTTTTTCTAGCCTATCTCCAACATAGTCAACATCACGTAAACATACTTATATGTACTAAGAGGGTTGCTTATAACACAAGCCAAGGTTAGTAGTACCATTCAGATATCTAAAGATCCTCTTAACAATTCTTAATTGGGATTCTTTATGGTGAGAATGAAATCTAGCACAAACACATAATGAAAAAAACATCAAGTCTAGAGGCAGTTAAATAAAGAAGGGAACCTATCATTCCTCTATATACCTTTTGATCTACCTCTTTACCAGAATCATTGAGTTTGTTTTTGAAAAACCACTTTGTTCCAATTGACTTTTTTTATTTAGGTTTGGGGACTAGATCCCACACATTATTCCTTTTGAATTGATTCAACTCTTCTTGCATAGCTAGTATTCATTCATCGTCTGATAGTGCTTCGTCTATGGATGTAGGTTCAATTTATGATTGCAGTCAAAACATATACGTCTCCTTAAAGTATATTTGGTTTTCTAGAGATCATTTTCTTTTCCTATGGTCAAAGAGTCTGAATGAAAGGATTGTATTTCGATCTAGTTTTGGATTCTTGATGCTTTTGATATTAGTTGTGAGGTGGATCTTCTGATTCACTTTGGAATGTGTTTCATGGTTCCTTTGTATCATCTAGTTCCTCTTATGTATTTGGTTCCTCTAAAACATGTAGAACTGCAAAGTCTACATCTAGCTTTTACTTTTTATGCTCAAGCTTTTTGTCATCAAACGTGACGTGGATTGATTCCTTAACAATTAGTGTTTTTTTGAGTTTGTTTTTGAAAAACCACTTTGTTCCAATTGACTTTTTTTCTTTAGGTTTGGGGACTAGATCCCACACATTATTCCTTTTGAATTGATTCAACTCTTCTTGCATAGCTAGTATTCATTCGTCGTCTGATAGTGCTTCGTCTATGGATGTAGGTTCAATTTATGATTGCAGTCAAAACATATACGTCTCCTTAAAGTATATTTGGTTTTCTAGAGATCATTTTCTTTTCCTATGGTCAAAGAGTCTGAATGAAAAGATTGTATTTCGATCTAGTTTTGGATTCTTGATGCTTTTGATATTAGTTGTGAGGTGGATCTTCTGATTCACTTTGGAATGTGTTTCATGGTTCCTTTGTATCATCTAGTTCCTCTTATGTATTTGGTTCCTCTAAAACATGTAGATCTGCAAAGTCTACATCTAGCTTTTACTTTTTATGCCCAAGCTTTTTGTCATCGAACGTGACGTGGATTGATTCCTTAACAATTAGTGTTTTTTTTTTGTACCCTCTATAGTGATGGAACCAAGTTGATTTTATACTTAGAGTTTTGATGATAACAAAAATATTTTATGACAACAATATATTTCAGTTCAAAGAATATGAATGAAGATTTAATTTTGAAGGAAATCTAAAATTAGGTTTGATTTAAATTTAAAATTGAAGAAAATCGAAAATAAGATTTGATTCAAATTTATAATTGAAGAAAATCTAAAATAAGATCTAATTTTCATTTATAATTAAAGAAAATCTAAAATAATATTTGATTCAAATTTATAATTGATGAAAATCTAAAATAAGATTTGATTTATATTTATAATTGAAGAAGATATGTTCAATATTTGATCAAGATTTACGTACAACAAAATATGAATATAATCACTCTGAAGAGTTTACAAATGTAGTCTTGACAAAATACAATTCAACATTAAACAAGGACTAAATGGAAGCCCTAATTTTAATTATAAATGGATACTCAAGGCTGAAGAAGAAGATCATCGAGAATCAGAAGAGATTAGAAGAACTCTAGCTCAAATTCCAAATTCATCTAAGAGTTCAAAAATAGAAATACTTGTTCAAACGAGAATTATTTTCTGAGTGTTTTTTTCTTAGAGTGTGAGAGTTATTATTATTTTTACCAGCTTTGTTAGAAGCAAAAACTTAAAGTTAGGATATTTTGTATCCAACTCGATAGTGGTTTAGTCCCTTCTTCAATGTGGGGTTGTTAGGTTGTTAGAAGAAGACTTGGCTGGTAGATTCGAGGTGTGTGTGTGTTCCTCAAAAGTCTGGGGTTGTCATACTGTTAGGGAAGACAAACTTGGAGGGTCACCTGCTTTGTAATTCAAGGTATTTAAATTAGTGAATTAAAGCCTTATGAATGAGAGGACCGGATCTAGCCAAGTTGGTGGTGAACCAGGATAAATCTATATTTCAAATTATTTATGCTTTCATTGTTTGCTACCTCTAAACCCAATTGCTTCTACTCTAAGTAAGTCAACAAAACCTAACCATTTTTTTTTATTAATTATCAAAAAATTATTAACGTTGTCAAACACAATTCAATCATTCTTCTCGTATTTGCATCTTCATATATGATTTACACCTTTCAGACTATCGCAAAATGAAACACATTTGAGATCGTGAGTCAAACTTGCCAAAATTATCGTTGGTGTTCAAAATAGATCATATACAACCAAATTGATGAAAACATGAAATGGTTGGTTGTATTCCCTTTGATAATTCATAAGGAGTCTTATTGAGAATAAGTCTAACATAGATTCTATTATGAATATAACATTATGTGTTCACTACTTATGTCCAAAAGGGTTTGACAACGTTCATTTCGTGAATCATGATGCCTGTCATTTCCCAAAGAGATCTATTTTTCCTTTTTACAACATCATTTTGTTGGGGTGTTCTAGGAAAACAAAAATTATGTAAAACTCCATTCTCTTCACAAAAGTTTTCAAAAAGGTTTTTTTCATATTCACTTCCATGATCAATACAAATCGTTGTTATATAAAACCATTTGTCATTTTGCACTTGTTTTCCGACAATAATGAAAACTTTATGTGACTCATCTTTGTGATTTTAGGAACTTTACCCATGTCCATCTTGAATAGCCATCAACAATCACGAGTCCATACTTTTTACCACTAATAGAGGCAATCTTTATAGGGCCAAATAAAGGAAATCTTTATAGGCAATCTAGAATTGGAAACAACATTTTTAGAAATAAAAGAAGATTTTGTTGGTTTCCCTTTTTGACATTCCTCACAAAGAACATTTGATTCATACTTAAGATTGGTAAGCCTCTGACTAATTCAAGTGTTTTATATTCTGAGATTAACCTCAAGTTGCATGACCTAATCTTTTGTACATTATTAGTTATTCCTCACTTATAAGCATAAGACATTTGACTTCTTGTTTGTTTAAATTAGATAAATTTATTTTGTTAATATTTTTTTCCTTTGGCTAGTAAATAGTACAGATCCATATGTTTTACTTATTTTCTAACATGACTTTTGATTGAAGAATAAATCATAATTATTGTCTCTTAATTGACTTATGATAAGTAAATTATGCATTAGTCCTTTAAAAAATAAAATATTTTTAATACAGGGAAGAGAATCATTACCAAGTGTGCTATTGAAGGTACAAACACGAGAAGAGGGTTGAATTGTGTTTGACTAAATCGATTATTTTTTCATTATTTCATTAAAATGATTCAGACTTGATGATTTACTTAGTGTAGAAGCAATAACAAAACTAAGAAGTCTAGGAATAAAGTGACACAAGTAATTTATCTTGGTTCCCCACTAACTTGGCTAAATCTAGTCCCTTCACTTAAAAGGATTTAATCCATTATATCAACAACTTGAATTACAAAACACATAATCCTCCAAGCCATTCTTCAAATAATCTGACAACCCCAGACTTTTGAGAACCACTTGCACCTTGACTCTACTAGCCAAGTCTTCTCCATACAATCTGACAATCCTTTATTGTTGAAAGCACACTAACACTGTTATCGGGTTTAAATACATAGTTTTGGAACTTCAGTCGTTGTTTCTAACAAGACGATTATAACAATGACTATCAGACTTTAAGAAAATCACTCGGAAAATATTTCTCATATCAACGAGTCTTTCTCTCTAAGATGAATTTGGAATTTTGTGCTTGTGTTCTTCTACTCTTTTTTTATTTTCCAATGATATTCTTCTTCTTATAAATAAAATTATAGATTTAATTTAGTTCTTGTTTAATTATGAATTATTTCTTCATTCCTAGCTTGGTCAACAATGATCTTATTCAAAAATAGTTTTGAATAAGATGCTTTTTGATAATATGTTCTTTAGTGAATTATTTATTTTTGAATCCAATCTAAATAGTTCATCAAGATTGATTATGTTCGTAATTTGTTCAGATAAAGTTTTTTAAATTCTTTATATTGATATTTTTCATGTTTCGCACATATTGAGATTTTAAATTCTTCGGATTGATTTGGTTTGTGTTTTGTTCATATTTAGTTTGTAAATTCTTCAGATTGATACTGTTCATATTTTTTTTTTATAGATAAATCTTGATCAAATCTTCTTGCAAATAATTCATATCTTCTTGTGATAAAAATCTTGATCAAATCTTCTTTTCAATTTGGTCAAAGATTTTCTTAAACAAAAATTAGTATATAATCTTATTTTAGGTTTTCTTCAAAAACATTTGACCATATCTTCTTTTCAACTTGGTCAAAGAGTTCTTCAATCATAAATCTGAATCAAATCTTATTTTAGATTTTATTTAAAAACATTTGACCATATCTTTTTTTCAACTTGGTCAAAGATTTTCTTCAATCATAAATCTTAATCAAATCGTATTTTAATTTTTATTCAAAAACATAAGAATTGTAAGTATAAAACCAACTTGGTTCCAATAGCCATGTCCAATGATCTTACCCTTATGATCATCTCCAAATTCTAAGAATCCTCTGTTCTTGAGGGTCATGTTTTGTAACATAGACATTTTTCTTGTTATGTGTCATGAGCATCCATTGTCCAAGAATATCAACAAGATAAATTATTTGACTTTTAGGTACCCAAATTGGATTAGGTCCTAGTTTGTTAGCTCTGAAATTATGTTGTTTTTCCATGATTTCAGCATAGGATAAGTTATTCTGGTATGACCTTTCTTTATGGTAGTCTTCACAAGCAGTATCACGTTGAGTAAATCTAGACTTTTTTGTCGTTTCTTCAAAGCCTATACCATAAATCATAGCAGCTTGTTTAATTTTTTCTATTCCATTAGCAAGAAATTCTTGAAACGCTATTTCATACTTAATAGAATTGCAGACTTTATCCTCTGAAGTTTTTGTAATCGTTTCTTTTAGAGTTAGGTTGTCTTTTTGTAGGTTTGTAAAATCTTTTTCAAGGGTTATGCATTTTTTTTGTTAAGATGTCATGAGCTTTTCTGAGAGACATGTGTTTTGAAGAAACCTTATGATTCTCATTGAGAAACCCGTTTAACATATATATGAGTTCACTAGAGATAGGTCAGAGAATACCTCAATTTCTTCATCAATAGATTCAAAATCATAGTCAAAACCAGATGGAGTATATGTCAATAGAGCCATGTTTGTATGTTTTTCATCTTCATTAGATGATTCATCAAAGTCATTTTAATTAGCCATAAGACCTTTCTTCTTGGTCTTGATGTCTTTCTTGTGGGATTTTTCTTTCTCAAGTTTGTGACATTATGATTTGAAATGACTTGGTTCCTTGCATTCATAGAAAATGAGCTTCCTTTTATCTAGCCTATCACTTCCTTCTCTACTGTTTTAGTATCATCTAAAATCATTTTTGCGAAAAGATTTATTTTAGTTGTTCCATATGTGCTAGATTTTTCTTGCGATAAAAGACAACTCTTCATCATCTGAGTCTTCACTATAATCTTCCCATTCATTTTCCTTTGAGTCTTCATTTGCTGGTAGAGCCTCTGAAATTGTCTTATTTCCATGGGATTTGAGAGCCAAGGATTTTGAATTCTTTTTGGGCCCATCTTCAATAAATTTTGATCTTATGGGATCTGAGTGAAATCATCAACTCTTCCAGAGGCACTTTGTTTAGATCCTAGCTTCTTGAATAGTTGTTACCTTTTGGCCTCTATTTATAGGAAGACTTTGGAGGATCCTTTTGACGTGATCAATAATAGTGTAAGTCTTTTGAAAAACTTTAAGTCTAAAAACTAGAGTTCAGAATCTAGAAAACATATTTTCAATGTCTTCATCTCCAACCATCTGAAAGAGTTCATACTTTCTTAGTTGAGAACCAAAGCATCAAAGATACTTTTGGCCGTTTCTTCGTTGCTATATTTTTCAACCTCCTTAAAGGTGATCACATTCAACATAAAGGTTATGGCTTTATGATGTATTTTTTATTGTTTCTTTTGGTCAGCATCGAAGTTCTTTTTGGATACTTCAACACCAAAAACATCCTTTGGAGCCTCTTAGCCATCTTCGATTATGTCCTAGAGTTTAGGATTGTGAGAGATGTAGAAACTTCTAATTCTTTCTTTCTAGTACTCAAATATCTCTCCATCAAACTGGGGAGGCCTATCAACATTTCCACCTATAACTTCTTCACCAAAGTCAGCCTTAAAGAACAAGGATCTCTACTCAAACACGATTATGTGCTCATCTTTCATACCAGACTCTAATGCCAATTGTAGAACAAAAAACCTAAGAAAAATGGGTTTGAATAGTGTTTTTTGATTAAAAAAACTTTTTCGTGTGACTATACTAAAGTGAAAAAAGCAATGTAGGTGAAAGAAAACAGAGTAGAGAGACACAAAGATTTATTGTGGTTCACCACTATCACGATAGCTACTTCCAGTTCCTTCAACTAGAAGGATTGACTTCACTAGTTCACCATAGAATTAGACTTACACTTGAACATCTACTACTCACACTGATTGTGTTCAATCTTCTAGCGTAGTATAGGAAACTTGTGGAGGAAGGAAACCACTAATCGACTAGATTACAAACAAAAGGGTTTTAGGTTTTTTTGAATTTTCTATCGCAGACAACATTTACAAATTTTTACTTTAGAACATGTCTTAGCATTAACATGAAATATAATGATCTTGGGAAAAAGTGCGTTGAAATATAGAGAATGATTAGGGATTCAGGTTGTTGTCCTGATTGGAATAAATCAATATAATTCATGAAGTTTCTATCTTATCTTTGTGGAATCGATTTGCCATAGAAACTTTCCAAAAACTGACCTTGTAATGATTCAGGGTATCTTGTTTAAAAATAGTTAGGAAACATAGGATACGATGGTTAGAGCATCTCTTAATGTCTTTACATAATTAGAAGATTCGTGATGTTCATTAGAGGATTTGCAATTTCTTTGTCTTCTTTGGAGTGCTAACTTTTTCAGTGCGTTGACTTTTTTAGATGATACATAATAACTCAGATCAGACGCTTGATGTGATTATCAAAGGCAGAGGGAGTTACTTTATTGTCATGCTTAACAAAGGTAGAGGTAGTTACTTGCATGTCATGCTTATTAGAGGCAGACAAATAAACACTTGTTGAATTCATCAGAGGTAGACGATGTAGAACACATGTTGAATTTGTTAACGTAATTTAACATCAACATTGCTTACATTTTTAGAGGCAACTAGGACACAAAGTGTCTCGCGCGTAAGAGTTGGAGAAACGGGGAGAGGCAAAGTCATGTTGCACTTTGTCTTCATCTAGATAACAAATGATGTGGTAAGAATCTATTAATCAAACACTTGATCTTGGACTTACACACTTAATCAAAATGTTAGTGCATTAAATTTTTGCCATAAATGATTTTGTTATCATCAAAATAAGTGAGGAGAATATTTCTTCAAATCAACTTGGTTTGAACAAGACACACTTTAAGCTTGTATCTGATTCCTTTCTTTCTCCTATACTCTTGTCTAAGAGTGTTGTGAGTTGTAGTTCAAATTTTTGCCTTGGAGAGTGTGGGTGTATTAAGAGAAATAGAGAGTTTGAGAGAATTCTATGTGCTGCAATAATTTTCAAATAGTGTTATTCTCTGGTAGTCATTATACAACGGTCGTAGTTTTTTCTCCGATTTTTAAATTTCCACATTATCTTCTAGTGTTCGATTTAGGGAAATAGTATTCTTAGTATGCTTTGTGGTTGTTAGTTTTTTTTTCATCTTCCACATCATAAAAGAATGATTATTGTAACAGCCCTTCTTTTTAAAAAAAAAACAAAAATCAAATTTATAAAGAAAGATAGAAATACTTTTGGATAAAATATTTAAGTTGTAACACAATGACAAAAGTTAACACTATTTACAAGAAGCGGAAATAGTTTTTGAAACAAAAATCCAAAGTATTTAAACAACAAAATACATCGGGACTATGAGACCTATCAGACATAGCTCATACCGCTGGAGTATTCTCAGTAGACACCTACATAAAAGCACTTCCCCAAGAATCTCGACTTTCCCTATGTCACATCAAAAAGTGGAACATGAACCCATCAAAATAAAAGTCAAGTTGACAATATAAGGTATAGGTACAGTCTTCCAAATTGAAATATATACAACTACAAAAGAAAGAAATCTAGCCTCTATACAACCATCTAATCTGATCATGCTACGAAAATTATACAGCCCGGGTGATCCCCGCACGCCCTGCAAGATCCTCTTGACACAACTTCGGTCATGTATGTCTAACTACCTTTCCGTCTCCAGGGTACTAACTGGTAGGATGATCCTGGTTCTCATATGAGGGCAAAGCCCATATTTCCATAACAATTGTAAAGGTCACCAATCGAAATTAACAAATATCACATAATATTTAAATTTTAAATGCACAAAATAACTTTTCAACTTAGCATACACCTTGAAAGGGTTTTCAAATGTCAAAAATGCATAAACAAAGTCGAAAATAAAGTATTTAACAAAAATGCACTGTCGTATTCGAATACAGCACTGTCGTAGCCGAATAAAACTAAGAAAATGCAGACTTTTGGTTTTGAAATGGCTCTAAATCAATTAACACTTCACACATTCACAATACCAGTTATGAACACATAAGTCACACCAAATTAATCTCCACAAACTCACACATCAAACATTCATAACATCAATTATGAACACATAATTACATTGAAACTTAATCAACCCAAATTCACACCTCAAAGTAATTACGACACAATAACAAACAACAACCGAGTATGTATATATAATCATCACATTATATCAAACATGACTCGCGTGCCAAACACCCTAATGCAATGCATATATGCCAGAATGCATGATTCCACAATTCCAACAAAAACCCTCCTCGAAGGGGCGTAACTCTTAATTATATCGCCTATCATAGACCAATACTAATTAACAAGGTGCAACCTATCACGGATCAGCACAATATACTAAAAAGCATCAATCGTAAATATACCGCCTATCACAGACCAATACTATTTACCGAGGTGCCAGCTATCACGGGACAACATAATTTACTAAAAAACATAAATCGTAAATGTATCGCCTATCACATACCAGTACTATTTACCGAGGTGCCACCTATCACGGGTCAACACGATTTACAAAAGTGTGTAGTCTATCATGAACCTACAAGATGCAAAAATCCCCGCAAGGATAAGATGAACCAACAAATCATATGTCATCATATCATGGCCTATCACAGTCATCACTATCACCATGGCCCCATCGCGGTCACCATTTACTA
Source organism: Cicer judaicum (assembly GCA_037974835.1). Lineage (NCBI taxonomy): Eukaryota > Viridiplantae > Streptophyta > Magnoliopsida > Fabales > Fabaceae > Cicer > Cicer judaicum. Next base: position 5,783,900 of record JBBPBS010000417.1, read on the forward strand.
TTAAATGCATGAGCATACTCTGACTCTTTTCACCATAATCACTAAGTAAATGCAACTATTAAAAGATTCCCCATTTTTAATAATTTAACACTAATGACTTTTCAAACTTATCACAAAGTATACTCAAATCATATTTTCCTCAATAAAATTCACACCGCACATATTATCAATTATGAATACACAATCACATTGAAACTTAATCACCATAACAACATTAATATATAAGAGCTCTCCCCACCACTAAATCGGTGCCAACAGTCTCAATTCCTTTTCAAGACTCAAGTAGCTAACTACATAAACATAAATATTTATAACAATTTGTTCACAATAAAATTATTCCAACCACAACAAAATTCCCAAAATTAAATCTTTCTCACACACCAAACTTTTAAAACCAAAAATATATAATATTAAGTTAAAACTAAATAAAACAAATATTATCCAAATCTCACATACACATGCTCGACAATTAAAGCACCAAAATTTTTTAGTTAATAAAATACTCTAAACTTTTTACTTTTTAAACTCAGTTCAAGAGTAACTAAAAGAGTAATGTTTTAAACTAACTATTTTTAATTACAATCTATCATTTTGCTCAAACTCTTTAACTTATTTAAAATTTGAACTTCTTCACAATTTTAACAACTCTAACTTTTTTTGTAAAGTTGAAAATAACTCATTACGTAACACAAACACCTCAAATTTAATTACCGCCAATTCACACCAAAATCAAACAATTCAATTCATAACACACATATAGCACCTCAATTAAATTTTAAAATTGAAACATAAATCACCCAATTTCAAAACTCCACATTTTTACACATAAACCACCAAATTTCATCTCCACAACACACATAAATCACATTAAATTCATTTTTCACAATCTCACACACAAATCTCACAAATTTCCACCTCCACAAATACACATATAAAGTCCTATATGAAATCTAAAAGTTTGAAAGAAGCTCTTACCTCCGTTGTAACATTAACAACCAATTACGATACCACGATTAATCACGGTAAATTTTTTTGCTTGCATCATCACTTCAAAAACTAGCTCACTAGCACTGTAGCGTGGCAAGGAGCAATTTTCTTTTATGTCACTTCTCGAGAGGAGCTTAGATCTAGAAGAAAAACGATGATTTGTTTTTGAAGGTTTTGGTTTTCTTTTTGAAAAAAAAGACAAAAAAAGAAGACATAAATGAGAAGAAGAATCGCGAGAGGCAGGGTGATTTTTTTGCTTTTTGTTTTCTTTCTTTTCAACTATATATATATATAATAAATAAAACAAATATCCAAATAAAAATCTAGATATTTTTATAAAAATTATCATTACGCTTGTCACCTCACATCACATGACAAACCAATGTTTTCATAAAGATATCCTCTCTTGCCGCATTCAATCACAGATGAATTTTTTCGAAAAATGTTGCATCTCAAAAAAAAAAATCTTTCAACAGAAGGTTTACCATAATTAAATAAAATTATTAATCGACGAACAATTTTAATTGGGACTCCAAAAATACATATTTGGAATTTAGCACACAAAATACCAATAAAGTTGGCTAAAAAACCTCAGAAATTCCACACACAAATACCCCAAAATTCAAAAATTATAAATCAAAACTAAGGGTCTTACAATTATATATATTGTAGAAATGTTGTTTAGGAAAGGTTGTGGCTAAGGATATACTCAGTTATTAGGTGGTCCTATTTGACTCACATCTCTTTCTTGGGATCCTAGCTGATGCACAATCTTAATATGTATGTCAAGTTCCGTTGTGATGTTAAGGATAGAGAAATTTGATGGAAGATTCAATTTTGGCTTAGGAAAATTTGAGTCAATGATATGTAGATAAAATCATGATTACACATGGTGGAGATTAGCACATGATCATTGGTTGGAATTGATGCAAGGTGTGTTGTGAAATTATGCCAGTTGCTGAAGAACTTCTTAAGAAAGCAACATGGAAGTCCAAACATATTTGTCAACATGGTTTTCGGCATGTAGAAGAAATTATTGAAGTGGTATAGCTTTAAGTAAAAATTCTTGAAGTAGTTTAGCTACAAGTGAAGATTCTCACTATCCCAAAAATAACATTTTATAGAGCGCCTTTTACAACGTTTTTTGACTAAAACCGTTGTATAATATTTTAAAATTAACGGAGGATACTGATGACTCTTCATCATATGCATAATTTTTATTAATTTTAGTCTTATTTATCTTCAATCATTAGTTAATTTAGTAAGTTATTTGATATATTTTGTTGATTTTAGTTATTTGATTTAATGAAATGTTTTTGTTCTTATTTGCTTAATTAAGTAGATATTTTTCGTAGTTTTGCGTTGTTATTTTGTTTTAGTGCAGTGCTGAATTTTGGGGAGAAACCAACATAACCTATGTGGAGTATTTCAACCATATCTGGAGTTTTTAGTTGTCCAATTGGAGTCAATCCAAGTTCTAATGAAAGCTAAGATCCATATCTACAACTTTCATGAAGACATCGGAACCAAATTCATACTCAAAAGATGAAAACAATGCAAACTACGTCAGACAGCAGATGCTGTGCGCTTGGAGCGCGCCATGCGCGCCTCGGGCGCATTTCCAGCCTTTCAACACTGTCCAGGCACGCCCGGAGCGGAAATCCTGCGCCTGGGCTCGTGATGTGGATCAGCAATCATAAAAATGCAATTTTTTTACTGTTTAGGGATCTTTTTGACTCTTGGGAACTTGGGAGACTTGTGCCCTAGCATAGAAACTCAAAGACGACCGTTTCTAACGCCATTGAAGCAGTTTTATCAAGAATCATTCATGAATCATTCTTGTAATTCTTCTTTAATCCTTATCTTTTGTATCTCTGCCATGAGTAACTAAACCATATTTGTTAGGGATGAGTGTAACTAAATGAAACCCTTATTTTTCTGATTTGATTTCTAGTTATATGAATGAGTTTATTGAATTGTTTTTCTCATCTATGTGCTTAATGCTTTTTATTGCTTGATCAATATTAAAATGTTCTACGATTTGTATTTTGAAACGGAAGTGGACTTTACGAATGCTTGAGATGAGAAATTCATGAATTTGTAGTCTAGGGATAGATGCAGGTCATGAAACCAATTAAATTAGTTGCAAAGCAATAATTTACAAGAGAATTTCTATACGGTAATGCTTAATTCTAATCTTAAATCTACTAAGGAATTAGGGGTTACTTTGGAATTAAAGGTTCTGTCACTAAGACATTAGGGCAAGAATAATAAAGAGAATTCGGTAATAATTCAATAAAGGAATTCAGTAACTAGGATCAAGTTAGACACCACAGTTGGATTCGAATTGAAACTCATCCCTGACATTTTTCTCATTATAAAAGATCAATTTTATTACTGTTATTAATTTTAAATATTATTTCAATCAACTTGGGAACCTTTTGTTCAATTTTAGTAATTAAATATAATTCAATAGTAAAACGCAATCCTTGAGTTCGACACTCGGTACTACCATTTTATTATTACTTGCAACGATTCAGTACACTTGCTGAAACGCTATCAAGTTTTTGGCGCCGCTGCCGGGGATTTCCATATCACTATTGAATTTAATTTATTTACTTAATTGAAATTTTTTGCTCGACAATAAAATTTTTTATTTTTTTGATTTTTGATTTTTTATATTTTTGAAAAAAAAAATTCTTTTATTTTCTATTTTTATTTGTTGAACTTGCTAATGTCATGTCTAGTGGTTTTTCTCTTCTTTGTTTGAGATAACTATGCGCTGTAGAGCATGGAACATTATGATGATGATATTCTACTACAATTATATGAAGAGTGTGATACTTGTCTTATATCGGGTATATGTCGCATGATTGAGGAGCAAATCTTGAGCTATACATTTTCAAAATATCACCCTCAGATCCCACCATGGAAGCCTCTTAGGTGTGACTTTTGCGGAGAAGCACATAAGAATGGACATTGTTCAGATGACCTTGATGAACTAATAGAATTTGAAGATTTTTTTCTCAAAGTTACAGAAAACATCGAGTATTACATTCAAAAGATAAATTGGGAACAAATTCTACCTCCTAAAACTCTATCCAAAGAATCAGATGACAAAGACTTTCACATTACAGACGTTTTGGTTGAATTCTTGGAGAATAACATGGTTTCAATTGAAAGATTTGAAAATCAATGTGAGAGGTTATTTGAGCAAGTGGCTAAGTTTGAGAAGATGGAGGTGAAGTTGAAAATTGAAGATAATTTCATTGTTGTGGTAGAAGAAGATAAGCAAGAAGAAAAGACGAACAAGGAAAAGAAAAAAGAAGAGATTGATAAAGTTCGAGATTCAATCTATGCCTTGTTCATCAATGTCCAATTGAGAAGGACATGGAAGCAACACCTTTTATTTCTTAAGTTCATGGAATTTCTACTAAACAAAAAGAAAAAGAAGGATAATGTGTTCTTCCTGTCATATATGCCACCTTGACAATAGTTGAGGCATTAAGCTAATGACTTTAAAGAAGCGTTTCGTGGGAGGCAACCCACAGGTAGAGGTATCTTTTAATTTTTTCAATCTTATTTTTGTTATTTGAATTTGTTTCTTTCTAATTGTGTGTAAATGTGCACTATGATGAAGAATTATTAACAACTTGAATTTGGTCTTAAGTTTTATGTTTGATATTTTGAAATTTAAACTATATTTCTTTGCTCATATCATTGCTCAATTCGATAAGTTTCACTAATTCATGCATTGTTGATTACTGCTTGGTTGTTGAAGTCTAACTCGCATTTAAAAAAAAAACACTAAATAAATTTTGTAGTGGCATGTTTGGCATCATTTAGATAATTCATACTCTTTCTTATTATCCTAGCTGTGAGCTTTTGAGCCTAAACACTTAAATTCTTTGTTATGTGATTATCCAGACGTGTATTATCCCTACAAAACTTGCACTAATTCTGACTTGCATCACTTGTAATTTATGCATACATTGAGGCAATTTTATTTGGTCGTTTGAGCCTTTCTAACTACCCTATGAAAATGTTATCCTTTGCTAGCCCCTTTGAGCCTTGCCCCTTTATTTCGGTTACTAGCCACATTACAAAACAAAAACCCTACTTCAATTACATCACCTTACTTGGAGTTAGGTAGAAAAATTTTCTCTTGTCTTGATCAAATTCTAAGTTTGGGGTTGCTCATGGGATAGCAACCTTTTAAGTTTGGGGTGGTGATTCTCACAAAAAGAAAAAAAAAGAAAAAGAAAAAGAAAAATAAGAAAATAAGAAAATAAGAAAAATCAAAAGAAAAAAAAAATGATAAATAATATCTTCTTAGTTCTTTTGTCAATGTTTGAGAATCTCCAGAATGAAAAGGTGAAGAAAAAAAAATGGTAGAATAATTTGGAAATATATGCCTAACTCCAAGTAGTAAAGCCTACTATCCCAAAATGTCCTACCCTTACCTAAGCCCCATTACAACCCAAAAGTCCTCCAAAAATGTATGTGTTTGCTGCATTGTGATTGCTAACTAGAATTTTTTCAAGCCTATGGTAGCGTGATGCATGTTCTAGGATTTGAGTGATAAATTCATAACCCTTCTAAACACTTGAGATAAATTCATCATATGCATAATTTTTATTAATTTTAGTCTTATTTATCTTTAATCATTAGTTAATTTAGTAAGTTATTTGATATATTTTGTTGATTTTAGTTATTTGATTTAATGAAATGTTTTTGTTCTTATTTGCTTAATTAAGTAGATATTATTCGTAGTTTTGCGTTGTTACTTTGTTTTAGTGCAGTGCTGAATTTTGGGGAGAAATCAACATGACCTATGTGGAGTATTTCAACCATATCGGGAGTTTTAGTTGTCCAATTGGAGTCAATCCAAGTTCTAATGAAAGCTAAGGTCCATATCTACAACTTTCATGAAGACACCGGAACCAAATTCAGACTCGAAAGATGAAAACAATGCAAACTACGTCAGACAGCAGATGCTGTACGCTTGGAGCGCGCCATGCGCGCCTGGGGCGCATTTCCAGCCTTTCAACACTGTCCAGGCGTGCCTGGAGCGCAAATCCTGCGCCAGGGGCGCGTGACGCGGATCAACAATCATAAAAACGCAATTTTTTTACTGTTTAGGGATCTTTCTGACTCTTGGGAACGTGGGAGACTTGTGCCCTAGCATAGAAACTCAAAGACGACCGTTTCTAACGCCATTGAAGCAGTTTTATCAAGAATCATTCATGAATCATTCTTGTAATTCTTCTTTAATCCTTATCTTTTGTATCTCTGCCATGAGTAACTAAACCCTATTTGTTAGGGATGAGTGTAACCAGATGAAACCCTTATTTTTCTAATTTGATTTCTAGTTATATGAATGAGTTTATTGAATTGTTTTTCTCATCTTTGTGCTTAATTCTTTTTATTGCTTGATCAATATTAAAATGTTCTACAATTTGTATTTTGAAACGGAAGTGGACTTTACGAATGCTTGAGATGAGAAATTCATGAATTTGTAGTCTAGGGATAGATGCAGGTCATGAAACCAATTAAATTAGTTGCAAAGCAATAATTTACAAGATAATTTCTATACGGTAATGCTTAATTCTAATCTTAAATCTACTAAGGAATTAAGGGTTACTTTGGAATTAAAGGTTTTGTCACTAAGACATTAGGGCAAGAATAATAAAGAGAATTCAGTAATAATTCAATAAAGGAATTTAGTAACTAGGATCAAGTTAGACACCACGGTTGGATTCGAAGTGAAACTCATCCCTGACATTTTTCTCATTATAAAAGATCAATTTTATTACTGTTGTTAATTTTAAATATTATTTCAATCAACTTGGGAACCTTTTGTTCAATTTTAGTAATTAAATATAATTCAATAGTAAAACGCAATCCTTGAGTTCGACACTCGGTACTACCGTTTTATTATTACTTGCAACGATTCAGTACACTTGCTGAAATGCTATCAGATACTACAACACTTTTTTGACAAACACTTTTGCAAAAACGTTGTTGTAGGTCATATAGGGTCATAATGTTTATAGCGCTTTGGATAAAAAATATAGGGTCATAATGTTTATAGCGCTTTGGATATGAGCGTTGTAAAATATAGCGCTCTCACATAATATCTACAACGCTTTTTAGAGTATTTTGTATACAAGCGCCGTAAATTATAGTACCCCCACATTATGTTTACAACACTTTTAGAGCGCTTTGCATATAAACACTAAAATATAGCATTTTCACATAATTACAGGGTCTTTTAGAGCGCTTTACATATGGTCTTCAAAGCATCTCACACATCACATGGCTTGTAATTTTGTTGATTTATAACATACATCCATAGTTATGTATGAAGCATAAGTTTATAATGTTGTCTTTGTTAATTTCTAGACCCAAACAACCAGGGAATGATATTGACGTATACTTGACTCATTTAATTGAAGATTTAAAATATATGTGGGAGACATGTGTGGAAGTTTATGATGGGTATAAGAAAGAATGTTTCAATTTGAGGGCTATGTTGTTCGGCGCAATTAATAATTTTCCAGCATATGATAATTTATCAGGATATAGCATTAAAAGTCAATGTGCATATCCTATATGTGTAGAGAGTACAAATTGGATGCGGTTGAATCCACATGGTCTTCAAAGCATCTCACACATCACATGACCTGTGATTTTGTTGCGTTATAACCTACATCCATGGTTATGTATGAAGCAAAAGTTTATGATGTTTTCCAAGTTTACATGTATTTTCTTACATCGGTTATCTAAATAACGGCTCCATATTTTATACCAAAGAACAAGATGATCCAAACACTATGCAAAATAGCAGAGTCACTCACGTAGCTGAAGTGAAGCATATCTAAAGTGCAAAAGGCAAAAACACAATATACACAAATCTATCATATTTTGGGATTATCGATCAATTATGGGTTGATAATAATAATAATGGTGTTCGGATAGATGAGTTAGGGTTGTTACTTGTCAATTTTAATAGGGTGTGATACAAAGATGAGCCTTTTATTTTAGCATCGTAAGCTCAACAAGTGTTTTATGTCACTGATCTTGTTGACGATAAATGGTTCATTATCCTATCGACCAATAAACTAAGTGATGATAACAATAACGACGAAGATGTTGATGGTATTTTTTTGCGACATTGTTTATGAAATCATCATGTAATTTATACTAAGTTCATGTAACTTGAACTTCCATAACTAATTTCATGTAATTTAAACTTAGCAATTTGTTTGACCTGCTAGAATTGAGCATTTAGCATTTAGCTTGAATTGTATGTGATTTTCTGTTTATACTGAAATTGAACTAATCTCAATCTGAAATGATGATGTAATTTAGCATTGATATATAGGTATTTAACTATTTATTTGGAAGAAAAAAAAATCCAAATGTAGGTATTTTACAAAAATTGAACTGAATATAAACTAGTAATTTTACAGCATTTTTTTCCATAAGCGCTATAAAAGGCTTTTAATAATTAAATTACAAATCCTTTACAGCGCTTAGCGCTATAAAAGGCTTTCAAAAAATAAATCACAAATTATTTATACCGTGTTTTGTCCATAAGCACTGTAAAAGACTTTTAAAAATTAAATTACAAATCATTTACAGTGCTTTTTCGATAAGCGTTGTAAAAGTCATTTAAAAATTAAATTACAAATCATTTGTAACGCTTTTTCTATAAGCGTTGTAAAATGCTCATATACGCCTTTTATACCGTCTTTCGATAAGCGTTGTAAAAAGATTATATAGTGCTTTTTATATAGTCTTTTAAAGTGTTTTTTGTGGAAGTGTTGTAATAGGTTAGGTCTTTTAAGGCGCTTTTTGGACAAACGTTGTAAAAGGGTTTTTAAGTAAATTGATAAAAAGAAATCGCTTCATTTTCCTCTTCATTACGTACTCTTCCTACGAATTTGGTAGTGTGAAACCTCATCATTTTCCTCTTCATTGTGTACTCTCCAACTTTGTTACTCTCCATACGAATCCTACTAACCCTCTTCACTAATATCCCTACGAACCCTCTCCACACGAACCCTACTACAAACACTCTATACGAACCCTATTGCGAACCTTCCACAAGAACCCTCTCCATACGTATTGCTGCACCCTCTTTTCTCTGTTCCTACTTAAGCGAAGTCGTAACCCTAATCTCAGCGATTGTTGTTGTCAGGTATTGTATTTATTAATTTGTTGTTCTCACTAGACTATATGTGGAACTTATACTGCTACTTAGACTACTGCATGTTGAACTTGTTAAACTTATACTGAACTTATAACTATACTATGTGAAATGTGTAGATAAATGGATTCTAATAATCATTTAGATCGTCAAAATGATGAAGTTGTCAATATTAAGAGTTATGAAAACAAAGTTAAACGTGAGACAACTATTATGCAAAAGGTCATCAAAGCAAGAAGTAATGGAATTAAATTTGAGATATATTATACTTTTTTTAGAATTTACTTTTTATCTTTTTTGAAAGCATGCACTTACTCTATGAGTTTATTAGGTGGGATGGAATCAAAGTGGACAGCCAATTGAGTCCAATAGTTCAATGATGGTAAGTTACATTGGTGTAGTTCTTCATCAAAATATCCCAATAACAATTTATGATTGGAGAAATAAAGTTTTAGAGGATGCTAAAGATATATTGTGGAATGATATACAAGTAACTTTTTTACTCCACTTTTAAAGGATGCTAAGGATATATTTAAAGGATGCTAAATATCCCAATAACAATTTATGATTGGAGAAATAAAGTTTTAAAGGATGCTAAAGATATATTGTGGAATGATATACAAGTAACTTTTAAAGGATGCTAAAGATATATTGTGGAATGATATGTGGTTAGAGTTTTCAGAAAAATACACAGATGATTTAGATCTCATTTGTCAAATTGCTACTTAGGAGATTGTAATAGAAATTTGAATGTTAAAGCTCTGAAAAAATACAAACACTACATATCAAATGAAGAATGGAACGCTTTTGTAGCTAAACGTGCAGACCTCACTTTTGTGGTAATATTAATTTATTAGCATTTGTGTTTTATTCATATTCATACTGTTTTTTTACACGATCGTAATTTTTTTTATATAGAGTATAAGTACGATAAATCACGAAAGAGCAAAAAATCCAATGCATCCATAAAAAAATCGCGTATGGGATATGCATGTTTAGAGCAAAAAATTGTAAGTAAACATCACATTTATATAATGTGGTAAATTATAAACTATAGTTTCTAACTAATATTTTGTTTATGTCTTAACGAATAGCTTCACAAGACGAAATCCGACCAACCATTAGGTCGTCATATTTTGTGGATGGATTAGTTGATAATGAAAATGTTCAACAAGTGATAGAATGATGTGTAAGTCTATTATCACTTTAATATTTTTTAATATTATCTTTTAAAAATAATATTGAACTTATCTTTTTGATACTACATGTATTTCAGGAGAATCTAGAACAATGTTATGAAAATCCAGAAGAGAATAAACAAGTTAGTTGCAAGGACATACTTGGTAAGGTATTTAATGTTCCAGAATATTCTGGTCGTGTGAGGGGTAAAGGATATGGCGTATATCCAAAAAGTAATTATTTTTCACATGAGAAGCACACAAATCCATCTAATGAGGAAGTACTAGATAAGTTGAAAATCCTAACATAGCAAGTTACAATTTTTGTGATAAAGAATAAGGAAAAGCAACTTCCGAAGTGTTAACATGAAATACAACTAGAGAGTAAAAATGATAGGTACAACATTGGTTGTAAAAGTCTTCTAGAAGTACTGCATTATATAATGAAATAAGAAATTCATTCAACCTAATTGTTTCACATACTTATTTATTAACCATTGATTTATGATTTCTCATCTTGCGTGCTATATTTATCCTCTCGTACTCATTGCATGGTTGAAAAAGGAACATTGTACAATACTTGGGAGAAGTATTACACCATAAACCGATCCTTATCGGCCATGTTAAAGTTTCACATGTGATTGCTTTTGAACCACTTGCACCATTTCCTATACCTGACAACAATGGAGATATGAAGTTTTTGGGAGAAACAATAGGTATTTACGTGGCATGACTTAAAAATCTTGTTGGCATAGATACGATATGTTTAATTGCTATGTATGTTTAATTGTATGATTATGATCGATTATGTTTAATTGCTGATTTTTCCGCTGTTAACTTTAATTTCACATTTATTTAGATTCTTACAAAGTCTAAAGGGAATGATAAGAAGATTCCTCACAACGAGTCAGTCACTTCACCAGAAAAGGTTTGACATATACATCAATTGTATAGGAAATGATTAGCTTACTATAACAACTGACAAACTGATCAACCTCATTTTTTCATATTCAAGCAAAATCTATCGAAAATGTTAAGAAAGTTGATTCAAAAAAAAAAAAAATCCGCCGCACCACAAATGCAGGTTCATGGTAAAAATAAATCTACCATAATTCAAAAACTAGATCTTGGAAAATCGGTTGTTGCTCATAAAATAAGTCATCCACAACTTTCTCGATTTGGGCCGTGTCTTGACATACAAGCAAAAATGAATATGAACATCACTAATTCAAGTATCATACACATGGACAAAGGTATTTTCGGAGATGAGTATGAAAAATTACTTGATAAAGAGCACATATATGAACTTCTCAATCATAAGGAGCTGAGTGCTAGTGACATCAAACATATATATTAGGTAATGTAAAATACTTTATTTAAGATAAAAATTACTTTTAATTGCATCACTGCCACATTTATTGGTAATTAATCTAATTTGATATTTAATTGAAGGTATTTGTATGAAAAGTTGGAGTGCATGCACAAATTGACAGATAGATTTTCATTTTTATCTTTCCATAAGCTATGCATGTTTAAACTTGATTTAGTTAACATAAAAAATATTGTATTAATATACTTTTGAAAAATAAAAAGAAGGATAAGTTGTTTCTTGCACCATATAATTCAGGGTAACTAGATATTTTTTATCTATACCTTTTTTAATTTATAATACTTTATCAGTTGTGTAAACAAATTTTCCAACCAAATTTTTGTTGTTGTAGGCAACATTCAGTGTTGTTTGCCATCAATGTCACATCTGAAATTATATACTATTTAGATCAATTGCACAATTATTATAACAATCACTCCGATATAAATAATATTTATAATATCTTCGATACGTAAGTAATATTCATTTATTTCTTACATATATAAATAATGTGTTTGGTAATTGAATAATAGTTAAATTTATTTGATAGTGCTTTATCAGTTTTCTGCGCTCAAAGAGGTGCTACATTGTCGAAGCATAAGTCAAAAAACATCACATGAATTCCAATAAATGTTTGAATTTTTTGTTATAGAACTTAATTATATGCCTTTAAAATTTCATTTACAATCAATGCATAAATATTTATTGACGTACATGTTTTATTTTATAGTTCCCTCGTTAAAGTAACAACATAGACTGTAGATACTACATATTGCGATTCATGAAGGAGATTGTTTAGTGAGTTTTATATTAAAAAAAACTCTCTGTTATTAGAGTATTGTATTGAGTGGTACGAATCATCAGTTTTTTTTAGGTTGGCTTTATTCTATTTCAAAAAATAAAGGCACGATAATATATTAGATTCACATAGCTTGACTATAATGGATCATTTAAATAAGTCCATTCAAATTTCGCAATTCCAATTTTTTTCTAAATAATTAATTAATATTAATATTAAATATGGCAAAATAAATTACTTTTATTAGATGTCAATGTCAAATTATTTTGCCCTAAGTATATATCTCTTAAACTTTGTGATAAAGTGTAAAGATAGAGTGCACTGAAAGTGTAAAATAATTTTAAACTATTTTCCAATCCAAACCATTCAATGTTATTATACATTTTTTAACGGCGATTATCTAACTACTTGATGTGGTGTCCACAAGAGCATTCCCCTCCAAAAAATCTAATCCAAATCGGTAGAAGGGAATATAGGGCGAGAATCGCGATATGATGTCCATTGTGGATATATATGAATGTTATTGTACAAATAACGACCCAACAACATTATAAATATGATAGTTAAAACACCATCAAGGTACACAATTGTTGAGAATAACCAACACTGGTGTCACTTACAAGAGCGAGTAAAAATAAAACCCAAATATGTTATGTATTGGCATACAAGCCAATAAAACTATAAAAATAAATAATATCACGATAACTAAGATGACTCAATCGCTATGCATCTATTGCATCATGGGATTGTCTGCGTCATCGCAGCACCACACACAAACAAAGAAAGGGTGTGTACACGAATATCAGGTTTAAGGTACAAAAAGAGTATAATGAATAAGTACACGTATATCATATTGATCACACATATCTAGTATAACGATAAAGTAGCATGTTATACACCAGAGGCAAAGATCTTGTACTTAAGGGGATAGAGGAATAACTTCATATCATATAAATAGAGGATTGCCAAAATAGCTCTTTTGACGTTCTCATATATCGATGAGTTTGATCAGATGATGAAATATTTAAATTTATTTGTTATACAGACTTATTTGCTTTTTTCTAAAAGATGGATGACCAAATTATTGGTCGTGATTGATCTACTCATTTGAAGCATAGTTGGCTTGCATCTTGATTTTGACCGCGGACAATTTTATGTATCATTCAACCTTTGTCTTGATCAAGGACTTCAACTTGTTACTATTTAACCTCCAAAATTATGTTGATGAGTGAGAGGTTGCATTGTTGTCCATTTCTTTTATGAGTTACTGCACTCTTGAACGTGCATCAGATCATTATAATGTTTCACATGTTGATGTTGAGGTGCAATATAATATTTCCATTAACTTCCCCTAATAACTATGTTGTAATGACTAATACTTCTTCTTATTCTCATATAAGTTTTAGTATTAGTAAATTGGTTCTTCTCACTAACTAACTTACTCTACTTTATTGAACATAGATTTTTTTCCATTTGCTATTAAGGAGTTTCAAAAACATAAGCTTGATAAAAGATTTATTCATCAAAAATTAAGATTTTTCAAAATTCACATAGTCATATCATTGATATAAAAATGATAAAAATGAACCTCTGTCTACAGTTATCTCAATAAATAGATTTTGTTTTACTACACATAATATCATTAAAGACTTATTACACAAACAAAAAAGATTTTAACATAGATACTCAAGTTTTTAAACAAAAACTATACAAAATATCACTAAGAGAAAGTTTTTCGAGAAATGATTTTTTCAAGAAATTAAAGTGTAATTTGATAACTAGGTGGTCTGTTAATGTATTTGACCTATTGTCAAATAGCAATTTCAATTTTAAATAATAAGTTTTCATCAATCCATGTTATGAAAGAGTTAAAAAAAATGAATTTCAAATAAGTTGAAAATAAGATTGGAACAAAAACATACATTGATCTATACCATATCATTGGTATTTGCAGCACTAAGGGAAGGGGTCTTTACTCTTATATAATAAAGTGTTCAATCAAGAGACCGATCTTCGATACTAATTGAAAGGTGTTGGAAAATACAAGAAAATTGGTTTGGATTGCATTTTTTTATTTTTTAAAATTATTTAAGTAGCTTAAACAAAATGATACATTCTTTATAAAAACACTCAAATTATAATTATAAAACAGTTTAAGTAAAGACAAATTTGAATTATAAAGAAATTTGATTAAGTGCAGAGCAAAGATAAAGAAGAGAAAATCATATTTTGATACTAGTTCACAACAAACTGTTGTTACATCTAATCCCCAACCACAACAAGAAAACATGTATTTTGTGAGGGCCAAAAGCCCTCACAAAGGCCAAAAAGCAGTCACAAATGGGCTATTTGTGGCGGTCTTAGGCAGCCACAAATAAGCTGGTCACAAACATTTGTAGCAGCCAAAACGGTCACAAAGTTTGAAAAAATATGTTGCCTTTTATGAGAGCCTTTGCAGCCACACTGCTTTTGTGAGGGAATAGGCCGCCACAAAATCCTACCTTTGTGAGGGCACAGGTCGCCACAAAGGACAGACTGATTTTTAAAAATTCAGCCTTCGTGAGGGTTCAGGCCGCCACAAACTTCCCCCTTTGTGAGTAGGGATGGCAATTAGACCCAGACCCAGTGGGTACCCGCAAAAAAAACCCACAATGGGTAGGGTAAAAACCCACATAATGGGTATGGGCACGGGGACGGGTAATTACCCGCAAAATTAAGCGGGTATGGGTACGGGTACGGGTACTATAGTACCCACCCCGCACCCGCACCCGCATTTATATAAATATATTAGTTATTTATTTATTATATTAATATTTAGTTTAATTAATTGTTTTCCTTTATGTTTTAATATCTTTTAATATCATTGGACCATTAAAATGTTTATAATCAAATCAAAAGATAAATGTTTGCAAACTTTTTAAGAATTTATGATGAATAGTTAAATAATTGTGACTTTATAACTAAGAATTATATCTTATTAATTGTGTCTTTATAATTATATTTGCAACTTATAAATTGTTTTTACTGATCTCAAATAATATTGTCGTAAGACTTGCAACTTCATAAAATATTATTATGGATATTTGAATGTGTATTGTAACGAGTGTTCACTTGAAATGTTTTGAGTTAGAAAATATTTTGATTTATAATATTTTATGATTTAATATATGATATTTGGATAATTTTTAAATGGGTAAATACCACATATAGTCCCTTAACTTAATTTCAGTTAACGTTTTAGTCTTTTATCTTTTTTTTCCCCGATTTGGTCCTTTATTTTAATTTTAAGTGACAATTTGATCTTTTATGCTTTAAAATGTCACCTATTTTATCCTTATTTTTTTGCAAAATTTCAAAAAATTCATCAAAAATTTCAAACAAAACACATAAAATTAATTATCATCCTCAATATAATGCAATTTCTTCAAATTTATAACTTAAATATTTAAATAAACTCATATTTTTATCTCTAACAACATCAAATAAAGAATGACAAATATGAGTTTATTTGAAGATTTGAGTTACAAATTTGATAAAGTTTATTTTATATTAAAGAATATAACTAAATTTATGAGTTTTGTTTGAAAATTTTGATGAATTTTTGAATTTTTCTCAAAAAAAGGATAACATTGTTAACATTTTAAAACATAAAAGATTAAATTGTCACTTAAAATTAAAATAAAGTACTAAATCGAAAAAAAAAAAAAAAGATAAAAGACTAAAACGTTAACTGAAATTAAGTTAAGGGACTATAGGTGGTATTTACCCTTTTTAAATTTAATCACAAAATAATATTTATTTATTGATTTATTTTAGTTAAAGTGTGGGTAATGGATATGGGTACGGGCACTTAGGTATCCAGAGGGTAAGGGTATGGGTATTAAAGTTATACCCAAGAGGGTACAGGCATGGGTATGGGTATTTTTTTAAACTATGGGTATGGGTACGGGTACTATAGTACCCTACCCAAATCCTACCCATTTCCATCCCTATTTGTGAGGGTTTAGGCCGCCACAAAGTTTCATCCAGATTAAAAAATTGATATTTTGTGAGGGCTTAGGCCGCCACAAAATATTACGTATCTTAAAAAATTAATTTTACAAATTCAAAATTAATACTATATTATAATATTATATATAATAAATTATTATTAATATAAATTTAAAATTTAAATTACAATTAAATTAAAATTTAAATTAAATTTAAAATATAATATCAATATAAATTTAATTTAATAAATAATAAACTAATTTGAATATAAATTAAAATTTTAAATTATATTTAAAATAAAATATATAAATTATAATTATAATTAAAGATTAATTTAAATTACAAATAAATTAAAATTAAACTAAAATTTAAATAAAATTAAAATTAAAATTAAAATTAAATATTAAAAATAAAATAAAT